>CM045988.1:46624839-47145517 GCA_025175895.1 Wurfbainia villosa | reverse complement strand
CAATTATTGAAACTAGGTGTTAAAATGGATACTATCATAATAAAAAACCTAGTAGTTTTTAAAGCTTTTGGATTTTTGGCAAATACGTGAAAATATAATGATTTTTCATGAAGACCTATTTTTCATTGATAAAGAATCTTACAAGAAATATGTTCCCCAAAATTTCATGATTTTTTGAATTTTTTAGAATTTTTAATGCATTTCTGAAATTCGCCCAGAAAATCAAAATTTCGGAAACCATTGTGCCAGTCGACTGCCATACTGATAGCAGTCGACTGCTCACCTGAAAAATAGTCTAATATTTTCTAATTTCAGATTTTAAACATGTTTTTGGTATTTTCCTTCTATTAGACTTGATGCCATGGGTTTTTAACTTAGTATTAATCTTTTTGATAGTGTCAAAGGGGGAGAAATAATTGTGTTTAAGTAAATTATGATAGGGGGAGAATTTGTAGAGAGAGTTTCATGGATTAAGGGGGAGTTGCATGTTGTTATATCATGTTTATGTTTACATGCTTTCTTACCTTAGAAATTTATATCAAATGTTTTTACCTAACTTAAATGAATTGCCACACATCAAAAAGGGGGAGATTGTTAGGGCAATCTCTTGACCATGATAAGGTTTTAATGTGTGTGGCAAAGGGTTTAAGTTAGGTTAGTATTGTTATTTGATATGTGAGTTGGAGTCTTGCAGGACTTAGTAATTCGCACATGGAGCCTTGGCGGGTTCACCCTCACAACCTCGGTCCTTGAGTCGGTGAAGGATGACTTTGCGGAAGCCGTGCGCTTGGAGCATCTGAGGGACCGCCGGACGAGATGACTTGAAGTGAAGCCAAGGAAGCAGACTTCGGAGGCAAGAGACGCGAAGGAGCATTGCGAGCCGTCGCTGATCTTCTTAGGGGCGTGCGCTGACGAGAGAGCTTCGGCGAGGGACTTCGAGTGAGATGAGAGAATGAGTGAAATGTAAGTAGCTCATTAGGTGAACTTGGCCGAATGTCTGAGTGTCGGAGACTTGACCGCAAGGGTTAAGGTTTACCCGACCATCGGAAGCTCAAACTTATGTTAAGTTTGAGTTTCACACGGCACCAGTCGACTGCTCTGAGTCGAGTGGGTTCGACAGGTATCCGACTGATGGGTTTATGCCCAGTAGTCGACTGACATGGAATGACAGTCGACTGCGAGAGGATGTCGCAGTACCGCTGAAGCCGATCGGGCAATGACTACGAGGCGTGACCGTGAGGTCCATCAGTCGACTGCCAAGTGTTCCATTGGACTACAATGGTCGGGATCCGACGTGTTCGGAGGTCATTGTAGTGACGACAGTCGACTGCCAAGGGCAGCAGTCGATTGGTGGCGGCCAACGGGAAGAAATCAACCCTCTCTATAAAAAGAGAGGGTGTGAGCCTTTGAGAGGCTAATGCTTATGCTCTAAGTGATCTTCCTAGTGCCCCACAAGCTTTAAACTCTTCTTACTCGTCTTTACTTCAATCTTATTGTAAGAAGAGTGATCTTGGTTGTAAAGGTTACCTCCACCTAGCTTGGTGCAAAGGAGAGACCATTAGTGGATTGGTTTTGGCGGAGTGATTCACCGAGGACGAATCGGGGACCGTGGATTAGCGGCGTAGCCATGAACCACGTTACACCATCTTGTTAGCATTTGATTTCTTGTATTTCTATTTGCTTGTCTTGCTTTATTATTTCCGTTGCGCTAATCTCTTTGTAGACGAGCAAATACCGACATCCATCGTAAGAGGGCTATTCACCCCCCTCTAGCCGGCCGTTCGATTCCCTACATTGTTGACAAGCATTACATATTTTATTATCCAAGTTATTGATGTTAGGAAGACCTCTGACTAAGTCACTTTGACTCATCTTGTGGATGAGTCTTGGGTGTGAGTGACCGAGTCGTCGGTGCCACAACCATGATTCCTCTTGCCGTGTCATAAGACACTTAGTTGTGGAGTTAGTTAAGTTGATAGTGTAAATGTTGTTATTCCTAGTCCCTTTAAGAATTGTTTTAGAGGTTTCATTTGTATTAATTACGCATTCATTTTCTAGAAAGATGACCTTATAGTTATTATCACACAATTGGCTTACACTGAGAATATTATATTGAAAATTTTCTACTAATAAAACGTTTTGAATGACAAAATTTTAGTTAAGCTCAATATCACCTGATCTAATGATTTTGAGCTTGTTGTTATTTCCGAAGGCTATCGATCCTTGTCGTTTAAATCGAAGCTTCAAAAACTTGAGTTGATCCCCGGTCATGTGTCGGGAGCAACCACTGTGTTGGGTTTCCGGCACCGCGGCGTGTGTGTGTTCGATCATGTTTTGTAAACATGAGCACAGCGGAAGCAACAAAAATAATAAATACTCCTATTTATTACAACACACACAACACACGCATGCTATTACAACAAGTGTAGACATAACCGTAAATTAAAATTGCAATAAAAGAAATTAAACTACGTTATACCTTCCGTATGACGTGTAGCGGGAACGGCATCAACCGGAACGATCCTCGTAAGAATCGTCTCTATCCGTATCCACGCCGAGCTCCTCGGGATGACTTCGCCAAGCCACGAGCTTCGTCTTCGTACGGGTTACTAGCCTCGTGTTGAAGACGACGTGATCGAGAGATGATCACGATCCGAATCCAAATTCGGACCTAAAACAAGTCCTCAAGACTTGCTTCTCCGGAGAGGTATTCGTCAACCGATTGACGAATCCTTCGTCCTCCACCTCAGAGGATTACCAGAGATCAAATCCCCGGTATGTTAGCCGCTGTCGGAGCACTAACCGTCGTCCAAACGACGCTCCGACGAGAGGAGAAGAAGCTGTCCAGAAAATTGGACAGCTTGGTGGAGGAGATAGGCGCCGGCCAACAAAGGAAGCCAAGTGCTTACCTTGATGCCAAACCTAAGGAGGATCGCCGGAACTCTTCCGGCAGCAGCTCGACGCCGGCGAGGAAGGAAGCCGCCTTACGGGCGCGGTTGGAGGAGGCTGGGCGGCAACACAAGTCAAGGCAACTTCACCAAGGAGGTTGGCGGCAACTCTTGATGTTGGGCGGCCAAAAAATAGATTAGGTTTAGGGTTAGGGTTTAATCCCTATTTTATAGAGAACTAATTCTCTTAATGGTTAATGGATCATATCCATAAAGCCCGTTAACCCGCTCCATTAAGATAAGTTAAAATAAACCAAACCATGATGGTTTATTTTAAGTTAAAACGAACCGAACCAACCTTTGGTTCATTCGTTTAATATAAACCAAACCCTTTGGTTTATTCTCATCCATTGGATTAGGACCAAACCATTTTGGTCCATCCATTATATCTTCATAAGACACTGCCCATCCACGCTTCCATTGCGACTGAAACAATTTCATGCTCGCTTTATGTTTGGTCCAACCAAACATAGTTTCTCTCGGTCTGAGAATCCTATTCTCAAGCTCGTTTTAAATCCTTTGGATTACACTCGTTGTGCGTGTGACCAAATAGGTTCTCGGTTTATGTTGGCCGTCTATAATTAACCATTAATTATAGAACGATCATGAGTGGCACCTAGTAGTACATCATGATCCCCAATTAACCGAAAAGATCAAGCGGTTGATCGAACTATTTACGAAACCCTTGATGGCTCGAATGAATCGTGCCCCATTCCCTTCACTCATCTTATACCCACTTGGTTCGGGACATGGTCTATTGTGCCGATCCCCACTAAGGACTCGTCACACCTAGCCCAAGTATCATTTCCTCGTCCTCAGTTCTAGTTACTCCACATGTATCAAGAGTACCTTACTCTAAACATGTAATGCTTTGGCCAAAGACTTTAGTAACAATCCGACGAGAGGCCATGGGTATACATCTCCTCGCAAGGAGTGGTGAATCCTTTATAGGCTATTCAAACACCTTGATCACTTGACTTATACCCAATCATCCCGGGTCCACATCTCCTTACGGAGATGTTTGCTTAAGATGTCAAAGCATAAGTCTCCATGATCAAGATGACTTGAATACCGCAAGTCAAAGGAACATCGCACTTAAGCCACAGTAAGAACTTCATTGACATATCTATATATGCAGAGAACCATATGAAGTCTTACGGCTGGTCATTCCAATGAACTAGTTACCATAACTAGCATCCACAATTAACTCCGGACATCACAATGTCTCCAGCCAGTGAGAATCAGCTGCTTGGATACACCAAGGAGTATACCTCGTGCTAGTCTCATTACAATTGATGGTATCCAAATCCATCAATTCATCGACTAGGGATAATTCCGATACATCACAATTACACATGTAGAGATACTCACTAGTTGTGATCCAATCACAAATTCTCTCATGCTGTGAATCGTATCGTGGACATTCAGTAAATGAGTTTAAGATCCAATCAAATACATTAAACATGTATACTCAAATAGTGAATCTTCATTTATCATATAAATGGTTTATACATAAGGCGATTGCCTTAGGACATCTCTCATATATTACTAACAGACTCCCACTTGGCCTAATGCCAATCGCTACGGTATCCAATACCATAAGCTCTAACATGACCCTCAAACTTACTTTGAGGTAATGCTTTAGTCAAAGGATCCGCTAAGTTCCTTTCAGTGGGAATTTTCTCGATTTGTATTTCGTTCCTACTTATGATCTCTCTGATAAGATGATAGCGGCGAAGCACATGTTTGGATCATTGATGAGACCACATCAAGTTCATAGATGAACTACTTGATCCAAACCGCTTCCTTTGCTGCTTCCAAAGCTGCAACGTATTCTGCCTTAGTGGCAGAATCCGCTATAGTGTCAAGCTTGGAACCTTTCCAACTTATTGCGCCTCCATTTTAGGTGAATACATACCCAGACTGAGACATGGAATCATCCTTGTCTATCTGGAGCTGGCATCCGTATACCCACGTATCACCATGTACCCTTCTCCATATATTAGGAACGCATCCTTAGTTCTTCTCAAGCACTTAAGGATCGTCTTAACAGCCACCCAATGATCCATTCCTGGATCAGACTAGTATCTGCTCGTGACACTCAGAGCATACGATACATCGGGCCTCGTACATAACATAGCATACATGATAGATCCTATTGCGGATGCATAGGGAATCTTACTCATGCAAATCCTCTCGTCTTATGTGTGCGGACACATAGACTTCGAAAGGTGTACCCCATGCCTGATGGGTAAGAAACCTTTCTTGGATTCCGACATGCTAAACCTCTTTAGCACTCGGTCTATATATGTAGACTGCGAAAGACCAAGCAACCATTTCGATCTATCTCTATAGATCTTAATCCCGAGGATGTAGGTTGCTTCTCCCAGGTCTTTCATGGAGAATGTCTTGGATAACCAAACCTTAACTGACTGTAAGATTGACATATCGTTTCCTATAAGTAATATGTCATCGACATACTATACTAGGAACACGACTGCACTCCCACTAGCCTTCTTGTACACACAAGGTTCGTCTGGATTTTGTGAGAAATCAAACTTTTTGATTGTCTCATCAAAACGGATATTCTAGCTCCTGGATGCTTGCTTCAATCCATAAATGGATCGTCGCAATTTGCATACCTTGGTTTTATCAACCGATGTGAAACCCTCAGGTTGTATCATATACACGTCCTCGAGCAGGTTTCCATTAAGGAAAGCTATTTTCACATTCATCTGCCATATCTCATAATCATAATGAGCCGCTATGGCCAGGAGCATCCGAATGGATTTAAGCATAGCTACAGGCGAATAGGTTTCGTCACAATCAACACCTTGTTTTTGATGATATCCTTTCGCCACCAATCTAGCCTTATAGGTAATCACATTACCATCCATGTCGGTTTTCTTCTTGAAAACCCACTTGCACCCTATAGGCTTTATGCCTTCAGGTGGGTCAACCAAGTTCCAAACTTGGTTTTCGTACATGGAATCCATTTCCGACTTCATGGCACCAAGCCACTTATCCCTTTCTGAACTTGTCAGCACTTCTTCATAACTGGTAGGCTCCTCATCATCAATGAGTAACACGTCGTTCGATTCACTTACGAGAAATCCATATCTCTCGGGGAATATTGCGTGTTCTACGGATCTCTGAAGATGTGGTGTTACAATAGGTCCAGCCGATTGCTCATCACTATGAGTTGTCGGCTGTTGTGCTTCACCAGGTATCTCGTCAATGTCTATTTGAGTCTCTCGAGCCTCCTCAAGCTCGACGACACTCCCATTGTTTTCTTGCAAGAGAAACTCTTTCTCTAGAAACACAGCATGCCTTGAAACAAACACCTTTTGTTCCACAGGATGATAGAATTGGTAACCCCTTGTTTCCTTAGGGTATCAATAAATAGATATTTATCGGACTTAGCATCCATTTTACGTCTGATCACTTCACATAAGCGGGACAACCCCATATCTTCAAGTAAGATACATGAGGTTTCTTACCATTCCATATCTCATATGGAGTAGTTGAGACTACCTTGGTAGGCATTACATTTAACAAAGCAGTATGCAGTGCATAACCCCAAAAGGACTTGGGAAGAGTTGCATGATTCATCATTGACTGACCATGTCCAACAAGGTCGATTCGCCTCTCGGATACACCATTATCTTTGTGGTGTATATGGCGGAGTCCATTAAGACAATATTCCATTGTCTCTTTGATAATCAAGAAACTCCTGACTCAAGTATTCACCACCTCGATCCGATCGAAGTATTTTAATACTCTTGTCATGTT
This sequence comes from Wurfbainia villosa, assembly GCA_025175895.1. Classification (NCBI taxonomy): domain Eukaryota; kingdom Viridiplantae; phylum Streptophyta; class Magnoliopsida; order Zingiberales; family Zingiberaceae; genus Wurfbainia; species Wurfbainia villosa. The sequence goes on along the minus strand of CM045988.1, from coordinate 47,138,777 downwards.
GTTTCTCTACTTCATTTCTGAATTCTTTGAACCTTTCAAAGGCTTCAGACTTGTGTTTCATCAAGAACACATACCCAAATCGTGAGTGATCATCGGTGAAGGTAATGAAGTAGCTATAGCCTCCTAATGCTTGAGTTGACATAGGTCCACATACATCAGTATGTACTAGACCTAGTAACTCTCCCACTCGTTCACCTTTTCCAGTAAAAGGTAACTTAGTCATCTTGCCTTTTAAGCATGATTCGCATGTATCGTATGAATCCAATTCAAATGATTCCAGAATTCCACATCGGTGTAATTCGGACATGCGTTTCTTGCTTATATGGCCAAGACGACAATGCCACATATAGGAGTCTATGTGATTATCCTTTCGAGCACGCTTGTTGCTCGCTTCGATATTGCAAATGTCACTGGATACGTCCAACGTATAAACACCATTGCTTAAAGTTCCAGTCCCATAAAGAACCCCATTCAAAGTTATGTAACAACAATTGTTACTAAAAGTCAAATGGAACCCATTTCTATTTAGACAAGAAATAGAAATGATGTTCTTTATCAACGAAGGAACATAAAAGCAATTGTCCAGTTCTAAGACAAGTCCTACAGGGAGTTCCAACAAATACGTTCCGATGGCGAGTGCAGCAACCGTTGCTCCATTCCCAACACGTAAATTTGACTCTCCCTTGACGAGTCTTCTTCTATTCCTTAGCCCATGTATGTCATTACATATATGTGAGCCACACCCAGTATCAAATATCCAAGTGTCTGAGGAAATAGAATGACAATCAATAAAGAAGATTTCTGAAGAAGATGGGGCATCCGATGCCTTATCCTTCTTCACGGACTCAAGATAAATCTTGCACTTTCTTCGCAAATAGCTCTCCTTGCCATAATGATGGCAAGTTTCCTTTTGTGCTAGTTCTACCTTCTTAGCCTTTCTCTTCTTTCCCTTCTGCTGTTCCTTTGACTTCCTCTTAGAACCTTTCTTCGAGGAATCAACTAATAGCATCGTCCCCTGCTCATGCTTCTCAGAAGACTCCACAGTCTTCAGCATACTGAGCAGTACCACAGATGAACCTCCTAGCATCTCAGAGGTGAAGAGGTGCTTTGAGACTTCGAACCTTTCAAATCTCACTTGCTCATCAACCAACTCACAAAGATGAAGGACTACGATATGAGCATCCATATGCTCATACTGCTTTCGTAGCTTGGGTTCCATCGTGGCTAGCATGATGCAACTCATTTGTTCGAATCACTCACATGTTTACGATAGGCCAACAATTGGTCGAGTTGCATCGTCACTAGGATGCGGGAAGAGGCGCGAGGACATTTGCAAGCTTTTCAACCTTGAGAACAATTCTCAAGCTTCTAAGCCATCTATGAAGCTTCGCCGATCAATTTATTTGAATCCAAAATGGAACGCAAATTCAAACACATCATGATCAATATATTAACTTAGAAATACAAAAGCGAGCATATATGAGAAAGATGATTTTAAAATGCATCAATATACATTTATAAATCCCATTCATTTTTGAATTTCAAAACCCCAAAATCACTTGGAGATTGTAGGTCCATCTCGAATGGGTTGATATCCATCATAGTTATGAACAACCTTGGAAAGTCCAACAAGCCATTCATAACTACGACAGTAGGTATCTTCTATACTGATTGCATATCACGTATATGCAACTATCACAATGTGCTATCAACTAATTGAATGTTCACACATACATCGGGTTGTTAACACATTAACAAGTATGCATCATATGCATAGCACCCAACTTCACCTCCCTTTACATCGACCTTGGAGAGAGTCCAACAAGCCGATGCTCCAGGTTAAAGCCAACCCATTAATCAGGACATAGTTTTAATATGGTTAGAGCGCATTCGACCAATTAGCCCAGCTTGGAGAGAGTCCAACAACCAAAGCTAACGATTGACCTCTGACTCTTACCATATTAGTATTAAACTATTCCATGGTTTGAACATATTCAGGTTCGAGCCGGGCTTGGAGAGAGTCCAACAACCCAAACAAGAAACAGAACTCTGGTTCTAACCATATTAATGGAAGGTGTAGGCTTTAATATTGATTAAGGGTTTTTATGTCTCATCCTCTTTGCATGCAAATAACTATTATCTACATGGCATGGCATACATGGCATACATCTACATGTCACGACACGCATGGCATAATGTTATGCATCTAATGCAATTACATGGCATACAATTATATCATGTATATTATTTCCTTATATGTCATAACTATTTATGGAAATAAAATATGTTTAAGATTTGATTCTCCAAATCAAATCATAATTAAATTAGGAAACAAATTTCCAAATCTAATCACATATTTTATTCATGGAATTATTTGATTAAGGAAAATCTATTTAGGAAACCAATTTCCTAAATCTTTAAAACTACTTATGGAAATAAAATATTTTAAGATTTGATTTCCCAAATCAAATCATGATTAAATTAAGAAACAAATTTCCAGAATCTAATCAAATATTTTATTTATGGAAAATCTAAATTTCCATAAATACTTCCAACTTTCCAAAAGTGGAAGATTCCCATAAATATTTCTAGACTTTCCAAAATTGAAAAAAATTCCATAAATACTTCTAAATTTCCAAAATTTAGAAAATTTCCAGAAATACATTATGACTATCGCAAAACCATTTTACGATTATGTCGAAACACAACCTGGGCTCTGATACCATTGTTGGGTTTCCGGCACCGCGGCGTGTGTGTGTTCGATCATGTTTCGTAAACATGAGCACAGCGGAAGCAACAAAAATAATAAATACTCCTATTTATTACAACACACACAACACACGCATGCTATTACAACAAGTGTAGACATAACCATAAATTAAAATTGCAATAAAAGAAATTAAACTACGTTATACCTTCCGTATGACGTGTAGCGGGAACGGCATCAACCGGAACGATCCTCGTAAGAATCGTCTCTATCCGTATCCACGCCGAGCTCCTCGGGATGACTTCGCCAAGCCACGAGCTTCGTCTTCGTACGGGTTACTAGCCTCGTGTTGAAGACGACGTGATCGAGAGATGATCACGATCCGAATCCAAATTCGGACCTAAAACAAGTCCTCAAGACTCGCTTCTCCGGAGAGGTATTCGTCAACCGATTGACGAATCCTTCGTCCTCCACCTCAGAGGATTACCGGAGATCAAATCCCCGGTATGTTAGCCGCTGTCGGAGCACTAACCGTCGTCCAAACGACGCTCCGACGAGAGGAGAAGAAGCTGTCCAGAAAACTGGACAGCTTGGTGGAGGAGATAGGCGCCGGCCAACAAAGGAAGCCAAGTGCTTACCTTGATGCCAAACCTAAGGAGGATCGCCGGAACTCTTCGGCATCAGCTCGACGGCGCGAGGAGGAAGGAAGCCGCCTTCGGCCGGTTGGAGGAGCTGGGTGGCGGCAACACAAGGTCGAGGAGGTTGGCGGCAACTCTTGATGTTGGGCGGCCAAAAATAGATTAGGTTTAGGGTTAGGGTTTAATCCCTATTTTATAGAGAACTAATTCTCTTAATGGTTAATGGATCATATCCATAAAGCCCGTTAACCCGCTCCATTAAGATAAGTTAAAATAAACCAAACCATGATGGTTTATTTTAAGTTAAAACGAACCGAACCAACCTTTGGTTCATTCGTTTAATATAAACCAAACCCTTTGGTTTATTCTCATCCATTGGATTAGGACCAAACCATTTTGGTCCATCCATTATGTCTTCATAAGACACGGCCCATCCACGCTTCCATTGCGACTGAAACAATTTCATGCTCGCTTTATGTTTGGTCCAACCAAACATAGTTTCTCTCGGTCTGAGAATCCCATTCTCAAGCTCGTTTTAAATCCTTTGGATTACACTCGTTGTGCGTGTGACCAAATAGGTTCTCGGTTTATGTTGGCCGTCTATAATTAACCATTAATTATAGAGACGATGAGTGGCACCTAGTAGTACATCATGATCCCCAATTAACCGAAAAGATCAACGGTTGATCCAGAACTATTTATGAAACCCTTCAGTAGCTCGAATGAATCGTGCCCCATTCCCTTCACTCATCTTATACCCACTTGGTTCAGGACATGGTCTATTGTGTCAGTCCCCACTAGGCTGACTACGTCACACCTAGCCCAAGTATCATTTCCTCGTCCTACGGATTCTAGTTACTCCACATGTATCGAAGAGTACCTTACTCTAAACATGTAATGCTTTGGCCAAAGACTTAAGTAACAATCCGACGAGAGGCCATGGGTATACATCTCCTCGCAAGGAGTGGTGAATCCTTTATAGGCTATTCAAACACCTTCGATCACTTCGACTTATACCCAATCATCCCGGGTCCACATCTCCACGGAGATGTTTGCTTAAGATGTCAAAGCATAAGTCTCCATGATCAAGATGACTTGAATACCGCAAGTTAAAGGAACATCGCACTTAAGCCACAGTAAGAACTTCATTGACATATCTATATATGCAGAGAACCATATGAAGAGTCTTACAATACGGGTCACTCCAATCGTTAGTTACCATAACTGCGCATCCACGATTAACCCGGACATCACACAATGTCTCGCCCACCAACCACACAAGGAGAATCGATTATGAGTGGCACCAGTACATCATGATACCCCACCAAGGAGTATACCAATGCATTTCAGAACCCTTCAGCAATGTAATGATTCGCGTATTCCCTTCAAATCATCATACCCCTTCATCGACTAAAGGGATAATGTCGGGCCCCAGGTAGGGTCATCGCCACATTTACACATGTAGAGATACTCACTAGTTGTGATCCAATCACAAATTCTCTCATGCTGTGAATCGTATCGTGGACATTCAGTAAATGAGTTTAAGATCCAATCAAATACATTAAACATGTATACTCAAATAGTGAATCTTCATTTATCATATAAATGGTTTATACATAAGGCGATTGCCTTAGGACATCTCTCATATATTACTAACACACTGTCCAACATCCATTGATCCTACATGCAAGGTAGTTAGATCGGATATTGGATTTATTAAATATTGGTTGAAAATTTATTAACCTAAATCATCTCACCCATGTCTACATGATCAAACATGTTAATCCTATATGTTCTTGTGAGATGACTTCCAATTTTAGTTGAATTAAATTTAATGACTTAAACACTTGTCAACCTTGCATTAGATTCAGATTTGACCTTAGGTTCATCAAGTCACCTTTTCAAGATCATGGCTTCTAGGTCGTGGCGAGGCACAGAGGCCTTCTTTGATCGGAACAACGACCACTTCCTTAGACAAAGCCATTTTCAAGAAAATAGAGACTTGACTCACCTAAGACCACTTCCTGGTCTAACTAGTCTAGGATACGGCGAGGTAGCTTCAGCTAGTTCTGCTCGGTCAAGTGCACCGAACTAGATACGCCTTATTTAGCCCGAATACACAAGACTCCGCTTTCCTAGCGTACTATCTTCTCGCCGCGTCCTGGTACTATGTTATCAAGTATTGACGAGTTATAGTCCTATCTAACCATTCTAAAAAGAAAAATAAAAACCTAAGCATGCAATTTCTAAGTTAAAACACAAACAAATTTCGTACTAGCTCCCCCTGGACCGTTGAATCGATTCGGTCTCTCCACGTAGTGGATTTGGTCTTTGGGAACCCAGTACTGGTTTGATCCTAAGTTTGAAATCAAGGTGGTCTTAGGGACCCATGCTTGGACACATTTTTTATGTCTACTTACGATTGACATATACGACTTATTGGTCGTGTTTGAGCTAAACCCTAGCCCGGCCTTGTTGTACACGGCCCTTTGCGATCCAAGTAGGAGGTCAAGTCCTTTGGATCCCAAAGTAAACCTTTCCAACGTATTCCTAAGATCTTCGACTTAACTCTCCAAGAGTGAGTTTTCAACTTCGAGTTTTTCAACCCGAGTTGAGTCCTTCTCTTGAACTCGACTAGTCGAAGAGGTTAGGGAGACCTCATGTTTGAGGAGTTTAACTTCCTCAACCAGGGTCTCGACCTTGGACTCGGACTTAGCTAACTTTCTATTTAAAAACTTAATTGCACTATAAAGTGTAGTAATAAGAGACCGACTTACCTCGAGTGTATCTTTTGAATCGGGTGCGTATCCGTGGCTCATCTTGAATAGTGCTTCGCAGTCCGACTCGTCTTCAGTTTCCGATTCAAGTTCCGATTCTGACTCCGTCTCCGATTCCACCGGTTTAGCCATGAGGACTCGATCGTTATCTTCTTCCTCGGAAGCTTCTTCCCAAGTAGCGTTAAGTGCCTTTTTGTATTTTGGTGCCTTGCTCTTGAGTTTTGGGCATTCGGACTTAATATGTCCAAACCTGTTGCATTCATAACATCTAATGTTTAAACTTTTAGGTTTACCTTCGTTGGGTCGAGTGACGGCTCATTTTCGGCCCTTGACTATCCTCCGAACTAGGTTGACTAGTTCGGCCTCCATTTCCGAGTCGACCTCCGAATCGGACTCATCCTCTTCTTCCTTCGGAGGTGGCTTGCTAGCGGTTTTCTTCTTTGAACCTGCAAATAATGCTATACCTTTCTCGGGTTCCGAATTAGACTGCTCATGAAGTTCAAAATCAGAAAAAAGTTCATCTAATCTAAGTTTAGAAAGATCCTTGGAGACCTTATAGGCATCGACCATGGATGCCCACAAGGTAGTCCTTGGAAAGGAGTTTAGGACATACCTTATAAGATCGCGGTTTTTGACCTTTTGCCCGATTGCGTGTAGATTGTTGACGATGTTTTGGACTCGGGCGTGAAGTTGCGTCGCGGACTCGTGTTCCTGCATTTTTAGGTTATATAGTTTATTGAATAGAAGATCGCGTTTACATACCTTGGCTTCATCGGTCCCTTCATGTAGCTCCACTAGCTTTGTCCAAAGGTCCTTTACGCTGATGAAGGGGCCAACGCGATTTAACTCCTCCTTGGACAAGCCGCATTGGAGGATTTGTGTTGCCTTGGCGTCGGCTTCAACTTGTCATTTTGTCGCAATGGTCCATTGATCATAATCCAAGGAGTCACCCACTTCATTAGTCGGAAGTGTGAAACCCGTTTGGATTATGATCCACATCTCGATTTGGGTTTTGAGAAAGCATTCCATCCGACCCTTCCAATAACGGAAGTCATCTCCGTTGTAAAATGGAGGTCGGACGGTGCTAAAACCCTCGAGATGGGCCATTAGAACAAAAGAAACAAGTAGACAAAAAAACTAGCAATGACAAAAACACACAAGAAAGTACCAAGACTCGCGTCTTGGATTAGTAGTGCGGTAGAAAAACTAAGCGAACGAATTAAATTCGAAATAAACAGAAAAAAAAGAAAAATTTTTATTGAAAATGCTAGATTGGTGGTTTCACCAAATCTTAGCACCCCCGGCTCTGATACCAATTGTTGGATCGAAGCGGATCGCTAGAGGGGGGGGGTGAATAGCGATAAAACTTTTTTTTCGAGTTCGTATCAAAAACCGAGTAGATAATTAATTACAGTGGAAATGTAAATGTAAAGTAAAAAGAGACAAAGGAGTTTTACTTGGTTCGTAGCCTTCGGCTACTACTCCAAGGCCCTAGTGGTCCTCGACCACGTACGGAGGGCAAAAACACTAAAGAACTCCTCCCCGTTAGAGGTAGGAGTTTAATCGATACAAGTAAAACACAAAGCTTGAGGTAGAGGGACACTCCCCCTCTCCTCGTTATGATAAAAGCTCCGAAAATGAAAGTACTAAACTGAAATAAAACTCTAACCGACGTAATAAAATGAAAACAAATAAACCTAGACGTCGGAGAAGAAGCACTTCGTTGTCGGAGAAGTTGTAGCTTTGCGGAGGCTTTTGGAAGCTTAGAATTGATGATGAAACCCTAGGTTTGGCCCTCCTTTTATAGCCTTTGAGCCCCTTTTCGAGAGGAACCCTAGCCAATCACAATTGAGAACCAATCTCCTTGAAATGAGGTGATAAGCCTTGACTCCTCGAAGCTAATCATTGACCATCAGTCGACTGATGGCCATCATCAGTCGACTGATGGCAGCATCAGTCGAGTGCTGACCTCCGGCAGTCGACTGTTTGACGGCAGTCGAGTCCTCCAAGTTGGCAGTCGACTGATACTAGCTGCAAGGCAAAGTTAGCTCAAAGAAAACATTATTTCGACGACCTTCGACCGTCCATTCTCGACCTAGACCATCGATGGGATGTCTTTGGTCGGATCTACGCTTAGGACCATCCCCGTAAGGAGGATACGACCTCACTTACACTCACACACACGAGCTTACCTCGATACTTACCATGTCGTTTTTGCTTCCGGCCTTCCACTCGATTCCTTCGGCTCCCTCCGAAGTCACTTGAGTGTCGCCCGACCACCCGGCTTCTTTCGGGTGTCGCTAGCCTTCGACTCAGTTTAGCAATCTTACGCACTCGATTGACTCATGAGATAACGACATGAGCTTAACTTTGTATCGTTTGCTATAATCAAAACTCAGGTTCGACCTAGGTGCCTACTGCACCAACAAAATACCCTTGGCTAAAGAAGATCAGAAGAGGGTTAACTTTGTGACGACAGGAGGGTTGTAGGCTTATGTGCTAATGCCCTTCGGCTTAAAGAACGCAGGGGCCACCTACCAACGGTTCATGGATAAGATTTTCACAGAGCAGAAAGGGAAAAATGTGGAAGTTTATGTAGACGATATCCTAGTCAAATCAAAAACCACTCGGGATTTGGTTAAGGATCTAAATGAAACCTTCGCTACACTGAGATGGTATAATATGAAGCTGAACCCTAAAAAATACCTATTCGAGGTAAAAAGCGGCAAATTCTTGGGTTATATAGTGACTGAGAAAGGGTTGCAGGCTAACCCTGAGAAGGTGCAAGCACTGTGCAATATGAAGTCACCCACTAATTTGCGAGAGACTCAAAAGTTAGTGGGCAGGATTGTTTCCTTATCCCGATTCATAGCCAAATTGGCGGACAAAGGGTTACCTTTCTTCAAAATTCTGTGCAAAGCTACCAAATTTCAGTGGGACGATCAATGTGAGCAGACTTTCCAAGAGTTGAAGAAATATTTAGTTGGGTTTCCGCTGTTAGCCAAGCCAGTGGCCGGAGAACCATTGTGGATGTATTTGGCCGTCTCGGAGGGAGTCATCAGTTCGGTTTTGCTGAAACAAGAAGGCTCTCATCAACAACCTATTTATTATACCAGCCATATTCTGAAGGGGGCTGAATCCTGTTATACAGAGCTAGAGAAGCTGGCGTATATTCTAGTTCTGACCGCCCACAAATTGAGACCGTACTTTCTGGCTCATCCCATCACTGTTTTAACTCACAGTGAATTGGGTAAGGTTGTCACTAAGTCTAATTTTTCTGAGAGATTGGCTAAATGGGTGGTAGAACTAAGTGAATATGATATTTGTTTCCAACCCCAAACCATTTTCAAGGCCCAGGCACTTGCTGACTTTTTGGCGAAAGTACCATTTGGTTCGGAAGATGGCTCGCCAACAAAGGAGGAAGGGTCAGATGCATGGAACATATTTGTAGATGGTTCTTCAGGATCTACGGGTAGTGGCATTGGTGTTTTTTTAATTTCCTCTGATAAAGAGGAGACTCGCATAGCCGTACGCCTGGGGTATCGTGCATCCAATAATGACGCGGAGTATGAAGCCATTCTAGTGGGATTGCAGGCTGCCAAAGCTGTAGGGGCTTCTTCAATTATAATCCACTCAGATTCCTAGCTGGCGATATCACAACTTCAAGGTTCTTTCGCGGTTCAGGAAAAAAGGTTGCAAAAGTATTTAAAATATTTCAAGAAAGAAAAAGCTCAGTTTCAGCAAGTCCTCTTGAAGCAAATTCCAAGGAAGAATAACGGGAGGGCAGATGGATTGGCTCGGGTGGCTAGCGCTATGGAAGGAGTGAAATATTTGGAAACGGCCTGCGTGGAACTCCCTACTTCCCTAGCGATATGTAATGTGAAAGAGGCTGTTCCCGAATTGGATCTGATCCTTGATTGGAGGACCGACATCATAACTTATCTATAGCATGGAAAGGTTCCCGAAGAAAAAGGGGCGGCATCCGCTTTAATATGCAGAGCCAGACGATTCACCCTCTTGAACAGAGACTTATACAAGACATCTTTCGGACGGCCCTTATTGAAGTGTTTAGGAAGTGAAGATGCTGAATGGGTACTCTGGGAGATTCATGAAGGTTTCTGCAGTGATCATCTGGGGGGAGAGCTTTAGCAAGGAAGGCCCTGTTAGCAGGATATTTTTGGCCTACCCTTCGACAAGATGTCGCTCGTATAGTGCAAACTTGCCCAGCTTGTCAAAAGCATAGCAATCGGTCCGAATGGCCAGCTGAATTAATGAAAGTTGTGGTCGCTTTGTGCCCTTTTGATCAGTGGGGAATGGATATAGTGGGTCCGATGCATGTGGCACCCTTGCAGAAGAAATTTTTATTGGTGGCTGTAGATTACTTCTCCAAGTGGGTGAAAGTAGAGCCTCTTGCCAAAATTACTGAGAATGCTATAATACAATTCCTATGGCAGAATATCGTTTGTCGATATGGTATTCCTCGGAAGATAGTTAGTGATAATGGACGGCAATTCCAGGGCAAGAAAATTAAAGAATGGTGCCAAAGTCTCAATATCCAGCAATCTTTTACTTCAGTAGCCCGCCCTCAAGCCAACGGGCAAGTTGAAGTCACTAACAGAATTCTCATTCAAGGGTTGAAGACCAAATTGGGGGCTCAGGGGGGGAACTGGGTAGAAGAGCTGCCTGGAATCCTGTGGGCCTACCGAACCACACCAAAAACTGCAACGGGAGAAATTCTATTCAGTCTGGTATATGGGACGGAGGCCGTTATTCCGGTCGAAGCCCTCTTAAGTAGTGTCCGAATAGAAATGTACGAGTCGAAGCAGAACCAAATTATTTGAAGTACAAAGTTGGACTTGGTAGAAGAAAAGAGGGAGAGGGCATGAAGACGAGCGGAGTTTTATAAGCGGAGAGTACAACAAGCCTTTAATAAAAAGGTGATGCCCCGAAGATTTCAGGAGGGGGAATGGATTCTGCATAAAGTTAATCCTGCAGGGGATTCTGGAAAGTTGTCTCCAAATTGGGAAGGGCCCTATGAAGTGACACGTCGCATAGCAGGGTCGGCGTATTATCTAAAGGACGACTAGGGCAAGGAATTTCCCCGACCGTGGAACACTATTCACATGAAACATTTTCACACTGTATAAAAGAGGATGGATAAGAGAAGAGGAGTTGAGGGGCTTTAGAGGGGATGTACTTGATAGTTGGTTGTATTAATTAGATGTATAGCACATCTGAGTTTGATTGATTCACAACAGTGTTGTAGTCCTTATAGCAAACTATGATTGTAATGCCCGCCCTTCCCGTACCTCAGAGGGGAGCGAAGGGCGGCGCTACGCGATCATACATACATGCATATACATACAACGGAAGCATTTAAAACAATAAAATCCCTTTCTTAAGCTAACTATATTAACCTAATCCACCTAACAGATTTATTATGATGTACGGTCTTAGCAATTTTCTTAACTAAACATGTACTAAAGAAATTCAAGATTTATATAATAAACGGGAGTGACAACCAAGGCAAAAACATCATTTAAGTCTTAACACTGAACGGTAAAATATGCATTATCTCCCCGAACCATAAACTAAATCTTATCCACCATGCCACTGCCACACACATCTTTGCCTCCTACTGCTCCCTTCAATTATTCCATTCCTTGCCTTGCTCTGCAGTACAAGGGAAAAACGACACTATCAGCACATATGCTGAGTAAGATCCTTTCCTACTCACAAAAGCCATACGACATAAATTACACATAAGATAGTGACATGTTCATTTAACTAACATATAGTCATAGCATGGATGTAACTATTAACATGATCATCAAGAGGCATATAGACTTAGCATTCAAAATTCATGAGTAAAGCAATCCGTGACATGATCATCTAGGACAAGTATCCCCATGGCATTTTTATCACAATAACATAACATCTCGTAATAACATAGGCATGGAATAGTTATATGCAGAATGCTCTTTGAAAACATATACTTTCATAAGTACTTAAACATAATCTCAACATTAGGGCCCGACATTGTATCCATGACTCGGCCTAGCCCATTTGGCAGTCCATTCAGCGGCCCATTTGGTGACCCCTTGTGGTCGTCGACCGTCGACCGTCGGCACGTCGACCGTGTCATTACCACTAGGCCCGTACTTTGACCTAGGGGCAACTTTTGATACAAGCCATGCGTAAAGTAAAATAGCATACATGTTCTTTGACATAACATAAAGAGTGTTCTTGTCCCCACTCTTAGAGAAACATTTCTTAACCAATTCATATTAATAAGCCTTACGTAACCATAGCATAGGGGTGCCTATCGTTCATGAACATAAAAAGGTACATAATGATAAAATGAGCAAGATTTAACATATACATTATGATACAATGGTCCTACATCAGCCATTAACATGGACATAAGGTATGAAATCATGCAAATATATCGTCTAACTAGCATCATATCAATACCATATATATACCTAGCATAACATGGAAAATCATTCGGAATCATGTTCGGAAATATATATATATATATATATTATTTATTTTCTTGTCCTACACACTGTGTGTCATGGTCGAGCGGCACGCCTGCTAGCCGAGAGGTATGCTTGCTAGCTGAGCAGAACCTCCAGCGGTCGAGCGACACGCCTAGCGCCTGAGCGGCATGCTTTTCTCCCGGGCAGCACACTTTGCGCCCGAGCTGTTTGGCCCCGACACGCCTGTACCGGGGCGCCATAGGCGTGTCCCGCGCTGCTCACCCCGACACGCCTGTGTCGAGTGAAAGAGCGGCGTGTTGGCCTTTGTACATGTTCTGCTTAACAAAATTTATACGAACCTCGTCCTAGAGTCTTAAGCAATATCAACCATGGAACCTCGACGAAGGTTAATCATATGCAATACAGGGAAAAGAAGAACATGAAAAACTCTTTATTGCATAGCACAACATTAGAAACATGAAAGCCATTCGAGAGAAACACATGTACTGCAGGTGAGGGAATTCTTACCTTCGATTTCTTTAACTTATATTTGTAAAACCTAATGAGATGCAACCTTCTGTCCCGCCCTAGCAGCTGCCCTCCAAGGTCTCTTGAATTTCACCTTTCCTTGGATTCGACGGAGAAGACAACCCTAGGAGAGACTTCTCCTTGATGTGTGGTTCGCCGGTGGAGGGATCAAGAGAGTAGAGAGGTGTCCTCTAGGGTATTAGGGAGGTTAAATTTATAACAATCAAGGCTTAACCTATTTCCTTATAAATTTCCTTAAATTTCTCTCTTTAACAGAATTAATTTCTTCTTCAATTAAATTCGTGACTTCTCCCTAATCATATAAAATTTTTATTGGATTTTTTGGTGACTCACCCCTTCTTGTCCGGTTTTCTTTTCTTTTATCTTTTCTTTTATTTCCTTTAAATCCCACGTAAGCCTATTATCATCATGCATAATTATCTTTATTTTCTTTAACCCACATAAGGGCCCCTTTATTATCATGCCTCATTATCTATAAAACTCCTAAGATTTTTCGGGCGTTACATATGGGACGGAGGCCATTATTCCCGTCGAAGCCCTCTTAAGTAGCGTCCGAATAGAAATGTACGAGCTGGAGCAGAACCAAATTATTCGAAGTACTGAGTTGGACTTGGTGGAAGAAAAGAGGAAGACGGCACGAAGACGAGCGGAGTTTTATAAGAGGAGAGTATAGCAAGCCTTTAATAAAAAGGTGATGCCCCGAAGATTTCAGGAGGGGGACTGGGTTCTGCGTAAAGTTAATCCTACGGGGGATCCTGGAAAGTTGGCTCTAAATTGGGAAGGGCCCTATGAAGTGACACGCCACATAGCAGGGTCGGCTTATTATCTAAAGGACGACCAGGGAAAGGAATTTCCCCAACCGTGGAATACTATTCACTTGAAACCTTTTCACACTGTATAAAAGAGGATGGATAAGAGAAGAGGAGTTGAGGGGCTTTAGAGGGGATGTACTTGATAGTTGGTTGTATTAATTAGATGTATAGCGCATCTGAGTTTGATTGATTCACAATAGTGTTGTAGTCCTTATAGCAAACTATGATAAAGAAAAGAAGATAACAAAGGGGCTACATCCCGAAGCAATACATCAGCTTACAACTTAAACCGCTCGGGTGGATAGCGTCAGAAGCCGACCTCCCAATTTAAAGAGAAAGTAGGATGGTTCACCGGAGGAAGCCCTTGATCAGCGTACTGTCGAACCGCCTCATTAAACCCGTCTTGATAGGTGGTGCGCAACAGGATGGTTATCCACTCCTACCGATTCGGACGGTCAGGACTCCGGTTCCGATGGAGCCTGTGACATTTCTCTTGTTGCTTCTGGAGGGCTCGACGCATGTCACTATAACGCCTGGATACTTCCATAATGGTGTCTGCTAAGGCTGATATATCATCGGCTCGGGAAGTTTGGTCTTGCTGGACAAGGTTCGTCATATCCAACATATTTTGGTGCATTGAAGCTGAAATTCCCTCCACCGCCTCAGTGTAGGATCTGGTGCGTATGAGCTCATTGCCCAGCCTCTGAAGGGAAGTTTCTTGCCTGTGTATACAGGCGTGAGCATGCACCCTAGAAGTTATGAGAGAGGAGTTTTCTTTTACCTCCTTGCACAGGCGAGTCCGGAGGTCCCCTATTTTGTCCTTTGTTTTCTGGTGCTGGACACGCAGGTGGGCGATGAGATTAGAGTCTCGTTGCTTTTCTTGAAGGAGCTCTCTTACCTGTGCTCTAAGGCTTATTAGTTCTGAAGAAGGGGAGGCCTCTTTTTCCAATTGTGCCTGCCGAACATCCCGCGAGATTGAGGGAGATTCTATGAAAGCCCGTTGTCATTCTTGAAATGCCGCTAGAGTCTCGGCATCTTTCTGGTGTCGGTAGCAAGTGTCTGTCAGTTGCTCCTGACATTGCTGCAGTTGTTGCAATAAGAGGCGCTCTCGATTTTGGCGACCATCGATCCTCCGTTATTCTTTGTTGCAACTTCAGAGATTGAGCTCGATATTGTTTGAGGGAGCGATCCAACTCTTGGTAGTTGGTCAAGGCCTGTACGCCGTTTGTTGAAAGGAAATCATTTAGTAAGAAAAGTTAAAGAAGTTGATTGGAGAAACATACCAATTCTAGAGCATGGCGTAGGCCTTCCATTCGAGGAACCAGTTCTTCTAAATTCAAGATTCGAAGGCCCCGGGGAGAAGAAGAAGAAGAGGGGATGGATGACACCCTCGGTGGAGGTTCACTTATAAGAGGAAGAATAGGGGTAGTAGCCATAGGCTGTGATAGAGGTTCGAAGGGAAAAGAAGAAGGAGCACTGGTCAGGAGGCTCAAAGGGGTAGAAGTTGGAGGCAAAGAATCAAAAGCCAGAGTGGGAAGGTGTACCATGGCTTGCTGTGAGGTTGGCACATCAGAAGTTGCGTAAGGGGATTGGTTCGACGAAGAATCTAGAGAGGATGGTATAGAGAGCATCGGAATGGAAGACTCTTCATTTGGAAGGTGAGAAATAGAGGGGCCGGGGCTAGGGCCCATAGAAGGTGAGGGACTCTCCAAGAGGTGAGCAGAAGGGGAGATGGGCAGTGGAGGAATATCAATTACCATGGGTTCAGGGATGGTGCCATACTCCAGAGAAAGGGAAAGCGGGGATGTAGAAGTACCTGTAGTCGATTGGTGTGGATGCACTACCTCCTTGAATTCATATTCAGGTTGTGATGAAAGAGGAGGCGACTTTCGAACACTTACGGCGGAGGGGGAGAAAATGGGAGAGTTAGGGTTTGTAAATAACAGAGGAGATGAGGAGGGGTTGGTTACTCCGGTTTCCTCTGGTACGGATGTAACAAGGGTTTCAGGCGGAGGTGAAGAAGAAAGGAGAGAGTGGGCAGGTGGGACGGTGGTAGACGGGGGTGAAGGCGAAGATGAAGCTGATGGCTAACTATCACCCTGTTTGATCTGTGGGTAACGGCTTGCTATTTCGCGGAAGAAAGAGGAATGTATCCTGCCCATGGGAGAAAAAAGAAAAGTGTTGAGGTAGGTGACTGGGGCACCGAAAGATGGCGGCGGAAAGAAGAACAGACGCAGAAAAAGGAGATGAGAAGGCGGAAGGGATAAAGATAACAAAAGAAAGGAAGACGAAGCATCCCCTATAAAAGGAGGAAGGAATGGGCTTGTAACGGCTATTGGGCTCCTAGTTTATAGAAAAGGAGGCCGTAAGCGGAAGGGAAACGAGTATTTATTTCTCTGACGGCCCGTTATGAATTAAAACCCTTGCTTTCATAGGAGGGGAGGGATGGAGGTGTTCCCCTTCGGGATGAAGGTAGGAAGAATAGCAGTGTGAAAGCATCACACTCTTTATGCTGAAGTCCTTTGGGCAATATACATTATTTTATCCCCATGTGGTGGTGGAATGGAAGAACTGAGGTCTCCTCAGTTATATATCATTTTTATCCCCGTGAAATGGAAGAGTTGAGCTTACTCCTCAACTATATATTATTTTATCCCCGTGTGGTGGTGGAACGGATGAACTGAGGTCTCCTCAGTTATATATCATTTTTATCCCTGTGAAATGGAAGAGTTGAGCTTACTTCTCAACTATATATTATTTTATCCCCGTGTGGTGGTGGAACGGAAGAACTGAGGTCTCCTCAGTTATATATCATTTTTATCCCCATGAAGCGGAAGAGTTGAGTTCATTCCTCAACTATATATTATTTTATCCCCGTGTAGTGGTGGAACGGAAGAACTGAGGTCTCCTCAGTTATATATCATTTTTATCTCCGTGAAGCGGAAGAGTTGAGTTCATTTCTCAACTATACATTATTTTATCCCTGTGCGGTAGTGGAACGGAAGAACTAAGGTCTCCTCAGTTATATATTATTTTTATCCCCGTGAAGCAGAAGAGTTGAGTTCATTCCTCAATTATATATTATTTTATCCCCGTGTGGTGATAGAACGGAAGAACTGAGGTATCCTCAGTTATATATCATTTTTATCCCCGTGAAGCGGAAGAGTTGAGTTCATTTCTCAACTATATATTATTTTATCTTCGTGCGGTGGTGGAACGGAAAAACTGAGCTCTCCTCAGTTATATATCATTTTTATCCCCGTGAAACGGAAGAGTTGAGCTTACTTCTCAACTATATATTATTTTATTCCCGTGCGATGGTTGAGCGGAAGAGCTGAGTATCCCTTCAACTATTTAGCATTTTATGTTCATACGGAGGGTGTATATGTGTGGTCCCTGTGCACTGAAAGGGTGAAGAGGCGGTGCATCTATTTGATTTTCATACAAAAAAGATAAGATTTGACATATCTCGAGAAATGTTAGAAGAAAAAGATAAGCGAGGAAAATGTAGATGAAAGCTGTTTTCACAGAAAGTTCCTTATTTCAAAAAGATTACATATCACAACTCCTCCCTAGGGAGAGGATAGTAAAAGAAACCCTTATGTACAGGGTATTACAGTTCTTTATTGGGAGGAACTGACGGAGTTTCTTTGTGCGACTGGGGTTGGCATAATAGTTGCCGAAGGTAAGATTGTTGCAGGAAGATTTGCTTAGATAGTTCCTTTAGTTCTTTGCTGGTGCAAAGAGTAATTCTTGTGAAGTTTCCCTCAATCGTTGCTGCAAGTATCTCACTGTTCCTCCAAATTAGCAATATAACGCTGCTTGTCAACCTTTTCTTCAGCAGGAGGTGAACTGCTGCCATGTTCAGACATTTTGTCCATGATGAGGAGAAGAGAAAGAAAAAGATGGATGTTATACGACAAGGGTTGGAGGTCCTTATAATGATGAAGAAGGAGGACGCATTTATTCGCAGAGGAAATAAGGATAATTAATGCTAGTAAAGAAGGGGAAGCGTAAAGACAGTAGGTGAAGAGTTGCTGGTACAGTTATTATGAGGGAAAGGGTCTGAATCCCTTGGAAATGGTAAGAAAAAGTATGTTAAGGCGAGATTGCAGTTTTTCCAATGATCAAAACTTTATATCCATAGGAAAACGACCAGAGTGGATACCAATTTCTTCCTTTCTTTTTTATTAACATACTTAAGAATGATTACATTATTTAATCTAGGAAGACTTTTTATGATTACTCTTAACAGGAGAGTTGTTAGAAGGCTCCTTGGGGGGGGGGGAGGTGCCAAGAGGACTCGGTAGAGCTCGCCTTGAGCAGAAGGTATCCCTGGTGGAGCTTCATCAAAAGGAGGCGGACAGATCCTCGGTGGGGAGACCGGAACGAAAGCCAAGGCCGATGGAAGTGGAGGAAGTTCAGCAGAGGCCCGAGGATCTCCCATTGTGTACTCCCATGTTAAGGGAGGGTTCCACACCCGATTGCGGAAGGAGGGGAAGGGTGCTCGAAAAGACCTCCCTGTAGGAGGGGAGGGAGCTGTGGTGTGAGGTGGAAAAGGAAGGGGGCAAAAAGTCGAGGTAGCTGTCGAACGGGTCTCAGAATCTTCAGTATCTCTGGTAAACCAGTCCCACAGCTCGAAAGATTCAGAATCCGAAGAGATCTCAATAGGGTGTTCCTCCAAAGCCATGAGAGTGAGATGGAAGGATGAAGACATGGAGGGTGATAATTTATAGTTGAGGGGAAAGGAACTGCAGTAGTTCTTGGGAAAGGGAAGAAGGTGAAGAGACTGATATCGAATAAGCGTGACATATGTACTTATCAAGATATCAAGCTCGAAGCGATAAGGTAGACAGAGAAGATCAAAAGGCTGAAGTAATTTAATTTTTAGTGAGCTAAAATTGGGTCGGATATGAGTCGATCATCCGGGACCTTACAATGAGTTTCCGAACAAAGGAGGTGATTGCGCCATGCGACACGGGAAAAGAAACGTAATTGTAAAAAGGAAAAAGCATAGAGTTAGTTTAGAATTCCCGACCCACAGTGAGGCGTACAAAGAAGAAAAATAAAAAGCTATGCTAATATAACCATTCTTCAACATTAAGAAAGGGGTCATTACAGGGAGTAAGATATTAGGGGTTACAGTTCAAACAGTTCGGGGGGGGGGCACTTAGATAATGCATCTACAGGATTTAAATAACTAGTGTCCGTGCGGGGTGGATATCCCGTTCTCAACATTTAGAGTGAAGACCACAAAGCCGATATAAATCAGATCCACTCCCTTCTTGACGTATCGCCCCTTTAGGTTAGCTTCCTTCTCCTTCAGCTGGGACTGGCAATTGGTTAGCTGAGGCTGACAATCGGCCAGCTGGGTTTGACTTTCGGTTAGCTGGGCTGTCAGGGCATCTTTCTCACTTGCTGCTTTTATGTGGACCCAGGTGAAAGGGCCTTGGAGTACTCTTGATGAAGGTTAGATTGTTGTTGAGCCGCTGCTGATAGGGCTTGAGGAAGATCAACCACCATGGAAGAAAGCTCTTGACACTTCTCTATACAAGATTTTTAGTGGCTTCCCACGCTTGCCATTCTAGTCAAGTCGTGACGTTCTTGGCCGGGTTGTTGGATGGCGGTAGAAGAATCAACAACTTTAATAATGGTGTCCCCAAGCTGTCCATTATACTCTGTTAATTCATGGGTAAGAAGATCCACTTGCTGAAGTTCACTGGACTGGAGGAAGACTTGCTTTTCGAGGTCTTCATTTTTTCGTTGAAGCTTCTCCTTTTCACTTTAAACCAAGGCCAACTGTGTCATGTCATCTTCACATTGGCCCTTCAGGTCGGATTCCTTCTATTTTTTCTCGCTTAATTGCCGAGCGAGTTGTTTTTGCTGCGCTAAGGAGGCAAAGTGGCACGCCTCTACGCTGGATTGAAATTGGGCTAGGTGAGTTACCATTTTGTTGTGCTTGGCCGAGGCCTGAAGGAAAGAAAGCGCCATAATTAGATGTTGATATACAGTGGTATGTACATGTATGAATACATTGAAGATTGGAAGGGGAAAGTAGTTACCTCCGCCAGCAATTTGCCCACCTAGTCGCAGGGGCCTTGTATGCTTGATTGATTGAAGAGTTTCACCTTCGAAAGGTGATGAATCTGCAGCAGCGACCCCAATGTAGCCCTGGAGGGGGTCGGGAGGGGAAGGTCTTCTCCCTTAGATGGAAGATTAGGTCCGACACGTTGAAGAGGGGTGGGAGAAGTAAGTGTGTCTGAGGGGATAGGGGCGGAGAGGGATTCGGTTCGGGAAGGTACGGGAGAATCATGAGGAAGGGAGGATGAAGCAGGAGAGTGGGAAGGGGAATCTCCTCCTTGGGGAGACGAGGATGGGACGGATAAGGTGGTGTCCTTCCTCCTCAGTTCATAGATGGTTAAAGATTGTGAATCGTGCTAACCATAAGAAGAAGGAGGAAGAGCTGATGAACTAGGAGCTCCTTTCTTAATGAGCCGTAATTTTTTCTGAGGGGAGTAAGGGGCTGCCACCGACTTACCCCTCTTTGTTGATGTCTTCTTCTTCTTTGCAGCCTCAACCTCTTCTCCTTTCACTAAAGCGTCCTGCATTAGATTATCTGCAAAATACGTTGATAAGAAAGATGGATGATGCAGATAAAAAGTTATATTGAAAGGTAAGTGTCATCCTACCTATGGCAGCTGAGGTCGTTGAAGGGAAGGGGGATAGCCCGAAGTGACTCAGGAGGGGAGTTTTCATTAGTTGGTCTGAACAATAATGTGACTCTCCCAGTATTCTATAAACTTCCGAGAAAGGGCATTGGGTTCTCATTTCCTGGAAGGAAGGTAGTTCAGGAAGTTCTAACTTCCAGGTGTCTGAGTGGGGTAAAGGTACCGGAAGCTGTACAAAGAAGTACAATTCTTCCCTTCCTTTATGGGAAGTAGGCATATTCACTAGGAATTGGTAGTCCGGACGGCTGGACAGGTAAAAGAGGCCTGCTTTGGAAGATTTTAATTGAAAGAAACAGTGCAATATTTGAGGAGATAGATAAAGATTTAGGTGTTGGAACACTATAGAAGCCCCTGACAGAATGCGAAAGGAATTGGGGGTAAATTGGTTTAAAGGTAGTCCGTAAAAGTCTAAAATTTCTAGATAAGTGGAGGGTGTTGGTAGAGACAAGCCATTGAGGAACTGTTCGGAAAAGAAGCAAGTTAAACTAGGAGGAGGACGGTGTGGTCGGTGCATCTTGGTCGTAAAACAACATTTCATGGAAGGGTCTATAAACCTATCTTTAAGGTTAAAGAAGTAATGGTTGCAGTCTAGTTGGGTTACGGTGTACTCATACCACGCAGGTGAAGGGATGGTCCTAGGGGCCATAGGTATAAAACAGGACAGAATACTTACTTGGGGGTTCGAGGAGAAGCATGTAAGAAAGGAAGGGCTGGGTCACTGAAACGCCGCCGGTGAAAATCACTGGAGGGAAGAAGTGGAAGAGACGGCATTGTTAGGCACGCTAAATAATACCTAAAAGGAAAAGGTGAGGATTTATATAGGGTTTTGGTGACGGTTCGACTATATAAGAGAAAAGGAAAAGCGGGGCCCATGAGCCAATTAGGCCACTTCAAGTATATAGGGGGGAGCTATAAGAGAAGAGTGAATTTGAATTAATGAGCCAAGGATGGAGTAGGAACCTTATATAGTTGGAAAGTCAAGCTTATAACTTCGCTTGACTATTTTTTGGGGTTGACTAATGATACTGCTGTTACCTCTTCTCTATGAACCAGATAGGAGAGCTCACATGTAAGGCATTACCCGAACCAAATAATTGGTTCGGCGGAGAAAGAGGAGAGGAACGGTTCGGGTGTAAGCGCCTGAAATAATTGGCACGGGAGAGGTAGGGAAGGTAATCGACACAGCAAAGCAGAGGCGGGGGGAGGCGCTTCGCTAGGAAATAAGCAAGAATCGGTTCGGCTAGATAGGCCTAGAAGCAGACGGGACGGATAAGAATCGACTCGGCCTAGTCAGTCCGGAGGTAGTTCGGTGGGGGGGAAGAAGGGAAGTTAGTTAGGGCTGGTGAGGAGCCCAAGGGCTATGCCACCCGTGATCTATAGACCTAAGTTAGTTTCACCAAAAGCGGATGGTTGAAGGCGACAGACTAATCTAGTTTCCTGAAATGTAGATGAAGAGGTGTTATGTAACAGAAGGAGGGGTCCCCACATAATATTCCGAGGAGCCTTCGCTCCTCGTATCTGTAATAGAATTATTCCCCAGGTGGACGTGGTGGCCATGTGTACGATGGAGATAGCGCGCGAAGTAACGCTGGATCAGAGAAGGAGGATAAAAGGGAGGAGGAAGGCATAAGGCGAGAGGATCCGCATTATTCCAACTAGCAAGAAACGAAGACGCCTCAGGAGAAGGAGAGCTACCACCACGCTGGAGAAGGAGAGTAGCGATCTTTGCTTTTACATTGCGTGTACTCTTTCTTGAATTGTGATTTAACTGTAAGAGGTTTTCTCCTCCACCTCCGGAAGTTTCCTTTCCGAGAAGGAGGACATTCATTGTGAAAGTGCTTTGGCACTGCATCTGGTGAGGGAGCTCACCTCCGTGGAGTAGGAATCCTTATTCCGAACCATGTTACATCCTGTGTCTTAGTTTGGTTGCCTGTGTTGGTTTTGCGTTTCTCTACTTCACTTTCTCATCTTTACTCTTGCGGCCTATGAGAACCCCCTCAAAGCTCCCTTCGTGCTTCATCGCATCGAAAGGAGGTGAACAAATCTTCCTCGCCACATCATTAATCAAGAGAGACTCAACTAGTGACTCGACTAACACGTTAACAACGAAACAATCTCATTTCATTGCTAAATATCAGTCAACTGACATAAGAAAAGACTTGACTATCTATTTTTTGGCCAGCCACAGAATCGGGAGACCCTCGACTGGAGACTTATTTACGATGAAATTTATATATTTTGTCGCTAATGTCCTATAGAAGGTGACCGCGTCAACTGACATCTCGATTGATATGCTAAACTCTAGCGATGAAATTTCTAATTTCGTTGCTAAAGCTCAAAATCTTGATGTCGTATATCGACAGTTAGCGACAAAATGGTTGTTAGCCTCAAAACCAAGAATTCATTTAATTTGTATTCGAAATTTTGTAATACAATATCAACTACAATTTAATTTAACAACATACAACTCAAACAATACAACCAACATATACATTTAAAAACAACTAACATAATATCCAATTTAAAGTCCAAATTAAAACATCCAATTTAAAGTCCAAAACATTCAATTTCACAAATTCATAATATTCAAATACAAAAACATTCAAATTCACAATTTCAGTAGCTCAAAATATAAATGTTACAAACTCTAAGATGGAGAAGGAGGTGGAGCTGAAGATGACTTATACATCAATGATTGTAATACTCCAAGTGCAAGCCGATTCAGAATTACTTCAAACATATCTTGTCCTGATCTCATTGATGCCAACTCATCTTCGGCACTAGCTAATCGAACTTGAGTGTTTGCTAGCTCATCTTTCGTCCCCTCTAATTCTTGCTTGGTGGACTGAAATTGTTCATGCAATGCTGCATTAGTTGTTCTAGAGGAGGAGCTGACATCTGAAGAAGTGGATCTAACTGATTTTGTCCCACTTCCAAGTCCTCTAATATATCCAGAACAAACACCGAGGACTTGATCATAAACCTAATCTACAATCTGAACTGTATCAATGTCATCACCGGTTTCTTATGATTGGATGTGCTCATCTCCCAGTCTCACCATATCACCCTAAGAATAACAAACATATTTTAATATGTTTACAAAAAATTATGCAAATTAAAAAAAAAACTTTACTAAATTTTATCGATTATATCTTATTTATTCGGCCTCGACTCTCTCCCTACTCCACCCTTTTGACGTGCTATAGTGGGTTGTATTAAAGATAGTAATCCGATCTTTTCTCTAAGACTGATCGGTTTGAAAAATATTATAATGTGTTAATATTAAAAATACCAAACAATATACTGTAACTATAAAGTTTGTATTTACACCATCATAACTACATTGGATGAATGATTTTGAGCCACCTCGATGGGTAAATGGTAATTATACTCGATTTTGGGCATTTTATTGCCGATCGTGTCTACAATATAAAAATTGGTTAAAAAACATAAAACATGAGTTATAGAACAAATATTTTAATTTATATATAGCTCAAATAAATTGTATAGATTGAGTTACCTGAAATTTCCCTTATTCAAACATATCGCACATATAGTTCCAATCTTCCTGTATCTCACAAAACTCGATTGGCATATGATGCCAGCGCTCGGGAGGGGGAAGATGCAGTAGGCTATTATAATGAGTATGCATCTTATTTCTATTGTCTCTATACTTTGTACTCATTAACCTATTGGTCTCCTTTCATACTGACGTTGTCTCCTCGGCAAAACTAATATCAAAAGTAGCTTAAAAAAATACCAATATTGAAATTTATTAACGAATGATGGTTGATTATATAAATATCAAATTACTTGTACTTATTTCTAATCGGTCATATATCATCTGTTTATTATCCGCGGGGATATGCTTCCAACTTTTAGCTTATAGGGGAGTGCACTTCTTAATTGATAGCTCTAACTCTGTTATAAAAGCAGTTGCATTTGTCCTAATAGGGTGACCATAGTTCTTACGAAAGGTAATGGGTAATGTACCTCGTTCCTCGATTTGTCGTCGGAGCCGACTGAGTATGTGCCTCGTGTCTCTCTACGTGTCGGATGAACTATAAATCAAAGAATATTAACAATTAACAAGTTAAATAATTAGCAAACCAAATATACATATATAAAACCACATAACTAACCAGTAGGAACAAGAGCATTGTCATCCTCAGGTTTGACAACGACGCTAGTAAAATCACATAACTAACCTAGTTAATATATTTTATATTTGCGACGAATTATTCCTGTTTCATCGCAAATGTAATATTATTTACGACAATAAAGATATTCATCGTAAAATCCAGAATTTAGCGACGGATTTATAATCCGTCGCTAATATTTCGACGTTATTTTTCATTTTTCTTATAGTGACTTTATCTTATAGTAGTTTTGATTAAAACTACTTTAGAGTAGCTTTGATGATAATGTTTACAAAGCAACTATTAAATAGTGTTGATTTATAAAAAATCAACTTCAAGGTGATGTTGTTTTGCATAAAATAGGTTAGAGTGCAAAAGAGTATTTCGGATATAAATAGTACATTGTTTTAATAATTTTTAAATAAGGAGTGCTTTTTTGACAATATGAATAAAAAATGATTTTTTTTATTTTCTATCAAAAATTTAATTAACAAGCGGTAAATACAAAGCACTCCATGTAATGTTTAAAGAAAGAGAGAATGCTGTTAATTAGAATCGCCAAGTTATTATTTTGAAAAAAAGCTAAATGTTGACAATCCTTGGATGACTAGAGGGGATGAATAATCTTTCTTGATTTTTATGTACTTCGTTCGATTTACGTATTGCTAAAGAAATCAAAAGACAAAAATGTAATCGCTAATAAAGAAGTTTAACGTGGTTCGGGAATTATGCTGCTTCTTCACGGCGATCCGTAAGGTGGATCAACCCTAGCTAATCTACCATTAAAGCTTCCTTTTGATGATCTGTCATGCCCCGGAGGAGTCCCTGTCAGAAAAAAATCCGGCAGCATTTTCTCTGTACGGGTGACAATACCAAACTTATATACAAGGCCTACACGACCACTATACATCGGTCAACACGACCGGAATCCAAACAACACACGCAGGTAATAAAAGAGGCCTCAGGCCAACAATCCAAGTAAATGGTAAATAGTCTACAATAACTAGACTTACCCATTCTGCCATCTGTGCAGGAATACCCAACCAAAACCAATCGAAATAAAATCCGAATAAAGGTCCATAAGGACACCAAATATCCACGAGTACATAAATCCAACTTCAGTCCTAAACATATCTTCTAATCAAAATCGAAAACCATAAAACAAATAACCAATAAAAAACTATCACGATGAGGGGGTTTGGCAGCTGGACTCTCCTGACAGCTTCATCCTGAAATAAATATAAATCAACAGGATAAGTTCAAAGAACTCAGCAGATATAGTCGATATACAAGGTAAGATATAGCTAACAATAACAATCATGCCAGTACAGTCTCATATATATAAGGTATGTAAGAAAAAAAAATACAAAAGGACTGTATTTACCTGAATCTCCTACCATGATATAGGAGCATGTGCCATACTAGAAGAAATAAAGTCATCACCATATACAAATATGTATCCTGTATGCATGGCAATCATATGCAACATCCAAGGCAGCAATAAAAATGCAGCAAACACAATACAAATGCTATCCATGCAAAATACATACGGTGCAAATGAAATGGTCACCCCTGACGCTAGTCAGCCGCCACACACGCGATGGTGAAGTCGAGTGGGTAGAGCTATGATAATCAGTGCACTGCCATCACTTTCGCTTCCCAGTGGACCGAGTGGACAGGATACTGTCGGAGACACCTATCCTCCTGCCCCAAACAGAGTGGGGGAGAAAAGCTCTCATCTCCCGGTGTCGTAAACCAGAGGAGGGATCCCTGCCCGCTACCACACTGAGTCAACGCTACCCATGAGCGGACCAGCGGAGCCTGACAGAGCAACTGCACACACCCTCTTGATGTACCACTAACCCATGAGTGACAGCATGTGCAGACCATGTAACTGGCTGCGAGCTCAACTATAAAGGAACCCCGTCCAGCCAGCATGCAATCATGCAAGATGGTGCATGATACTAAAGCATGTAAATCCAACTAAAATACATATCCGAATAATATGCACAACCAATAAGTACATATCAATGATCCGAGTAAAACAGGGAAGATATAACTATAAACTGATCCAATGCATGTATCAAGTAGGCACAATAACATACTAGGCATATAAATATGAAAATTATTGCAAGTTATACTAACTAGCATATCAACATGACTATATCTAAGAGATAAGTCAAAATACCCGCCTGATAAAATGTCCGTAAAAAATTGAAGTCGTCACGATCGTGGACCTGCCTCGTGACCGAAACCTACGTACAACATAACTATTGTTAAGCACCAAAAATGGAATCCACCGACAAATTGAATACTAAATCGATTTCTTACATAACCAATTAACCCAAAGGCTTAATGAAATCTCGATCACCTTCCACCTAATATAACCGTCTTTTCGTCCAATTACTCGAATATAATTTCTCAACCCCTATCATCATGTGTACAACATCCAACAAATCCTCACAACTAACTCACCCAAACTTAGATCCATCCCACAGCCCAAAATTTATCCGAAATCAACAAAATATCATCCAACCATCCAATATCAACCGAATTCAATATGATCAATCGAATAACACTAAAATCGTGCTTATCGGCCCTATGATCCCATCGGCAGCCAATCTTTCCCCCAAATCAGATCCCCAACTCAATTCCCATGGCTCAACCATCCTTCGTCTAACCTACTCAATTTATCAAACTGCCACCTCTCCAATCCATCCCGCTGCAGCCCATATGGACTCAACAACACACCAACTTTCATTCAACGATTAAAAATCCATACCAAAACACTGACATAAGAAAAAGAGAGGGAAACGAGAGATATACCGAAAGATGTTGTTTCTCCATGACTGCCTTGTTCACCGGCAGATTTCCTTGCTGCCCTAAATCATTTACTCCAATAGAAACTCACCGCCGCTGATCAATCCACGCGGAGGGGAAGGCTACGGCGATAGAGGTGAGTGGAGAAGGAGGTCGCAGGCGGTCCTGTGGTAGAGGAGGATGGCGCGTGCGATAGTGCTCGTGGGTGACAAGCGTGCAGAGGCCGCGGATACTCACCGCGTGCGAGCAACTTGTAGAGGCGGCGGCAGAAAGGTGAAGGTGAGCGTCGACGCTTGCAGAGGAAGAGGGGTGTCGGCGGTTTTGTGGCTGCAGTCGCGGGGGAAGAAGGGATGGCTTCGGGCTCGAGGAGAAGAGGCGATGGCTTCGGGCGCGAGGGGAAGAGGTGATGATCCGGTGGCCGCTGTTTTACCGCAAGGAAGAAGTGCTCGGGAAAGTTTTGTTAGTGAAAGCCCTAGAGCCAATCATGTGATGATTGTTGTATGGACTTTATTGTATCATATTCCTATTTATAAAGGCATGGTTATTATATTTACTTATATTGGTGCCAAATAACTAAATATAATAATGTCCTTGAGTAGTAGGTTCTTATCTATATCAATTGATTGGTTGAATCGATAATGAGATGATATAGAGAACACTACTCTTAATCATTCCTAGTCGAGTATTAACATTCAGGGACAATGTTAATGCGTAGAGACTAGCATGTAGGTCAACAAGATGACTTGATCTCACAAGTCATGGATATGAGATATCAAGTTGACACATGGGTATGCATTGGAGAATGTATACTGAATGACCAACCATGAGAAAGTATCATGGATCGTTATATGAGTGTCATATACTTTCTCATGTGGCTATTAGTATGACTATTAATCCTTAGACCTGAAGTCACCATGGTTCCCTACATAAGGAGTTGCATACTTTGGCTTCATCAAACGTCACCCGTAAATGGGTGGACTATAAAGGCGATTACTGGGTATGTAACAAATTATGCGGAGGGATGTGAGTGATGTAGATGGGATCTATCCCTCCTATATGACGGGGGTGACATCGATATTCTTGATAGAGTGAGACCACGAAGTGCATGGCCATGCCCAAATGAGTCAATATGAGATATTGAGCTCATTTGATTAGAGTGAGTCTACTTGAAGTTCAAGATTTAGATTGTCTGCAGGATGACACGGTCTATGCCTTGATTGGTCAATCTAGATGTCAAGGATAGAGGGACATTGTCACATATTGTGAGAGTCACAATTAGTAGTCACAAAGGTGATGTTGGAGCTCAACATTCTTGTAACTTGGGTAGCAATGATGTGTTGCTAGATACCGCTCATTGCTTATGTTCCTAAATCGGTTTAGGGGCATTGCCAACGTTACAAGAACCTATAGGGTCACACACATAAGAGCAATTAGATGGAGATTAGGTTCATATGATGAACCATGAGGATTAGGATCATGGGATGAACCAAATTGGATTAAGAGTAATCCAAATTAGACTAATTGAGTTAGACTCAAGTTGATTCAAGTGTTGAATGAGTCTAATTTAGATTTGATTCATCAAATCAATTTAAATGAATGAATAGAGATTCATTAAATTAAATTGACTTGAATCAAATGGTTGGATTTGATCAACCATGGGAGATAAGAGGTCAAGTTTGACTTGACTTGAGAGGAAGATGAAAGGTCAAGTTTGACTTGACCAAATGCCATGTCATGATGATGACTTGGCATGGCGGCCAATGATGATGCTCCACATCATCATTGA
This sequence comes from Wurfbainia villosa, assembly GCA_025175895.1. Taxonomy (NCBI): domain Eukaryota; kingdom Viridiplantae; phylum Streptophyta; class Magnoliopsida; order Zingiberales; family Zingiberaceae; genus Wurfbainia; species Wurfbainia villosa. The sequence continues at coordinate 47,109,339 of CM045988.1, read as the reverse complement.
CTTATCAAGTGGTGCCACCTCATAAGGAGACCAAGAGACATTGGCTCTTGGAGTTACATGCATGTAACCCCCCCTTCCATGAAGTGGCCAACCACTTATTCCATTAGATGGAATTGATTTTGTGAGTTACACAACTTCATCTTCTTCCTTGGAACACCCTCTCAAGCTCTCCCAACCTCCTTGGCCGAAATTCCTAAAGGGTGCTAGCACACTCTAAGGTATTTTTCTCCACCTATTGCTTGTGTGGATACCAATAGAGGAGTGTGCACTTGACACTCTCGAGTTCCGGCGAACCTTTTGGACGAGCGGGATTTGCGAAGGGCATCGCATCGAGGGTAACTTCTTATCATGTAGATCTAGAGTAGATCTAAAGGTATTAAACACATACATGTTAGTTTTATATTTTATACTTGCGGATCCGTGGCGGGGCTTCAGAGGTTTATGGCATAGCGGTTTTTGTGGCTCGGAAAATCCCAACAGTGGTATCAGAGCCACGTGCGAAGCATGTATGTGTTTCGTCTTTGTAATTTTTGTATTAGATATAAAAATTACAGATTTATATGTTTCTGTAAATTTCCTAATTTTATAGAATTTTTGGGTATTTTTCTCAAAGAGTCGAAGCAACGAGTGTTGGGACACTCGAAGGCTTCAACCATCGAGAAAAACTCTTCGAATCGGCGAGTTCTCGCTTTAGGTTTTTGGGACAGTGACTTAAGTCACTGGAAGATCATTGTAGGGACACTCGTGAAGTTTATTTTGCGAGTAGGGGCGCTGCCCCTATCCCCGAAAGGGGCCATGTCCCGCGATCGCGCCCGGAAACCGCTTAGCGGGACCGTTACGGAGAGGTGACTCATAAATTTAAAAAAAATTAGGAAAAATTATAGAAATTTCTGTAAAAATACATAATTTATAATTATGTATTATTATGTGATTGTCATGGCCCAATGACCCCAATTTGATTGGATTATGTGTGTTGTAATTCATAATACGGCCTGCGTGCCGTTTTGTGGTTGTGCATGTTGTATAGTGTATGCGACCTGCGCGTCGTACCTCTTCTTTTGATATTCTAATTGTAATTAGTTTTTAGACTCGAATGTAACTCGAGTTTCATATTTGTAATGTACAAAATGGAGTGGTGGAAAGTCCACTCGAAGACGAGATTACGAGAAGGGTGACGACGACACATGGCGGTCAAAGGCGCTTGGAGAAGCGCTAGCCTTAGGTTGACCGTCCGATCTTCTCAGGCTTGAGAAGACTTAGAGTAGGGTCATGACTATATCACATTTAATTATATATATATATATATATATATATATATATATTTAATTGATTTTGCTTGTATGTATGTGATGCATGCTAGTAGAATAATGCTTGTATGTATATGATGCATGCTAGGATAATTTTCTTGTATGTATATGATGCATGCTAGAATAATGAATGTATGTATATGATGCATGCTAATATAGGATAATAAAGGCCTAAATGCATATAAGATACACATTATGATTAGATTAGATCATAATCGAATCAACTCGAAAATACCTACTGAGCCTTGATACCCATCACTACCTCGATCATTTGTTGTTGTTGAATCGCCAAAGCAGAGCAACGATATTATCTTGGTAGGGTGCGGAGGGACAATCTTGGTCCCGCCTTATCACGCTTGGGTTAGAGTAAGCTCAATTAGATTGAGCAAAACTAGTTAAACTCAATTGGATCGAGTAGAACTATAGGCATATTTCAATCGTTGGAAAGATAGGTTAAGATCGCATTTACACTAAATCTTGGGTGATTTAGCCAAAGCTAACTCAAGGTCTTTTGTAAATGTGGGTCTTGATCCTATAAACAAGAGTTGCATAGAGATGTAATCGGTAATGTGTTACCCACCGATCGTACTTAGTCTTGGGCGATTTAGCCAAAGCTAACTCAAGGCTTAGTATGATGTGGATCTTGTCCCGCAAGAATTATAGCTAGTTTGTATGAATCTAGTAATGTGGTTTGACCACATCCATAACTCGATTCTACAAAATTCCTATAATTCAGGGGAGCATCATTTGATTAAAGGCCTAATTAAATGATAAAAGGAATATGATATTAATTCTCGCATTATATGTTGTAGATAACTATATCGACAAACACGAACACTCTCTCTGTGATCTGCCCTTGAGAAGGACAAGCTCAATGGAGCAAATTTCGGATCGTACAGAACTCGAGAATTGTTCTCACCCAAGAAAGGAAGTCAGTACGTCCCGAGCAGCCCATTCCGAGGCACCTCCCGCCACCGCCTCGAGCCGACAAAGATGCTTACAAGAAGCATCAAGATGATGCATTAGATGTGTCATGTCTAATGCGCCGCGATCATGAACTCGAGCTTCGTATAGCAACACGAGTTCATGAATGCTTATGATATGGTTGGACATCTTCGTCAACTATATCAAGGACAAGCTAGGCATGAGAGATATGAAGTCTCTAAGGCATTATTTGGGTCCAAGATGCAAGAAGGGACTCCCGTAGGTACATATGTACTCAAGATGATTGGGTACGTAGAAAACCTACAAAGGGGATTCCCACTTGCCAAGAGTCGCCACTGACACTGATCTTGCAATCTTGCCACAAGCCTTCAATCAATTTGTCATGAATTATAACATGAATGAAATTGATAAGCCATTGTCAAATGCTCAAAGATGTTGAGAATCACGAGCTTAAACTTAAGAAGGGAAAATCTGACACCATTTTGATGGTGCAGAAGAAGAAAGGCAAGGGCAAGCATAAAGGTAAGGGAAAGTCCCAAGCCAAGGGCAAAGGCAAAGAACTTAAACCCAAAGGAGGGGTAGCCAAGGAAGGGGCTTGCTTCCACTGCAAGGGAAGCAGACACCGGAAGCGTGAATCGCAAGGCATACCGAAGATCTTAAGAAGAAGAGAAGTGAGACTTCTACTGTATAATGTTATAGAAGTCAATCTATCTATTTCTTCATCATGGGTATTAGATACCGGATGTGCATCTCACATTTGTACCAATGTGCAAATGAGAAATAGCAGGCATTGACAAAGGGCGAGGTGGACCTACGAGTAGGCAATGGAGCAAGGGTTATTGCTTTGTCAGGAACTTATGATCTATCTCGCCTCCGGGCTTGTATTAGAATTAGATGAATGTTGTTATGTGCCCGCTTAACTAAGAACATCATTTCAGTGTCTTGGTTCGACAAGAAAGGTTTTTCATTTATAAGAAAGAACAAATGTTGTTCAGTTTATTTAAATGATATGTTCTATTGTAGTGCACCTCTAATGAACGGACTCTACTTTCTAGACTTAGAGAGCCCTATCTATAACATAAGTACCAAGAGGTTCAAGTCAAATGAGTTGAACCAAACTTATCTCTGGCATTGTCGCTTAGGTCACATAAATGAGAGTCGCTTATCTCAGCTCCATAAGGATGGGCTGCTAGACTCATTTGATTTTGAATCATATTAGACATGCGAGTCTTTCCTTTTAGGCAAGATGACCAAGACACCCTTTAGTGGACAAGGAAAGAGCAATAGATTTGTTAGGACTTATACATAGTGATGTATGTGGTCCTTTCAATGTTGCTGCTAGAGGTGGTTACAGGTACTTCATTACATTTACTGATGACTTCAGTAGATATGGTTATGTGTATCTCATGACACATAAATCAGAATCCTTTGAAAAGTTTAAAGAATTCAAGAATGAAGTACAAAACCAACTTGGCAAGAGTATTAAGATACTTCGATCAGATCGAGGTGGTGAATACCTTAGCCATGAGTTTCGTGACTATCTAGCTGAGTGTGGGATTCTATCCCAACTCACTCCTCCTGGAACACCACAGTGGAATGGTGTATCCGAAAGGAGGAATCGTACCCTATTAGATATGGTACGATCTATGATGAGTCACAGATCTTCTTATATCCTTTTGGGGATATGCTCTAGACACGATAGCCTTTACCCTTAACTGTACCATCCAAGGTCGTGGATAAAGACACCATATACGATATGGACAGGGAGAAATCCCATGATGTCTTTCATGAGGATTTGGGATTGTGAGGCTTACGTTTGACGTCAAGTCTCAGACAAACTGGGACCCAAATCCGATAGGTGCTATTTTGTTGGATATCCCAAGGATACAAAGGGATATTACTTCTACATTCCCAGTCAGCACAAAGTGTTTGTGGCAAAGACTGGAGTTTTTCTAGAAAGGGATTTTGTTTCTAGAAAAACTAGTGGGAGTAGCTTCGATCTTGAAGAAATTCAAGATAAGGACCATAGCACTGAGGCCTTGATGGAGGTTGAACAGGAACCACAAAGTGTTGTGGGTGATGAGGTTGTTGCATAAAGAGTTGTGGAACAACCACCTGTTCAAGTAGACCTACCTCTTCGCAGTCCGATAAGTGCGTCGTCACTGAGAGATACTCATTTCTCTTGTCTGACCATGATGACGTTATGCTCATTGAGAATGAGCCTACCTCCTATCAGGAAGCTGTGATGAGCCCAGATTCTGAGAAATGGCTAGACGCCATGAGATCCGAGATGGAATCCATGTACACTAACCAAGTATGGACTTTGGTTGATCCACCTGAAGGGGTCAAACCCATTGGGTGTAAGTGGGTCTTTAGGAGAAAGACTGACATGGATGGACTTGAGCATACCTATAAGGGCCGATTGGTGGCTAAAGGTTTCAAGCAAATTCATGGTATTGACTATGATGAAACCTTTTCTCGATGGCGATGTTTAAGTCCATTCGGATCTTGCTTGCTATTGGCAAAGATACCACGATTATGAGATCCGCAGATGGATTTCAAAACCGCTTTTATGAATTGAAACTTACTCGAGGATGTGTACATGACACAACCTGAGGGTTTTGTAGATCCACAGCATACTGGGAAGGTATGCAAGCTGCAAAGGTCCATTTATGGGCTAAAGCAAGCTTCTCGGAGCTGGAATCTTCGATTCGATGATGCGATCAAACAGTTTGGTTTCATCAAGAATGAAGATGAACCCTGTGTCTACAAGAGGGTTAATGGGAACACAGTTGTCTTCCTTGTATTGTATGTGGATGACATCGCTCATTGGGAATGACATCCTTCGCCATACCATGAAGACTTGGCTGGGGACGTGCTTCTCAATGAAGGACTTAGGTGAAGCAGCCTGTATTCTAGGCATCAAGATCTATAGAGATAGATCTAAGAGATTGCTTGGCCTAAGTCAGAGTGCATACATTGACAGTATTACTTGGTTTTCCATGCTAATTCCAAGAAAGGACTTCTGCCGATGTCACATGGTGTGAGTCTTTCGAAGACTCAAAGTCCCTCTTCTAGAGAGGAGAGAGACCGCATGGATAAGATCCCTTACGCATCTGCTATAGGATCTATCATGTACGCCATGCTATGTACTCGTCCTGATGTCTCGTATGCTTTGAGCATGACGAGTAGATACTAGTCAGATCCAGGTGAGCGTCACTGGATAGCAGTCAAGAATATTCTTAAGTACTTGAGAAGGACTAAAGAATATTTCTTGATATTTGGAGGCGATGAGGAGCTAGCTGTAAAGGGTTACAGCGATGCCAGCTTTCAAACTGACCAGGATGATTATAGATCGCAGTCAGGGTTCGTGTTTTTCTTGAATAGGTAGCACTGTGAGCTGAAAGAGTTCCAAACAGAACACAGTTACTGATTCTACAACAACAGGCTGAGTATATCGGCTCTTCCATCTCATTCGAGAGATTATCGATAGAGGAGATGTGAAGATTTGCAGAGTACCCACAGAGGCTAACATCGCAGATCCCTTGACCAAGGCTTTGGCACAGAAAAGGCATGATGGTCACACAAGGTCATTGGGTATTAGATACTACGGTGATTGGCACTAGTGCTAGTGGGAGATTGTTAGTGAAAGCCCTAGAGCCAATCATGTGATGATTGTTGTATGGACTTTATTGTATCATATTCCTATTTATAAAGGCATGGTTATTATATTTACTTATATTGGTGCCAAATAACTAAATATAATAATGTCCTTGAGTAGTAGGTTCTTATCTATATCAATTGATTGGTTGAATCGATAATGAGATGATATAGAGAACACTACTCTTAATCATTCCTAGTCGAGTATTAACATTCAGGGACAATGTTAATGCGTAGAGACTAGCATGTAGGTCAACAAGATGACTTGATCTCACAAGTCATGGATATGAGATATCAAGTTGACACATGGGTATGCATTGGAGAATGTATACTGAATGACCAACCATGAGAAAGTATCATGGATCGTTATATGAGTGTCATATACTTTCTCATGTGGCTATTAGTATGACTATTAATCCTTAGACCTGAAGTCACCATGGTTCCCTACATAAGGAGTTGCATACTTTGGCTTCATCAAACGTCACCCGTAAATGGGTGGACTATAAAGGCGATTACTGGGTATGTAACAAATTATGCGGAGGGATGTGAGTGATGTAGATGGGATCTATCCCTCCTATATGACGGGGGTGACATCGATATTCTTGATAGAGTGAGACCACGAAGTGCATGGCCATGCCCAAATGAGTCAATATGAGATATTGAGCTCATTTGATTAGAGTGAGTCTACTTGAAGTTCAAGATTTAGATTGTACCGAGGATGACACGGTCTATGCCTTGATTGGTCAATCTAGATGTCAAGGATAGAGGGACATTGTCACATATTGTGAGAGTCACAATTAGTAGTCACAAAGGTGATGTTGGAGCTCAACATTCTTGTAACTTGGGTAGCAATGATGTGTTGCTAGATACCTCTCATTGCTTATGTTCCTAAATCGGTTTAGGGGCATTGCCAACGTTACAAGAACCTATAGGGTCACACACATAAGAGCAATTAGATGGAGATTAGGTTCATATGATGAACCATGAGGATTAGGATCATGGGATGAACCAAATTGGATTAAGAGTAATCCAAATTAGACTAATTGAGTTAGACTCAAGTTGATTCAAGTGTTGAATGAGTCTAATTTAGATTTGATTCATCAAATCAATTTAAATGAATGAATAGAGATTCATTAAATTAAATTGACTTGAATCAAATGGTTGGATTTGATCATCCATGGGAGATAAGAGGTCAAGTTTGACTTGACTTGAGAGGGAAGATGAAAGGTCAAGTTTGACTTGACCAAATGCCATGTCATGATGATGACTTGGCATGGCCGGCCGATGATGATGCTCCACATCATCATTGACTTATCAAGTGGTGCCACCTCATAAGGGAGACCAAGAGACATTGGCTCTTGGAGTTACATGCATGCATGTAACCCCCCCTTCCATGAAGTGGCCAACCACTTATTCCATTAGATGGAATTGATTTTGTGAGTTACACAACTTCATCTTCTTCCTTGGAACACCCTCTCAAGCTCTCCCAACCTCCTTGGCCGAAATTCCTAAAGGGTGCTAGCACACTCTAAGGTATTTTTCTCCACCTATTGCTTGTGTGGATACCAATAGAGGAGTGTGCACTTGACACTCTCGAGTTCCGGCGAACCTTTTGGACGAGCGGGATTTGCGAAGGGCATCGCATCGAGGGTAACTTCTTATCATGTAGATCTAGAGTAGATCTAAAGGTATTAAACACATACATGTTAGTTTTATATTTTATACTTCGCACGGATCCGTGGCCGGGGCTTCCGAGGTTTCCGCAACGCAAAAAGCGGTTTTTGTGGCTCGGAAAATCCCAACAAGTTTGAGAACGGCAGCTGAGATCGCAGAAAGAAAAGGGGTTGGGGAAATAGGAATCGTGTGGAGTTGGATTGCGAGGAAGAAGAAACTGCCGGTGTGGCGCGTGAGAAACTGAGAGAAAGGAAAAATAAAATCGCGATTGGGAAACAATCTTAGGTTTAGGTATTTGAAACTTTAGGTTAATGTCGCTGATTAACCCCCTTAAATAGACTTCACCAAAGCCTATTTATTTTATTCCTATAATTATCTCGTACGGACTCCGTTTAAATCCAGAAAAATTCCGAATTTTTTTTTAAAATTCCCTAAAAATTCTGAAAAATTTCCAGGATTATTTCTCTAAATTTTTTACCATTAAATTTAGTATTTAAATTTTTCGTATTTAACATTCTCCCCCACTAATAAAAATTTGGTCTCCCAAATTTTCTACTCAGATGCATAACGAGTAAGAAATACCACAAGTACTAAAAATATATTTCACGTACCTTAAGTAAACAGGTGGGGGTATTGAGCTCTGATCTTTTCTTCAAGCTCCCAAGTAGCCTCCTCATCGGTGTGGTGACTCCACCCGACCTTGACAAGTCGCACAATCTTATTCCGCAACTGTCGTTCCTTGTGATCCAGAATCCATACCAGAACCTCTGCATAAGTAGCATCAGGTTGAATGGAACCAAACACATCTGACAGAATATGTGTATAGTCTGGCACATACTTCCTCAGCATGGACACATGGAACACATCATGAATACCCATCAAAGATGGTTGTAGCGCTAGACGGTAAGCGACAGCTCCGATCCTCTCCAAAATCTCAAACGGACCAATGTATCTAGGAGCTAGCTTGCCTCGGAGGCCAAATCGCTTCACCCCTTTCGTGGGTGAGACTCGCAGGAATACATGGTCACCAATAGAGAACTCCAGAGGTCTCCGTCTCCGATCTGCATAACTCTTCTGGCGATCCTGCGCCTCTGCCATCCTACGTCTGATAGTACGGACTAACTCTACCTCATGCTGAGCTCTCTGGGGTCCTAACAATTGGGCCTCTCCAAGCTCCTCCCAGAGGGTGTGTGTACGACACTGTCTACCATACAATGTATCAAACGAGGCCATTTGGATAGCTGAATGATAGTTGTTATTATAAGCGAATTCCACTAATGGCAAGTGGTCCTCCCAGTTGCCCCCGAAATCTATAACACAGGACCTCAGTAAATCCTCTAGTGTCCGAATGGTCCGCTCAGACTGTCCATCTGTCTGTAGATGGAAAGCAGTACTAAAACTAAGCTGCGTGCCTAAGGCCTGCTACAGACTCTACCAAAATTGGGATGTGAACCGGGGATCTCTATCTGATATAATGCTCAAAGGAACACCATGCAATCTGATGATCTCCCGACAATATAACTCTGCCAAACGATCCAGAGAGTCGGTCTTCTGAATCACTAAGAAGTGCACGGATTTGGTTAGTCGGTCTACGACTAACCAAATCGCATCATGGCCTTGACATGTCCTAGGCAAACCTACCACAAAATCCATGGTAATGTGATCCCACTTCCACTCAAGAATAGGAATCCTTTGAAGTAATCCGACTGGTCTGTGGTGTTTAGCCTTTACCAGCTGACAAATCAGACATCTAGCTATAAAATCTGAGATGCCTTTCTTCATGCCATTCCACCAATACAAACGCCTTAAATCTAGATACATGCGGGTTCCGCCTGGGTGGATCGCAAATCGAGAGCGATGAGCCTCCTAAAGTAACTCCTCCATGACCGGGTGAGACTGAGGTACGCATAATCTATCCCGTAAATATATAATACCTTCGTCATCTTGTGTTAACTCAGTCTGCTATCCAGAGGTTATCTGGCTGCCAATAAACGGTAATTGATGATCATCGCCCGGACTCGTCGATGATAGGCGAGCAACTATGGTAACCAGAACGCCTTGCTCTGTTGGTCCCTGCTCCTCAAGGCTCAACTCAGAAAAACCCTGAATCAAATCCGTGACTAAAACTCGATAGGAAGCTAAATTCCCTCGGGACTTCCGGCTAAGTGCATCGGCAACCACATTGGCTTTCCCTGGGTGGTAGCTAATGGTATAGTCATAATCCTTCAGGAACTCCATCCATCTCCTCTATCGGAGATTGAGTTCCTTTTGTGTAAATAGATATTTGAGACTCTTATGATTAGTGAGAATCTCAAATGTAATACCATATAAATGATGCCTCCAAATCTTCAAGGCAAAGATAATAGCAGCTAACTCCAGATCATGTACTGGGTAGTTTTTCTCATGCTCCTTCAACTGGCGAGAAGCATAAGAGACTACCCTGCCGTGCTGCATCAATACTACGCCTAAACCCTGTAGAGATGCATTGGTATGAAGGACGAAACCGTTGTCCCCTGATGGCAATACCAGAATCGGTGTTGACACCAATCTGTTCTTCAACTCCTGAAAACTGGTCTCGCATGCCTCTGACCACGTGAAAATCATGCCCTTCCTGGTAAGGCATGTCAATGGCATAGCGATGCTCGAGAAACCCTCAACGTACCATCTGTAATAACCGGCCAAGCCTAAGAAACAATGAACCTCTTGAATCGATTTGCTCCCGCCCAACCGTGACTCGATCTTCCATACTAGAAACCACATGTCCTAGAAAACCGGTGAGAGTAACGCAGCGCTTATTGAACTTCACAAATAGTCGCTTTTGTCGAAGCCTATCCAAAACAAGGCGAAGATGCTGCGAGTGTTCCTCTTCAGAACGAGAATAGACCAGAATGTCGTCAATAAAGACAATGACGAATCGATCTAGGAAATCCATAAATTCACGGTTCATCAAATCCATGAATACCGCTGGAGCATTGGAAATCCCAAATGGCATTACCAAAAACTCATAGTGTCCATATCTGGTAGGAATGCTGTCTTCTGAATGTCTGAGTCTCTAACCCTTAATTGATGATATCCGGATCGCAGATCAATCTTAGAATATACCGATGTACCTCTGATCTGATCAAACAAGTCCTCAATACGTGGTAGGGGGTATTTATTCTTGATAGTGATGGCGTTCAACTGCTTGTAGTCGATGCATAATCTCATTGATCCATCTTTCTTCTTCACGAAGAGAACCGGAGAACCCCAGGATGATACAGTAGGGCGAATAAAACCTCTATCCAAAAGTTCCTGGAGTTGAACCTTTAACTCGTCCAACTCTCTCGGGGCTATACGATAAGGAGCTTTCGATGCCGGCGACATCCTAGGAATTAACTCAATCGTGAACTCCACTTGCCTTCTAGGAGGCAGGCCCGGTAACTACTCTGGAAAGACATCCGGATATTCTCGGACAATAGGAATGTCGTGATCTAGAGTCACCACTGTCTTCTACATTGATCAAAGATAATAGAAAACCACAGTAGCGAGTGCAATAAAAGCCACGAGCTGAATCGCGAAATGGTCGATATCCGGATGCGGTGAAATCCCATGAGGGTTGGTTCGGAGGTCGGAATGTGACCACCTCGGCAATCAAGCGTGGCATGATATCGCGATAGTCAATCCATGCCAAGGATAATGTCAAACTTGACCATATCGATGTACCAATAAATCTACACTAAGTATGATGTTATCGAAATCTAAGGGACAACCTCGGACCTCACTCGTCTAATGTATCACGGATGGTAGGGAGACCGTTAATCGTTGTGATCTAATAGTAGGTAGTCTACCAATCTCCCTCATAAATGCACGAGAAATAAAGGAATGGAACTGCCAGTATCAATGAGCATAATAGTTGAAAATGTGTAAAGGGAAATTGTACCGCGAAAAATGGATTCGCTGGCTCACTGCGCATCCTCTATAGTAATCTCATGTATCACTTGATCTCGGTGGAGGTGGAGGTGTGCTGCTTGCGGATGTGGTTGTGCACGAGCACAGGCCCGATATGATGGTTGATATGATGGTTGATCTGAAGGTTGAGTCGAAGGTGGTATGATGGTTTGTGGTGGTATTGTACCGATGGCTGCGGTGATCTGAACTAGTGGCGGTGCGGTCGTCTTGTATGTCGATGGTTGATCTTTGCGGCAGTCTTGTACTAGTGGTTGAGGCTCGCGCGATCTGAGATCACTGAAGCAGAACCTTATGACACCATACGAGCCTTTGGAGTACTCCACCGATGCATGCCATATCGACTCCTGTAGGGAGGTTTGTCCTCTGCGAGCGTTTGAAGGTCTGGTGTTGCCCCCTCTCTAAGTCGGTGGCCTTATTTGTCCTCCCTGGATAGAAATCTCGGAATCCACATGCTGAGCCTTCAACGAACAATCTTGGCTTAGGTGTCAAGGAAGTTTGCAAAAATAGCAAACTGACTGTCCAAAGGTGCAGGCTGAGACGATATGCTATCTCGACCCACAATGGGTACAATAGGTGTCAACAGTGGGCGGGCTCCGGCTCTGCTGAAATGACCGGGAGGGTTCAGCTGAAGATCGTCCTGATTTCTGAGGCCAGCTAGATGCCCCAGAATGACTCTGACCCGACTGACTGCGGCCACTTTGCTGCTATCCAGTAGTCTTTGGTTGTTGGGTCTGTCTTGTGGTTCGCTCTGTTTGTTTTCTCTTCCTGTCAGTATTAGCTCTCTGTTGAGCCGACTCAATCAACAGAGCTCTATCCAATGCCTCTCGATAGGAAGTACTGCCAAATCCTGCCATCTTAACCTGAAGATGGCCATCAAGTCCCTGAACAAATTGCATCATGCATGACCTGTCCTCAGCGACTAACTCTGGAAAAAACCTGGCTAACCGATTAAATTTTATATTATACTCCATCACTGAGCGATTATTCTGTCGTAGACTTAGAAAATCCTGACGGCGCATCATCTGATATGCCCGTGGGAAGTACTGACTCTCAAAGGCCTCTCTAAATCTCGCCCAAGTATTTTGCTGTTCGCCGATGATCGAGCGCTGCGTGCCACCAGATCTCGGCCTCGCCTCGTAAATGGAAGGCTGCTAACTTTGCCTTCTCCCACTCGGAGCAGACCATATAGTAGAAAGAACGCTCCATAGTCTCGATCCAAGACTGAGCCACGCTCGGATCAGTCTCTCCGCTGAATAAGGTGAACTGGCTTTTCATCGACTTTGCTAAACCGGGTATCCGAGCTCGTGCCGCAGCCACATCAGTAGGATGAGTAGGGGCCGTCGCAGGAGCTGGCAAAACTACCGTAGATGGTGCCATTGCATACTCAGGGGCAGATACCGAGTGAGGACCGACCGACACCACTGATGGGCCTGTCGGGTCTGCTGTATCAGGCCCTACTGGCGGGGGTGGCTGGTGTGTAGCAGTAGGATCTCCCACTGGTACATCGGATACCCTAGAAGTGGGTATCTCTGGAGGAGGAACCGCCGAGGAGTGAGGATCCAAGACTCCCGCAACACTATGTGGAATCTGACCCTGATCAACATACTCTCCCTCAGTAGATCTCTCTGGCAACTCTGTCGCCCGAGATCTCAATGACCTCTGGCGTGGCTGCCCCGCACCACATCTCGGCGCAAGAGCACGCCCACCTCGTCTCATATCTATTAAATTATTATAGATGTTACTACAATTAAAAACATATAAAATTTATCATCATACCTATTTCACCATCAGGAGAGGTCCCGTCGTCGCCAAATCCCCAAATTAACCTCATCATTAATACCTCGAATTTCCGAAACATAAAAATCGTCGAAAATCCATACCAATCCAAAAATTTCCAGATTGCCTCGCAAAATCTTGCCAAACATGGCGAACTCCGAAAAATCCAAAAACCCCTAGGAACTCGTAAACCTAGAGCTCTGATACCAAATAAATTGTCATGCCCCGGGGGAGTCCCCGCCAGACGAAATTCCGGCAACATCTACCCTGTACAGGTTAAAATACCAAACTTATATACAAGGCCTACACGGCCACTATACATTGGTCAACACGATCGGAATCCAAACAACGCACGCAGGTAATAAAAGAGGCCTCAGGTCAACAATCCAAGTAAATGGTAAACAGTCTACAATAACTAGACTTACCCATTCTGCCATGTGGGCAGGAATACCCAACCAAAACCAATCGAAATAAAATCCGAATAAAGGTCCATAAGGACACAAAATATCCACGAGTACATAAATACAACTCCAGTCCTAAACATATCTTCTAATCAAAATCCAAAACCATAAAACAAATAACTAATAAAAAATTATCACGACGAGGGGTTTTGCAGCTGGACTCTCCTGACAGCTTCATCCTGAAATAGATATAAATCAACGGGGTAAGTTTAAAGAACTCAGCGGATATAGTCGATAGTCAAGGTAAGATATAGCTAACAATAACAATTATGCGAGTACATTCTCATATATATAAGGTATGCAAGAAAGAAATACAAAAGGACTGTACTTACCTAAATCTCCTACCCTGATATAGGAGCATGTGCCATACTAGAAGAAATAAAGTCATCACTATATACAAATATGTATCATGTATGCATGACAATCATATGCAACATCCAAGGCAACAATAAAAATATAGCAAACACAATACAAATGCTATCCATGCAAAATGCATGTGGTGCAAATGACATGGTCACCCCAGATGCCAGTCAGCCGCCTCACACGCGATGGTGAAGCCAAGTGGGTAGGGCTATGACAACTGTGCACTCTGCCATCACTGCTCCTGAGTGACCGAGTGGACAGGATGTTGTCGGAGTACACCTATCCTCCTGCCCCAAACAAAGTGGGGGAGCAAAGCTCTCATCTCCCGGTGTCGTAGACCAGAGGAGGGATCCCTACTCGCTACCACGCTGACTCAACGCTACCCATGAGCGGACTAGCGGAGCCTGACAGAGCAACTGCACACACCCTCTTGATGTACCACTAATCCATGAGTGACAGCGTGTGCAGACCATGTAACTGGCTGCGGGCTCAACTATAAAGGATCTCCGTGCAGCCAGCATGCAATTATGCAAGAAGGTGCATGATACTAAAGCATGTAAATCCAACTAAAATACATATCCGAATAATATGCACAACCAATAAGTACATATCAATGATCTGAGTAAAACAGGGAAGATATAACTATAAACAGATCCAATGCATGTATCGAGTAGGCACAATAACATACTAGGCATATAAACATGAAAATTATTGCAAGTTATACTAACTAGCATATCAACATGACTATATCTAAGAGATAAGTCAAAATACCCGCCTGATAAAATAACCACACAAAAATGAAGTCGTCATGACCGTGGACCTGCCTCATGACCGAAACCTGCGCACAACATAACTATTGTTAAGCACCAAAAATGAAATCCACCGACAAATCGAATACTAAATCGATTTCTTACATAACCAATTAACCCAAAGGCTTAATGAAATCTCGATCACCTTCCACCTAATATAACCGTCTTTTCGTCCAATTACTCGAATATATTTTCTCAACCCCTATCATCATGTGTACAACATCTAACAAATCCTCACATCTAACTCACCCAAACATAGATCCATCCCACAACCCAAAATTTATCCGAAATCAACAAAATATCATCCAACCATCCAATATCAACCGAATTCAATACGATCAACCGAATAACACTAAAATTGTGCTTACCGATGCTAGGATCCCACCGACAGCCAATCTTTCCCCCTAATCAGATCTCCAACTCAATTCCCATGGCTCAACCATCCTCCGTCTAACCTACTCAACTTATCAAACTGCCACCTCTCCAATCCATCCCGCTACAGCCCATATGGACTCAACAACACACCAACTTTCATTCAACGATTAAAAATCCATACCAAAACTCTGACATAAGAAAAAGAGAGGGAAACGAGAGATATATCGAAAGATGTTATTTCTCCGCGCCTTACTGTTCATGCAGTTTCCTTGCTGCCTAAATCATTTACTCCAAGCGAAACTCATCACCGATCCATCCGCCCGCGGAGGAAGGCTCTACGGCGACGGAGGCGAGTGGAGAAGGCAATCGCAGGTGGTCCTGTGGCAGAGGAGGACGGCGCATGCGACTGTGCTCATGGGTGACCAGCGCGCAGAGGTCGAGATACTCACCGTGTGCGAGCAACTCGCAGAGGCGGAGACGGAAAGGTGAAGGTGAGCGACGGCGCTTGCATAGGAAGAGGGTGTCGGTGGTCCTGTGGCTGGAGGTGCGGGGGAAGAAGCGATGGCTTCGGGCGCGAAGAGAAGAGGCGATGGCTTCAGGCGTGAGGGGAAGAGGCAATGATCCGGTGGCCGCTGTTTTACTGCGAGGAAGAAGAGCTCGGAAAAGTTTGGGAACGGCGGCTGAGATCGCGAGAAAGAAAAGGGGTCGAAGAAAAATGAATCGTGTGGAGTTGGATCGCGAGGAAGAAAAAACTGCCAGTGCGGCGCGTGAGAAACCAAGAGAAAGGAAAAATAAAATCGCGATTAGGAAACAATCTTAGGTTTAGGTATTTGAAACTTTAGGTTAATGTTGCCGATTAACCCCCTTAAATAGACTTCATCAAAGCCTATTTATTTTATCCCCATAATTATCTCGTACAGACTCCGTTTAAATCCAAAAAATTCCGAAAAAAATCCTAAAATTCCCTAAAATTCAGAAAAATTTCCACAATTATTTCTCTAAATTTTTTACCATTAAATTTATTATTTAAATTTTTAGTATTTAACATTCTCCCCCACTAATAAAAATTTGGTCCCCCAAATTTCCTACTCAGATGCATAACGAGTAAGAAATACCACAAGTACTGAAAATATATTTCACGTACCTTAAGAAAACAGGTGGGGGTATTGAGCTCTGATCTTTTCTTCAAGCTCCCAAGTAGCCTCCTCATCGGTGTGGTGACTCCACTCGACCTTGATAAGTCGCACAATCTTATTCCGCAACTATCATTCCTTGTTATCCAGAATCCGTACTAGAACCTCTGTATAAGTAGCATCAGGTTGAATGGAACCTGACACATCTGACAGAAGATGTGTAGAGTCTAGCACACACTTCCTCAGTATGGACACATGGAACACATCATGAATACCCATCAAAGATGGTGGTAGCGCTAGACAGTAAGCGACTGCTCCAATCCTCTCCAAAATCTCAAACGGACCAATCTATCTTGGAGCTATCTTACCTCGGAGGCCAAATCTCTTCACCCCTTTCGTGGGTGAGACTCGCAGGAATACATGGTCACCAACAGAGAACTCTATAGGTCTCCGTCTTCGATTTGCATAACTCTTCTGGTGATCCTGCGCCTTTGCCATCCTACGTCTGATAGTACGGACCAACTCTGCATCATGCTGAGCTCTCTGGGGTCCTAACAACTGGGCCTCCCAAACCTCCTCCTAGAGGGTGGGTGTACGACACTGTCTACCATACAATGCTTCAAACGGGGCCATTTGGATAGCCGAATGATAGCTGTTATTGTAAGTGAATTCCACTAACCGCAAGTGGTCCTCCCAGTTTCCCTCGAAATCTATAACATAGGACCTCAGCAAATCCTCTAGTGTCTGAATGGTCCACTCAGGCTGTCCATCTGTCTGCAGATGGAAAGCAGTACTAAAATGAAGTTGCGTGCCTAAGGCCTGCTGTAGACTCTGCCAAAATCGGGACGTAAACCCGGGATCTCTATCTGATATAATGCTCAAATGAACACCATGCAATCTGATGATCTCTCGACAATATAACTCTGCCAAACGATCCAAAGAGTCAGTCTTCTGAATCGCTAAGAAGTGCGCGGATTTAGTTAGTCGAACTACGACTACCCAAATCTCGTCATGGCCTTAATGTGTCCTAGGCAAACCCACCATAAAATCCATGGTAATGTGATCCCACTTCCACTCAGGAATAGGAATCCTCTAAAGTAATCTGGCTGGTCTCTAGTGTTCAGCCTTTACCTGTTGACAAATCAGACATCTAGCTACAAAATCTGCGATGTCTTTCTTCATGTCGTTCCACCAATACAAACGCCTTAAATCTTGATACATGCGGGTTCCGCCTGGGTGGATCGCAAATCGGGAGCGATGAGCCTCCTGAAGTAACTCCTCCATGACCGGGTGAGACTGAGGCATGCATAATCTGCCCCAAAAATATATAATACCTTCATCATCTCAGGTGAACTCAATTTGCTGTCCAGAGCTTATCTGGCTGCCAATAAACTGTAAGTGCTGATCAGCGGCACAGCCTCCGGACTCGTCCGGATAGGCAATGAGCAACCATGGTAACGAGAATGCACAGCTCTGTCCGGTCCACCTCCTCAAGGCTCAACTCAGAAAAACCCTGAATCAAATCCATGACTAAAACTCGATAGGAAGCTAAACTCCCTCGGGACTTCCGGCTAAGTGCATCGGCAACCACATTGCTTTCCCTGGGTGGTAGCTAATGGTACAGTCATAATCCTTCAGGAACTCCATCCATCTCCTCTGTCGGAGATTGAGTTCCTTCTGCATAAATAGATATTTGAAACTCTTATGATCAGTGAAAATCTCAAATGTAATATCATATAAATGATGCCTCCAAATCTTCAAGGCAAAGATAATAGCAGCTAACTCCAGATCATGTACTGGGTAGATTTTCTCATGCTTCTTCAACTGGCGAGAAGCATAAGAGACTTCCCTGTCGTGCTGCATCAATACTGTGCCTAAACCTTGTAGAGATGCATCGGTATAAAGGACGAAACCTTTGTCCCCTGATGGGAATACCAGAATCGGTGTTGACACCAATCTCTTCTTCAACTCCTGAAAATTGGTCTTGCATGCCTCTGACCACGTGATCTTCACGCCCTTCCTGGTAAGGCATGTCAATGGCATAGTGATGCTCGAGAAACCCTCATCGAACCATCTGTAATAACCGGCCAAGCCTAGGAAACTGTGAACTCCTTAGATGATTTCGGCTGCTCCCAACTGGTGACAGCCACGATCTTCTAGGGGTCAACTGAAATGCCACTACTAAAAACCACATGTCCCAGAAAGCGATCGAGGTAACTGACGCGCATATATTAAACTTCACAAATAGTCGCTTTGTGTCGGCTATCATCCAAAACAAGGCGAAGATGTTGCGCGTGTTCCTCTTTAGAACGAGAATAGACCAGAATGTCGGCAATAAAGAAAATGACGAATCGATCTAGGAAATCCATAAATTCACGGTTCATCAAATCCATGAATACCGCTGGAGCATTGGTAAGCCCAAATGGCATTACCAAAAACTCATGGTGTCTATATCTGGTATGGAACGCTGTCTTCTGAATGTCTGAGTCTCTAACCCTTAATTGATGATATCCAGACTGCAGATCAATCTTAGAATATACTGATGTACCTCCGAGCTGATCAAACAAGTCCTCAATATGTGGAAGGGGGTATTTATTCTTGATAGTGACGGTGTTCAACTGCCTGTAGTCGATGCATAATCTCATCGATCCATCTTTCTTCTTCACGAAGAGAACCGGAGAACCCCAGGGTGATACACTAGGCCGAATAAAACCTCTGTCCAAAAGTTCCTAGAGTTCAACCTTTAACTTGTCCAACTCTCTCGGGGCTATACGATAAGGAGCTTTCGATGTCGGCGACATCCTAGGAATTAACTCAATCGTGAACTCCACTTGCCTTCTAGGAGGCATGCCCGGTAACTACTCTGGAAAGACATCCAGATATTCTCGGACAATAGGAATGTTAGCGATCTGAGAGTCACCACTGTCTTCTACATTGATCAAAGATAATAGAAAATCCTGGCAACCATGCAATAAAAGCTTCTGAGCCTGAATTGCAAAAATGGTCGATATGTCGTCGTCCCGGATGCCAGTGAAATCCCACGAGGGTTGGTTCGGAGGTCGGAATGTGACCACCCTCGTCTGGCAATCAACTGTGGCATGATATGCTGACAGTCAATCCATGCCAAGGATAATGTCGAACTCGACCATATCCAGTACCAATAAATCTACACTAAGTATGATGTTACCGAAATCTTTGGGACAACCTCGAACCTCCTGGGTAACGTCTAACGTATCACCGGATGGTAGGGATACCATTAATTGCTGTGATCTAATAGTAGGTAGTCTACCAATCTCCCTCATAAATGCACGATAAATAAAGGAATGCGAACTGCTAGTATTAATGAGCATAATAGCTGAAAATGCGTAAAGGGAAACTATACCGCAGAAAATGGATTCGCTAGCTCGCTGCATATCCTCTATAGTAATCGCATGTATCCGCCTAGTCTCCGATGGAGGTGGAGGTGGTAGCACTGCCAGATGTGGCTGTGCCTGGGCCTGAGACTGATACGAAGGTTGATATGATGGCTGATACGAAGGCTGGTACGAAGGCTAGTATGATGGATGTGACCGCATCGCACCGTGAGGCTAATCTCAACTAGTGGCGGGGCCGAATCGAGCATCAGACGCTGGTTGATGCTACGATCGCATCGCAGGCCTGAGTTCCTGAAACAAAACCTTGTGACATCGTACGGGCACTGGAGTACTCCTGTCCATGCATGCCATATGCGACTCCTGTAGGGGGAGCTGTCCTCTTCGGGCATTGCAATGGTCTGACTGTTTGCCCCATCTCTGAGTCCTAGACTGATGCAACTATCCTCCCAGGATAGAAATCTCGGAACCCACATGTTGAGCCTTCAACGAACAATCTTGGCTCAGGTGTCCAGGCAGTTTGCAATAATAGCAAACTGACTATCCTAAGGTGCAGGCTGAGACGATATGCTCTCTCGACCCACAACGGGTACAATAGGTGTCACATGTGGATGGCCTCCAACTCTTCTGAGAAGACCGGGAGGGTCCAGCTGAAGATCATCCTAATTTCTGAGGCCAGCTAGATGCCCCAGAATGACTCTGACCCGACTGATTGCGGCCACTTTGCTGTTATCCAGTAGTCTGTGGCTGCTGGGTTTGTCTTGTGGTTCGCTCTGTTTGTTTCCTCTTCCTGTCAGTATTAGCTCTCTGTTGAGTCGACTCAATCAACAGAGCTCTATCCAATGCCTCTCAAAAGGAAGTACTGCCAAATCTTTCCATCTTAACCTAAAGATGCCCATCAAGTCCATGAACAAATTGCATCATGTGTGACGTATCCTCAGCGACTAACTCTAGACAAAACCTAGCTAACCGATTAAATTCTATATTATACTCCATCACTGAGTGATTATTCTGTCGTAGACTCAGAAAATCCTGAAGGTGCATCATCTGATATGCCCGTGGGAAGTACTGACTCTCAAAGGCCTCTGTGAATCTCGCCCAAGTAATTTGCTGCTCGCCGATGATCGAGCATTGTGTGTCCCACCAGATCTCGGCCTCACCTCGTAAATGGAAGGCTACTAACTCTGCCTTCTCCCACTCGGAGCAGACCATATAGTAGAAAGTACACTCCATAGTCTCGATCCAAGACTGAGCCACACTCGGATCAGTCTCTCTGCTGAATAAGGTGAATCGACTTTTCATCGACTTTGCTAAACCAGGTATCCGAGCTCGTGTCGCAGTCACATCAGTAGGATGAGTAGGGGGTCGTCACAGGAGTTGGCGAAACTACCATAGATAGTGCCGATGCATACTCAGGGGCAGATAGCGAGTGAGAACCGACCGACACCACTGATGGGCCTGTCGGGTCTGCTGTAGCAGACCCTACTGGCGGGGGTGGCTGGTGTGTAGCAGCAGGATCTCCCGCTGGTACATCAGATACCCCAGAAGTGGGTATCTCTGGAAGAGGAACCGCAGAGGACTGAGGATCCATGACTCCCGCAACACTATGTGGAATCTGAACCTGATCAACATGCTCTCCTCGAGATCTCTCTGCAACTCATGGCGAGATCTCAATGTCCTCTGGCGTGGCCGCCCCGCACCACATCTCGACATAGGAGCATGGCCACCTCGTCTCATATCTGTTAAATTATTACAGATGTTACTACAAGTAAAAACATATAAAATTTATCATCATACCTATTTCACCGTCAGGAGAGGTCCTGTCACTGCCAAATCCAAGTAAATGGTAAACAGTCTACAATAACTAGACTTACCCCTTCTGCCATCTGGGCAGGAATACCCAACCAAAACCAATCGAAATAAAATCCAAATAAAGGTCCATAAGGACACCAAATATCCACGAGTACATAAATCCAACTCCAGTCCAAAACATATCTTCTAATCAAAATATCCAAAACCATAAATCAAATAACCAATAAAAAACTATCACGACAAGGGAGTTTGGCAGCTGGACTCTCCTGACAGCTTCATCCTGAAATAGATATAAATCAACGGGGTAAGTTCAAAGAACTCAGCAGATATAGTTGATATGCAAGGTAAGATATAGCTAACAATAACAATCATGCGAGTACAGTCTCATATATATAAGGTATGCAAGAAAGAAATACAAAATGACTATACTTTCCTGAATCTCCTACCCTAATATAGGAGCATGTACCATACTAGAAGAAATAAAGTCATCACCATATACAAATATGTATCCTGTATGCATGGCAATAATATGCAACATCCAAGGCAGCAATAAAAATGCAGCAAATACAATACAAATGCTATCCATGCAAAATGCATGCGGTGCAAATGACAAGAGTGGCAATGTGTGCAGACTATGTAACTGGCTGCGGGCTCAACTATAAAGTAACCCCGTCCAGCCAGCATGCAATCATGCAAGATGGTGCATGATACTAAAGCATGTAAATCCAACTAAAATATATATCCGAATAATATGCACAACCAATAAGTACATATCAATGATCCGAGTAAAACAGGGAAGATATAACTATAAACTGATACAATGCATGTATCAAGTAGGCACAATAACATACTAGGCATATAAACATGAAAATTATTGCAAGCTATACTAACTAGCATATCAACATGACTATATCTAAGAGATAAGTCAAAATACTCGCCTGATAAAATGTCCGCAAAAAAATGAAGTCGTCACGACCGTGGACCTGCCTCGTTATCGAAACCTGCGTACAACATAACTATTGTTAAGCACCAAAAATGGAATCCACCGACAAATCGAATACTAAATCGATTTCTTACATAACCAATTAACCCAAAGGCTTAATGAAATCTCGATCACCTTCCACCTAATATAACCGTCTTTTCATCCAATTACTCGAATATAATTTCTCAACCCCTACCATCATGTGTACAACATCCAACAAATCCTCACAACTAACTCACCCAAACTTAGATCCATCCCACAGCCCAAAATTTATCCAAAATCAAAAAAATATCATCCAACCATCCAATATCAACCGAATTCTATACGATCAACAGAATAACACTAAAATCGTGCTTACCGGCCCTAGGATCCCACCGACAGCCAATCTTTCCACCAAATCAAATCCCCAACTCAATTCCCATGGCTCAGCCATCCTCTGTCTAACCTACTCAACTGATCAAACTGCTACCTCTCTAATCCATCCCGCTGCAGCCCATATGGACTCAACAACACACCCACTTTCATTCAACGATTAAAAATCCATACCAAAACACTAACATAAGAAAAAGAGAGGGAAACGAGAGATATACCGAAAGATGTTGTTTCTCCACGACTTCCTATTCATGCTTCCCTAAATCATTTACTCCAACAGAAACTCACCGCTGCTGATCAATCCGCGCGGAGGGGAAGGCTACGACAATGGAGGCGAGTGGAGAAGGCGGCCACAGGCGGTCCTGTGGCAGAGGATGATGGCGCGTGCGACTATGCTCGTGGGCGGCCAGCGCGCAGAGGTCGTGGATACTCACCGCGTGCGAGCAACTCGCAGAGGTGGCGGCGAAAAGGTGAAGACGAGAGTCGGTGCTTGCAGAGGAAGAGGGGCATCGGTGGTCCTGTGGCTACAGGCACGGGGGAAGAAGCGATGGCTTCGGGTGCGAGGAGAAGAGGCGATGGCTTCGGGCACGAGAGGAAGAGGCGATGATTCGGTGGCCGCTGTTTTGCCATGAGGAAGAAGAGCTCGGGAAAGTTTGGGAACGGCGGCTTAGATCGCGAGAAAGAAAAGGGGTCGGGGAAATAGGAATCATGTGGTGTTGGATCGCGAGGAAGAAGAAACTGCTGGTGTCGCTAATGAGAAACCGAGAGAAAGGAAAAATAAAATCGCGATCGGGAAACAAATCTTAGGTTTAGGTATTTGAAACTTTAGGTTAATGTCGCCAATTAACCCCCTTAAATAGACTTCACCAAAGCCTATTTATTTTATCCCCGTAATTATCTCATACGGACTCCGTTTAAATCCAGAAAAATTCCTAAAATTCCCTAAAAATCCCAAAAAAATTTTAGGATTATTTCTCTAAATTTTTTACCATTAAATTTAGTATTTAAATTTTCCATATTTAACATGATCACACCAAGATGGAGAAGCCCTCTTTACAATGCACTCTTCTTCTTACAAATGATGAAAATTAAGAAAAAGAAGAAGAGATTTGAAAACACTAAAAGACTTAGAGAAAAATTTTGTGAGCTAAGAGTAAAGTTTGGAATGAGAGCACTAGCCCTCTCAAGCTCCCCAAGGTCTCTTTTATAGAGAAGAGGTTGATTTTCCCATTGAAGCTACAACAGTTGACTGATCGAGTCATCAGTCGACAACTGTTGTAGCTAACCTCATCCAACGACTTCTCATGAAACCTGATTTGCGGTCATCACATCTCAATGGAACTTTGATCAGTCGACTGATCACACTAGCAGTCAACTAATCGATCCATCAGTCGATTGCTCCAAGCAATCATTCGACTCAAAATGTTTTTGTGTCCTGTGTCCACTTATAACAGTCGACTGCTATGGTATAACAGTCGACTGATGGTGGATAAGTCGACTGTCAAACCCTAGCAATCGATTATTGGACCATAGAATCCAGTCATTTTCATTTGACTGACTGATCAATCGACTGGGACAAAGCACCAGTCGACTGACACACTTCAAATATGATCAAATCATACTTGAAATCGACTCCCTAGACCTAGACTCAACCTTCTAGCTCTTCCTTCAGCCTTGCGTCTCCAGGATCCCTAAATGTCTGTGATCCGCACGAACGCGACCTCAAATCTCACGATGGAGATTTTCGAGGACTCAAAGTGCACGCTCGCGCTCAACGCCCGCAAGTGCATGGATGTCGTTAAGTAATAAAGATTATCAATTACACAGGGATTGGGATTCAAATACCAATATATTTAGTGGTTGTAATTGTTTGGACGTAACTCTAAGAGGTTTTGATTAGTGAGGGTTGTCGGTGGACTTTACTCTATACGGTGTCACACGGAGGAGGAAAGGAGTGTGTCGAGGTCTTCAAAAGTGATTCTAGGACTTTGGTTTCGCTTGTGCATCACAAAACAATATTTGCAATTGGCATTGTCTAGACGTTTAGTTATGGTTTTGTGGAAGAGACATCATACACTCTCCCGCAGAGCCGCCGCATCTACCGGAAGCTATCCACACCTAAAAGGATGGGATAGATGGTATGAGGATGCCAAATCAATCCCTACGGTGAACCATTTCCGATTCCACCACACCCTTCTACCCACAGTTACAGGAGATCAGGTTTACCCCTAGGTTCCTTATATAAAATCTTCTAAATCTTTGATACGAGGGTTGTCACCCCTCGTATCGTCTAAGCACAACAGATAGAAAACCAAACACGCATAGATATAGTAAAAACAACTACCAATTGTCAAATCAAACTCAAAGGCAGAATTTAACATGAACCAACATTGTATGTGTACACAAGCTACTCCCTAATCCTAGAATCGAAAGTACTACTCCATGTATATGAAGGAAGAATCACAAAGCATGTCTATGTTCGAATACATAAGGAAAAAAATGTAGGAACAAAGAATTACAATGCTTTCGTGGTCTTCTCTTTGGCATTGAAGTGCAAGGTGTGGACCTACGGCGGCATTCCTCCTCCCCGTTGCGAGTTACTGAAGCTTTTTAGGGCTTTGGCGTGCCGTCCTAGCCGTCGTGCCTTCTCCCTAGGGTTTGGGAGCCCAAGGGTGCTCCCTCGTGATCCCTAGCCTCTTAGACAAGTTTTCTATATATAGAGGCGGCTCCAGCTTTCCATAAATGCTTGAAAAACCCTATTTCATTGAATTTGCGGCGCTGCCACATGGTCGTGTGAATTTCACACGGCCATGTGCAAGGTCGAATACGATCAAATCGAAATGAAAAATAAGCCGAAAAAGGTACGGTCATGTGTTTTCACATGGCACGTCATGTCTTTTCTCGAGCCTCTGTTTGATCTGCTTTAACCGGAAACATGCCCAAGTCTTCGGACATGGCTAGTGCATATTCCCTAAGGTCTGTGCTCCACAAATTGCTCCATTTATGCTCCAAAAGTGCGTTGTTTTCCCATGAAATGCTATCTTGCACACAAAAGTATAAAGATAAGATCTTCGAACCAGAAAATAGGAAATGCGTGCAAAATAGAGTAACATATGAATGAAACTAACATAAAATGTAATGAGATGTGAGCGAAAACTACTCCTAAAACCCTATATGTTTTGCTCACATTACTTCCCCCAGACATAAATTTTTTCTTGTCCTCAAGCAAACCTCAGTGCCATGAAGTTTTAAAAAGATATTGTTCCATACTTAGCATGTTAACTAAATTTATCAAGTGGTATTTGCAATCAAAGCAAAATAAATATATTCTAGAAATTCACTAAGTTAGCTCCTCATGCTCGTGCTAAGCGAATCATTCTTAGGGGATACTCGTTCCATGGTGAGTTAAGTCATCATCCTATAGCTTTCCTAAGGTCTCCGACTCTTAGGCACTTACCTGTCCAAAGAGAGGGTCGTTCCCTAGATCTAGCACAAAGTCTCAAAGGCGTGCTCGATATTGAGAGAAATTGGTAGGTGTTTTCCCAGTAACCTAACTCGGTCTCAAAGGGGCACCTCACCATTTCCACCCATGACAACTATTTTTTTATTCCTCATAATATTTATATATTTTTTCTTTTCTTTCATTTCTTTTCCTCTCTCTATTTTATTTCTCTTTTCTTTCTCTCTTTTATTTTTTTTGGCTCACTGGGATTTTGATTTTTCCGAATGGACTTACACAATCCGAGAATCTCCAATAACTAAAATGCCAGTCTTAGGGTCTCCTGTGGATTTCAAAGTACTAAACTACTGAGATGAATCATAACTAGGTATGTACTAGACTCTCCCTTTCAGAATGTTCGACATGTGTAGGTGTAAAAATAGAAGCTAACTAGTGTAAGTCTAGAATATCCTTTCAAAGCCAACAAAATGAAATACCATGAGGTAAATGAAGTTATACTACTCATAGAAATAACTCATGAAGAAAACTCTAAAAATACTACTGAGGTAGCTTTACATATAACAAAAACTAAGTGTTGAAAGGAACTCAACCACCTATGCACGAACAAATGAATGCCAACAATGATGCAAATATCATGAAAGAAACTACTGCTAGAAACAAAATAAAATTTGGGGTCCCCCAAGACTTAAATGAAAGTATACCTCTAGTATGGTGGACGAGGTGGAAAGTCTGGAAGCCTCGACATCTCGGGATCCTTGGAGAACCTGCTGAGCCGCTGATGCCACATTTACATATGGTCGATCTGAGAGCTGGTGGATGCAGTAGCTACTCGGTGCTCCTCCTCCCAAGCCCACTATGCCGGTTGGGCACGAATATGCTGCCGTATCTCCTGGCGGTAGGTGGCCTCCTCCTCCTGAAAGAAAATGCGGGCCTCATCGTAGAAGTCCTTGGCCCAGTGGAAGTGCTCCTGTAAACCCGTAAACTCCGCCTGCATATAGGAGCCATGATCATCCCATCGTTGCCCCTGCATCTATTGCTCAGCGTATATGTCATCAAGGCACGATCGGAACTCCGAGAAATCGTAGGTAGAAGTACCTACATCCTGCTGAAAAGTAGGAAAAGAAAACGGTGTAGGTGTAGGCTCTTCACATGGACTAGGGGGCATGACACAGCCGTGTGAAATCACACGGCCTTACCGTGTGCGCCTCTGGAAGTCAGGGCATGGCCATGTGAAAACACACTACCTGACCATGCACGACTCTGGGAGTTAGAGCATGGTCGTGTGAAAACACATGGCCTGACCGTGCGCCCTTTATTTCTTTTCTCGTGGTGCACAATGGTCTGATTTCTCTCACTCACTTCACCGCATAAACTTAAAATGACTTTTGTTTTTACCTAGCAAGTTATTTCCTTACCTACAAATGCTAGATACCATAAATCAAAGTTCGAATTACAAAAAAAATTAAATGCAATAAAAAGAAATCCTAAAAACTAAACTTGGGTTGCCTCCCAAGAAGCGCTTTTTTTAAGGTCTTTTAGCTCGACCTTATTCCTATGTTTCATTCAATGTGTTTGAATCTTGCTCGTGGGGGAGCAAGATATTTGCTCACCTTACACCTCTTGCCTTGCTGTCCCCCATTGCTATATCCCTTAAATCTTGCTCGTGGAGGGGCCAGATACTTTCTCACCTTTCGCTTCTTGCCTTTTGGTCCTCCATTACTATATCTTTTAAATCTTCCTTGTGGAGGGACAAAATACTTGGGCACTGCTTTCCTGGACTCGAGGTTTAACATGCTTAGTCTCAACAAATCATCAATAGTTTGATCATTATATTCTAAATGTTGTAAATAATTTAAGTCACCATAGGCATCCTCCCCAAAATATTGATCAGTAGATTCTATTATGTCGAATGAAATTTTATCATTATGAATCACCAAAAGGGTTTTATTACAAGTAACTAAAGTTTCAGTGAGGGTTAAGGTAGACTCTTTTAGATCCTTGAGGTTAGGAGGCGTTTTGATTGAAGTAATGCACTCCTCGATTAAAGTATCAATTAAATAATCCTCAAGTTCTTCTTCAAGTGGTGATTGAATGGATTGCCCTTCTTTACTTCCTATGTCATCTACGTCTTACTCATCCATTCGCTCAAAGTGAGTCTCTCCCATATTAGGTGTATTCCAGTCATCAAAGGCACCTTCTAGTCGTTTGGTTTCTTCCGCGAATTGTAGACTATGCTCCTTGCATTCCCTAGTAGAATTGTCTAGCAAGGCTTCTAAGTGGGGACTTGATTTTGGATAAAATTCGTGGTGATTCATAGCTCGCTCACTTGGGAAACAATATTGAGTCTTTGTTTGAAAGCCGCCATCGAATTCATCGTCACGCTTGTTCACATTGAATGAAATCTTCCATCATCTGCTCAAGTCGGGATTTAGGCGGATAAAATTGAGGGTTTAAGTACCCAAGGTCATAACTATATGAATAGAAATCATCTTGTGGCCACTGGTTATAATTGTAGGTGACATCTTCTTGTTCAAATTGTGAAGGTTCGAATATATTCGGACAATCGTTAATGGTATATTGGTATGTCATGTTTCACCACAATGCTCACAATAAATGTTACCAATACTTACAACATTAACTTGATCATAATCATGAGTAAAATCATGCATCATTATACACAGGAAATTATAGGTAAGGAAAGGAATAGTAGTGACTTGGCAAGAGTCTACTTTTTTTTTTTAGATATTAAACTGAAGCACTAAAAAAAAACTAAAAACTGAAAGAAAGATAGATGTAATTAATCAAAATTGAAATATTGAATAGAAAATAACTAAAATAAAATAAGAAAATAAATCTAGCCTAAGTCCGATCCAACTGTCCACTTTCGATTCGATATCGAATCACTCAGTCCCCGGTAACGATGCCAAAAACTTGATGTACACGAACACAACCTCAAATCTCACGACGGAGACCGTCGAGGACTCAAAGCGTGCGCTCGCGCTCAATGCCCGCAAGTGCATGGATGTCATCAAGTAATAAAGATTATCGATCCCACAGGGACTGGGATTCTAATACCAATATATTCAGTGGTTGTAATTGTTTGGACATAACTCTAAGAGGTTTCGATTGGTGATGGTTATCGGTGGACTTTACTCTATACGGTGTCACACGGAGGAGGAAAGGAGTGTGCCGAGGTCTTCAAAGGTGATTCTAGGACTTCGGTTTCGCTTGTGCATCACAAAAAAATGTTGTCAATTGGCGTTGTCTAGACGTTTAGCTATGATTTTGTGGAAGGGACATCATACACTGTCCCACAGAGCCGCCGCATCTACCAGGAGCTATCTCCATCTAAAAGGATAGGATAGATGGTACGAGGATGTCAAATCAATCCCTACGGTGAACCATTTCTGATTCCACCGCACCCGTCTGCCCACAGTTACAGGAGATCAGGTTTACCCTTAGGTTCCTTATATTGTTGGATCGATTTGAAATGCTAGAGGGGGGGGGTGAATAGCATTAAAACTTTCTTTTTTCGTTCGTTCGTTTAAAATCCGAGTAGATAATTAATTTGCAGTGAAAAAGATAAGCAATAAGTAAAAGAGACAATTCTTTTTACTTGGTTCATAGCCTTCGGCTACTACTCCAAGGCCCTAGTGGTCCTTGACCACGTACGGAGGGAAAAAGCACTAAAGAACTCCTCGTTAGAGGTAGGAGTTGATTGATACAAATAAGAACAAAGCTTGAGGTAGAGGGACACTCCCCCTCTCCTCGTTACGATAAAAGCTCCGAAAAATTAATGTAATTAACTGAAGAAAAAGCTTAAACCGATGTTACAAAAAGAAAGCAATTAAGACCTAGACGTCGGAGGGGAAGCACTTCATTGTCGAAAAGTTGCAGCTTGGCGGAGGCTTTTTGGAAGCTTGGAATTGATGAAGAAACCCTAGGATTGACCCTCCTTTTATAGCCTTTGAGCCCCTTTTCGAGAGGAACCCTAGCCAATCAAAATTGAGCACCAATATCCTTGAAATGGGGTGATAAGCCTTGACTCGGCGATCATTGACCATCACCGATCGATGGCCATCATCATCACCGATGGCGATCACCAAATGTCGACCTCAGTACCGATCGTTGGGCAATGAGTCCTCCAAGCTGGCAGTCGACTGATGCTAGCTGCAAGGCAAAGTTAGCTCAAAGAAAACATTATTTCGGCGGCCTTCGACCGTCCAATCTCGACCTAGACCATCGATAGGATGTCTTTGGTCGGATCTACACTTAAGACCATCCCCGTAAGGAGGATACGACCTCACTTACGCTCGCACACACGAGCTTACCTCGATACTTACCATGTCGCTTTTGCTTCCGGCCTTCCACTCGATTCCTTCGGCTCCCTCCGAAGTCACTCGAGTGTCGCCCGACCACCCGGCTTCCTCCGGGTGTCGCTAGCCTTCAGCTCTAGCTTTAGCAATCTTCTGCATACTCGATTCAGCTCTTGAGATAACGACATGAGCTTAACTTTGTATCGTTTTCTATAATCAAAACTCCGGTTCGACTTAGGTGTCTATTGCACCAACAATCTCCCCCTTTTTGATTTATGGCAAACCCACATACAAAGTTAAGTAAATAGCAAGCATGAAGAATAATGTGCATTAGAAACAAACAAAAAAATAAAAAAAATAAAAAAAAAATAAAGAAGATTAAGTTGGAGTAGTAAGGATTTTCTTCAAGTACTCCCCCTTGAGGAAACCTCCCCCTTGACCGAGGGTGAGTCTTGAAGAAAGACCGTAATCCTCCCCTTTGAGGATTGCTTTAAATAATTAACATTACTTAAAGTTGGCCTTAGTAAAATGTTTAAGTTAAGATTTCTTCTTAACTTGGCCCTTTCTCCCCCTTAAGTAAAACATTAAGGGCATAATGTTTAAAAATAAGTAAAACGTTGATGGCACAAATAAGTTTGAGTTAAGAATTCTCTTAACTTGGCCTTTAATAAGTTTTCAAAAATTTAAGGAAAAGTTTGAGTTAAGAATTCTCTTAACTTGGCCTTTAATAAGTTTTCAAAACTTTAAGGAAAAGTTTGACCCCTAAACTTTGGGATAAGTAAAACGTAATTTTGACCCCTTAACTTTGGCCTTTTTTTTTCTCCCCCTTTTGCCATATATCGAAAAGAGTGAGTGTGTGTGTGGAAAACAAAAATAAGTGTTAACTTTAAAGTCCAAGCATGTTCCACATTATTTTGAAAATAATATATTGAAAATAAGTTCATCTATAAAATGTTCGACTCATATTTGGCTTGATTGATATAAAAGATCAACCACCCCGGTCGTAGTGCTAGTATGTATGATTATACTCCGTGGTTCATGGTGATGACTAGCTCTACATCTGGAACCAGGAGTAAGGTCCTAACATCTCACGCCCATTTACGTGGCTAAGTACACAAACACATTAGTCCTATGTGTTGTGAGATGTATTGCCTCCTTAAATCTATAGGTGCATGATATCTAAGGTATGTCCTATGCTAGTTCCATAAAAATGAAATTAAAGAAATAGTAGTAAGAAAATATAATTTGCAAGTTCCTATTCTATTACGCACATGCCCAATTTTCATCTTAATAGACTAAATTCGGCTTCGGGTAAGGGTTTAGTAAATAGGTTTGCTAAGTTAGACTTCGATTCGACGTATTCGAGTTTTATGGCTCCGTTGGCCACATGTTCTCGAATGAAATGGTGTTTGACTTCTATATGTTTGGTCCTAGAGTGACATATCGGATTCTTAGTAAGATTAATTGAACTAATGTTATCTACGTGAAGTTTAGTATTCGTAAAGTCTAACTTAAAGTCACGGAGAGTGTGCTTCATCCAAAGAAGTTGAGTGACACACTCACCCATCGCGATGTATTCGGCTTCGGTGGTAGATAAGGCAACACAGTGTTGCTTCCATCGCACCAACTCACTAGACTCGATCCGAGAAGTTGACAACAACCACTCGTGCTCTTTCTATCGAGCTTACTACCGCATAGTCCGAATTGGAGTAGCCGGTTAGTTCAACTCCTAGAGATCTAGGATACCAAATACCGACATTAAGTGTACCCTTTAGATATCTAAGGATACGCTTGACTAGAGTTAGGTGAGACTCCTTGGCACAGGTTTGAAACCTTGCGCACATACTCACTGCAAATAAGATATCAGGTCGGCTTGCAATTAAGTAAAGGAGACTCCCTATTATGCTCCTATAGTATTTTAAATCAATTTAATTTCCAATTACTTCTTCTATATTAACATTAGTTGCCATTGGGGTATTAATAATTTTAGCGTCTTGCATTCCAAAGTGTTTAATTAATTCCCTAGTATATTTGCGTTGATGTAGGTATATTCCATCTTTAGTTTGTTTAATTTGTAATCCTAAGAAGAAACTTAATTCGCCTACTAAATTCATTTCAAATTCACTTTCCATAAGTGAAATAAACTCATTTAGTAGGATTGAGTTGGTGGTTCCGAAAATAATATCATCTACGTAGATTTGGGCTATGAATATGTCTTTACCTAAGGTTTTTACGAAAAGGGTTGGGTCAACTACACTTTGGTTAAAGCCTTTGGACTTAAGATAAATTGAAAGTCTCTCATACCAAGCTCGCGGAGCTTGTTTAATTCCATAAAGCACTTTCTTTAGTCTAAGGACATGATTGGGTTTGTCTAAACTTTCAAAATCGGGGGGTTGACTAACATAAACTTCTTCTTTAATATATCCATTTAAGAATGCAGATTTCACATCCATTTGAAACAACTTAAATCCTCGATGTGCTGCATATGCTAATAGCATTCGAATGGACTCTAATCTCGCTACTGGGGCATAGGTCTCGTCGTAATCTAAACCTTCGACTTGACTAAACTCTTTAGCAACTAGTCTAGCTTTATTTCTAACTACTTCACCTTTATCATCAATTTTATTTCTAAACACCCACCTTGTTCCAATGATTGTTTTATCTTTAGGTGGTGGTACTAATTCCCATACTTCGTTCCTAGTGAATTGAGCCAACTCTTCTTGCATTGCAATAATCCAATCGGGATCAAGAAGAGCTTGGTCAATAGTTTTGGGTTCAATTTTAGAAATCAAAGATATTTGACTAAGGTTTCTGTATGAGGCTCTAGTTCGAACTCCTAGACTTGGATCACCTATCACTTGGTCGATAGGATGATTCGTTTGAGTCCTAGTTGGATTTGGGTTTGAGTCTACAACTTGATCCATAGGATGACTCGTTTGAGTTCTAGTTTGGTTGGAGTCATCTATCACTTGGTAGATAGAGTGAGTTGGTTGACTTAGGTTAGGATTAACACTAGACCTGATCTCCGGATCAGAGTTAGGTCTAGTATGAATCGGCTCGCTAATTGGGGTTGCCGGGGGTTTTGTAGGTTCGTGTCCTTCATCGAATACTACATTGACGGTCTCCTCGATTCTAAGGGTGTCGTGATTATATACTCTATAAGCTCTACTTGTAGTCAAGTATCCTAGAAAGATTCCGGTCGTAGTTTTGGATGTAAATTTCCCTAGGTAATCTTTAGTGTTTAGGATATGTACCTTACACCCAAATACCCTAAAGTACTTGATGTTAGGTATTTTATCATGATAAATCTCGTATGAGGTCTTAAGGTGCCTCTTTACCTAAGGATCCTATTCTGGACATAGCATGCCGTACTCACGGCTTCGGCCCAAAATCTATCGGGTAGGTTATACTCATTAAGCATTGTCCTAGCGGCTTCTTGTAGGGTTCTATTTTTGCGTTCTACTAGGCCATTTTGTTGTGGAGTTCTAGGGCAAGAGAACTCATGGTGGTATACATTTAGGTTACAGAATTCTGTAAACCTATGGTTTTCGAATTCACCACCATGATCAGTCCTAAGTCTTTTGATTTTAATGCTTTGTTGATTTTCTATTAACTTAAATAGGTTGATTAATTGATCTAGGGTATCACTTTTGTGTTTGATGAACCTAACCCAAGTAAATCTAGAGTAGTCATCAATAATGACTAAACAGAATTTACTTTCGTTAAGTGACTTAGCCCGTGAATCAAATAGATCCATGTGTAGGAGCTCAAGCACACTTTTGGTCTGCTCTGACTAGTTAGTTGATGTTGTGTCCTAGATTGTTTACCTTGTTGACAAGCATTACATATTTTATTATCCAAGTTGTTGAGGTTAGGCAAACCTCGACTAATCACTCGACTCATCATGTGGATGAGTCTTGGGTGTGAGTGACCGAGTCGTCAGTGCCACAACCATGATTCCTCTTGCCGTGTCATAAGACACTTAGTTGATGACTTAATTAAGTTGATAGTGTAAATGTTGTTATTTCTAGTCCCTTTAAGAATTGGTTTAGAGGTTTCGTTTGTATTAATTACGCATTCATTTTCTAGAAATATGACCTTATAGTTATTATCACACAATTGGCTTACACTGAGAAGATTATATTAAAAATTTTCTACTAATAAAACATTTTGAATGACAAAATTTGAGTTAAGCTCAATATCACCTGATCCGATGATTTTGAGCTTGCCGTTATTTCCGAAGGTTACCGATCCTTGTCGTTTGAATCGAAGCTTCGAAAACTTGAGTTGATCCCCGGTCATGTGTGCTCCGAGCAACCATCGTCTAACATCCATTGATCCTACACGCAAGGTAGTTGGATCGGATATTGGATTTATTAAAAATTGGTTGAAAATTATTAACCTAAATCATCTCACCCATGTCTACATGATCAAACATGTTAATCCTATATGTTCTTGTGAGATGACTTCCAATTTTAGTTGAATTAAATTTAATGACTTAAACACTTGTCAACCTTGCGTTAGATTCGGATTTGACCTTAGGCTCATCAAGTCACCTTTTCAAGATCATGGCTTCCAGGTCGTGGCGAGGCACAAAGGCCTTCTTTGATCGGAAAAATGACCACTTCCTTAGACAAATCCATTTTCAAGAAAATAGAGACTTGACTCACCTAAGACCACTTCCTGGTCTAACTAGTCAAGGATACGAGTATAGCTTCAGGTTCCGCTGTCAAGTGCACCGAACTAGATACGCCTTATCTAGCCCGAATACACAAGACTCCGCTTTCCTAGCGTACTATCATCTCGCCGCGTCCTGGTACTATGTTATCAAGTATTGACGAGTTATAGTCCTATCTAACCATTCTAAAAAGAAAAAATCAAACTAAATAAAAACCTAAGCATGCAATTTCTAAGTTAAAACACAAACAAATTTCGTATTTGCTCCCCCTGGACCGTTGAATCGATTCAGTCTCTCCACATAGTGGATTTGGTCCTTGGGAACCCAGTACTGGTTTGATCCTAAGTTTAAAATCAAGGTGGTCTTAGGGACCCATGCTTGGACACGTTTTTTATGTCGACTTACAATCGACATATATGACTTATTGGTCGTCGGTTACGTATTGCTCCTAGCAGGCCTTGTTGTACCACGACCCTTTGCGATCAAGTAGGAGGTCAAGTCCTTTGGATCCCAAGTAAACCTTTCAACGTATTCCTAAGATCTTCGACTTGACTCTTCAAGAGTGAGTTCTCAACTTGAGCCTTCTCTTGAACTTCGACTAGTCGAAGAGGTTAGAGACCTAAATGTTTGAGAGTTTAACTTCCTCGACTAGGGTCTCGACCTTGGACTCGGACTTAGCTAACTTTTTTATTTAAAAACTTAATTGCACTATAAAGTGTAGTAATAAGAGAGCCGACTTACCTTGAGTGTATCTTTTGAGCAGGATGCGTATCCAGTGGCTTGTCTTGAATAGTGTTTCGATCAGGCTCGTCTTGGTTTCGATTCAGTTCGGTTCCGACTCCGTCTCCAATTCCACCGGTTTAGCCATAAGGACTCGATCGTTGTCTTCTTCCTCGGAAGCTTCTTCCCAAGTAGCGTTGAGTGCCTTTTTGTGTTTTGGTGCCTTGCTCTTGAGTTTTGGGCATTCGGACTTAATGTGTCCAAACTGTTGCATTCATAACATCTTATGTTTGAACTTTTAGGCTTACCTTCGTTGGGTCGATGGCGACATTTGGCCCTTGACTATCCTCCGAACTAGGTTGACTAGTTGGCCTTCCATTCAGTCGACCTCGAATCAGACTCATCCTCTTCTTCCTTGGGGGTGGCTTGCTTGCGGTTTTCTTCCTCGAACACGCAAAAAGTGCTATACCCTTCTCGGGTTCGAGTTAGACTGCTCATGAAGTTCGAAATCAGAAAAAAGTTCATCTAACCTAAGTTTAGAAAGATCCTTAGAGACCTTGTAGGCATCGACCATGGATTCCCACAAGGTAGTCCTCGGAAAAGAGTTTAGGACATACCTTATAAGGTCGCGGTTTTCGACCTTTTGCCCGATTGCATGTAGGTTGTTGACTATGTCTTGGACACGGGCGTGGAGTTGTGTCGCGGACTCGTGTTCCTGCATTTTTAGGTTATATAGTTTATTGAATAGAAGATCACGCTTACATACCTTGGCTTCATCGGTCCCTTCGTGTAGCTCCACTAGTTTTGTCCAAAGGTCCTTTACTTATGAAGGGCCGGCGATTTAGCTCTTCCTTGGATAAGCCGCATTGAAGGATTTGAGTTGCCTTAGCGTCGGCTTCGACTTGTCTTTTTGTCGCAATGGTCCATTGGTCATAATCCAAGGATTCACCCACTTCGTTAGTCGGAAGTGTGAATCCCGTTTGGATTATGATCCACATCTCGATTTGGGTTTTGAGAGAGCATTCCATCCGACCCTTCCAATAACGGAAGTCATCTCCATTGTAAAACGGAGGCCGGACGGTGCTAAAACCCTTGAGATGGGCCATTAGAACAAATGACACAAGGAGACGAAGATGAAAAACCTAGCAACGACAAAAACACACAAGAAAGTACCAAGACTCGCGTCTTGGATTAGTAGTGCGGGAGAAAAATTAACAAAATGAAATAAATCTTAAATAAACAGAATTAAAAAGAAAAAAATTGTAAAATGGCTAGATAATGTTTCAAATCTTGGCGTTTCCCAAATCATAACAAAATATTAATTGTTGGATGTTTTTCGCTAGAGATGGGGTGAATAAGCGTTAAAACTTTATTTTTTCGTTCGTTAAAAAATAGATAATTAATTTCTGGGAGATAACATAAGTAAAGGAGATAATTCAGCTTGGTTGGTAGAGGCTACTACTCCCCCTAGTGGTCCTTGACCGCATCCAAAAGCAAAACTCCTCCTTGTTAGAGGTAGGAGTTGATCAATACAAATAAGAACAAAGCTTGAGGTAGAGGACACTCTCTCCTCTCCGTTACGATAAAAGCTCTGAAAAAATTAAACTAATGAAAAGAAAAAGCTTAAACCGACAAGTTACAAAAAAGAAAGCAATTAAGACCTAGACGTCGGAGGAAGCGCCGTTGTCAAAAGTTGTAGCTTGGCGGAGGCTTTTTGGAAGCTTGGAATTAATGAAAAAAACCTAGGATTGACCCTCCTTTTATAGCCTTTGAGCCCCTTTTCGAGAGGAACCCTAGCCAATCAAAATTGAGCACCAATCTCCTTGAAATGGAGTGATAAGCCTTGACTCCTCGAAGCTGATCATTGACCATCAGTCGGCTGATGGCCATCATCAATCGGCATGGCAATCACCATGTCGACCTCAGCGATCCGCTGACATGTCGAGTCCTCCAAGTGGCGATGATGATGCTAGCTGCAAGGCAAAGTTAGCTCAAAGAAAATATTATTTCGACAGCCTTCGACCATACGATCTCGACCTAGACCATCGATAGGATGTCTTTGGTCGGATCTACGCTTAAGACCATCCCCGTAAGGAGGATACGACCTCACTTACGCTCGCACACACAAGCTTACCTCGATACTTACCATGTCACTTTTGCTTCCGGCCTTCCACTCGATTCCTTCGGCTCCCTCTGAAGTCACTCGAGTGTCGCCCGACCACCTGGCTTCCTCCGGGTGTCGCTAGCCTTCAGCTCCAGCTTTAGCAATCTTCTGCACACTCGATTCAGCTCGTGAGATAACGACATGAGATTAACTTTGTATCGTTTGCTATAATCAAAACTCCGGTTCAACTTAGGTGCCTACTGCACCAACATATATAAAATCCCCTAAATCTTAGATATGAGGGTTGTCACCCTTCGTATCGCCTAAGCACAGCAGATAGAAAATCAAACACGCATAGATATAGTAAAAACAACTACCAATTATCAAACCAAACTCAAAGGCAGAATTTAACATGAACCAACATTGTATGTGTACACAAGCTACTCCCTAATCCTAGAATCGAAAGTACTACTCCATGTATATGAAGGAAGAATCTCAAATCATGTCTATGTTCGAATACATAAGGAATAAAACGTAGGAACAAAGAAATACAATGCTTTCATGGTCTTCTCTCGGCATTGAAGTGCAAGCTTTTTAGGGCTTCGGCGTGCCGTCCTAGCCGTCGTGCCTCCTCGCTAGGGTTTAGGAGCCCTAGGGCGGCTCCCTCGTGATCCCTAGCCTCTTAGATAAGTTTACTATATATAGAGGCGTCTTTGGCTTTCCATAAATGCTTGAAAAACCCTATTTCATCGAATTTGCGGCGCCACCACATGGCCGTGTGAATGTCGTGTGCAAGGCTGGAAAACGGCTGAAATCAGGGCTGAAAAATAAGCTGGAAAAAAGGCACGGTCGTGTGTTTTCACACGGCCTGGCCTTGTCTTTTCCTGGAGTCTCCGTTTTGATCTGTTTCGCTTCGGAAACATGCCCAAGTCTTGGGACATGGCCAGTGCATGTTCTCTAAGGTTCGTGCTCCATAAATTGCTCCATTTATGCTCCAAAAGTGCGTTGTTTTCCCATGAAATGCTATCCTGCACACAAAAGTACAAAGAGAAAATCTCTGAACCAGAAAATAGGAAATGCATGCAAAATATAGTAACATATGCATGAAACTAACATAAAATGTAATGAGATGTGACCGAAAACTACTACTAAAACCCTATATGTTTTGCTCATCATCTACAACTCCTGCATCCTTGCACTTGCTTCCAAGAGCTTCCCTCAATTTCATCATGTCTCGAGTTTATCTTTTGCCAAAGTTCGCTTAGACTTTATGCATCCAAGACTACATTCTTGGACTTACGCTGTCAAGACCTTGCCTTTGGACTTCCTTGCCAAGGTCCGCTTGGACTTTATGCCGCTAAGACTACATGCTTGGACTTATGCTGCCAAGACCTTCCCTTGGACTTCCGTTGCAAAGATCACACTTGGTCTTTTCTTTACCAAGTTTTCACACTTGGATTTTCCTTTCACTTAACACATTCACCGGTTTGATCACAAATATTGTCTAACTATAAATTATTATCCAAACATCAAAATACATAAGTGCTTGGGGCATTGTTGCACCAACAATCTCTCATTTTTTTATGTTTGATAATCATTTAAGTTAGGTCTTGAAATATCCTCAAAAAATAAAACATTATATATCACAATATGAATTCTAACTTAAAGTCTCCTTCTCTCCCTTTGACACACATCAAAAAGAGAATGACATATAGAAAATAAGTTTATGAATGAATAAAA
The DNA here is from genome assembly GCA_025175895.1 of Wurfbainia villosa. Taxonomy (NCBI): domain Eukaryota; kingdom Viridiplantae; phylum Streptophyta; class Magnoliopsida; order Zingiberales; family Zingiberaceae; genus Wurfbainia; species Wurfbainia villosa. The sequence continues at coordinate 47,069,333 of CM045988.1, read as the reverse complement.
TAGATCATGCCTTGAACTAAAGTATAAGATATATATAAGGCTCCCCCTTAATCCAAGAAATAGTTCTTGATGTGTGAAGAACATGTTGAGCAAAGCATGAAACAATAGATAAGAAATGTATCCTTACTTTGCACCAACAATAAACATAATATAGATTTTGGGAATGAAAAAGATTGCATAATAAAACTCATCCTAAATCTATGCATCAGTTAATCCTACTCCCTCTTATTTTTTGTGCTTAACATACCATAGGGTTAGGACACCTAACATTGGACTCAAGATAAGAGTCAAGGCCGATTTTGTAGAAAAAATAGTGTGTCAGTCACCTTAATACTAAGGCAATCTACAGCCAACCCTGAAACGCCAAGTTCAGGTTTTCAGTCTAACTTCAGAAATGTATTAAAAATTTAAAAAATATCAAAAAATCATGAAATATTGTGGACACATTTCTAAAGTCATTATCTATTAAGGAAAAATAATTTAAAAAATATAACTTCTCCCGATTTCGAAATTGACAGAAATTTAAAAACTAACAAAAGCTTTAAGATTTTTCAAAACTTTGTGCCACTTTTGCTTACCAAGTGAAAATTGTTTTTCAAAATATGTTAAACATAATTTAAAATATTTGTTTGACATTTCCAATCATGTTCTTAGAGCGATATGCACATCAATTGTACACAAGCCTTCCCAATGATTGGTTCAATGAAGGATCAATGTCTTTAGATGACACTTTGGTTCATAGTAATGCATCATAACAAGCATGATGATGTTAGTAATATATGAGAGATGTCCTAAGGCAATCACCTTATGTATGAACCATTTATATGATAAATGAAGATTCACTATTTGAGTATACATGTTTTATGTATTTGATTGGATCTTAAACTCATTTACTGAATGTCCACGATACGATTCACAGCATGAGAGAATTTGTGATTGGATCACAACTAGTGAGTATCTCTACATGTGTAATTGTGATGTATCGGAATTATCCTAGTCGATGAATTGATGGATTTGGACACCATCGGATTACACGAGTATACTATACTCCTTGGTGTATCCAAGCGGTGATTCTCCATTGGTGGAGACATAGTGATGTCGGAGTTAATCGTGGATGCTAGTTATGGTAACTAGTTCATTGGAGTGACGGTAGTAAGACTTCATATGGTTCTCTGCATATATAGATATGTCAATGAAGTTCTTCTTGTGGCTTAAGTGCGATGTTCCTTTGACTTGCGGTATTCAAGTCATCTTGATCATGGAGACTTATGCTTTGACATCTTAAGCAAACATCTCTAAGGAGATGTGGACCCGGGATGATTGGGTATAAGTTGAAGTGATCGAAGGTGTTTGAATAGCCTATAAAGGATTCACCACTCCTTGCGAGGAGATGTATACCCATGGCCTCTCGTCGGATTGTTACTAAAGTCTTTGGCCAAAGCATTACATGTTTAGAGTAAGGTACTCTTCGATACATGTGGAGTAACTAGAATCCGTGGGCGAGGAAATGATACTTGGGCTAGGTGTGGCGTAGTCGACCTAGTGAGGGGTGACACAATAGACCATGTCCTGAACCAAGTGGGTATAAGATGAGTGAAGGGAATGGGGCACGATTCATTCAGCTCTTGAAGGGTTTGAGAAATAGTTACGGATCAGCGTTGATCTTTTGGTTGGGGATCATGATGTACTACTAGGTGCCACTCATGATCGTTCTATAATTAATGGTTAATTATAGGCGGCCAACATAAACCGAGAACCTATTTGGTCACACGCGCTGCGAGTGTAATCCAAAGGATTTAAAGCGAGCTTGAGAATGGGATTCTCGGAGAGAAACTATGTTTGGTTGGACCAAACATAAAGCGAGCATGAAATTGTTTGATGCAATGGAAGCGTGGATGGGCATGTCTTATGAAGACATAATGGATGGACCAAAATGGTTTGGTTCTAATCCAATGGATAAGAATAAACCAAAGGGTTTGGTTTATTTTAAACGAATGAACCAAAAAGTTGGTTCAGTTCGTTTTAACTTAAAATAAACCATCATGGTTTGGTTTATTTTAACTTATCTTAATGGAGCGGGTTAACGGGCTTTATGGATATGATCCATTAACCATTAAGAGAATTAGTTCTCTATAAAAGTGGGCTTAAGGGATTGTTAAACCCTAATCATCCAAAATCCAAAACCCTAAACCTAGTTGCCGCCCACATATAGTTGCGCCCAACATGTTGTTGCCGCCCAGCTTGTGGTGCCGGCGTCCAGCTCCTTGCCGGCGTCCAAGCTCCAGCCGGTGAACCTCCGGCGACCCTCCGGTGATCTCCTATAGGTTCGGTGATAAGGTGAGCTTCCATCTCTCCTTGGCGGCCTCTATTCCTCCACCAAAAGCTGTCCAGTTTTTTCTGGACAGCTTGTTTCTTGTTGTCGGGCGTCGTTTGGGCGGCGGTTAGTGCTCCGATAGCGCTAACTAGGATTTGATCTCCGGTAATCCTCTGAGTGGAGGGCGAAGGATTAAGTCAATTGGTTGTGAATACCTCTCGGAGAAGCGAGTTTTGAGAACTCGTTTTAGGATCCGAATTTGGATTCGGATCGTGATCATCTCGATCACGTCGTCTTCAACACGAGGCTAGTAACCCGTCTGCGAAGGCGAAGCTCGTGACTTAGCGAAGTCATCCCGAGGAGCTCGGCGTGGATACGGATAGAGACGATTCTTACGAGGATCGTTCCGGTTGATGCCGTTCCCGCTACACGTCATACGGAAGGTATAACGTAGATAATTTCCTTTTATTGCAAATTTTAATTTACGGTTATGTCTACACTTGTTGTAATAGCATGCGTGTGTTGTGTGTGTTGTAATAAATATATATTTATTATTTTTAATTGCTTCCGCTGTGCTCATGTTTACGAAACATGATCGAACACACACCTGCCTGTGATAAAACCAATGGTATCAGAGCCCAGGTTGTGTTTCGACATAATCATAAAAATGGTTTTGCGATAGTCATAATGTATTTCTGGAAGTTTTCTAAATTTTGGAAATTTAGAAGTATTTATGGAAAATTTTCAATTTTGGAAAGTCTAGAAGTATTTATGGAAATCTTCCACTTTTGGAAAGTTGGAAGTATTTATGGAAATTTATATTTTCCATAAATAAAATATTTGATTAGATTCTGGAAATTTGTTTCCTAATTTAATCATGATTTGATTTGGGAAATCAAATCTTAAAATATTTAATTCCATAAGTAGTTTTAAAGATTTAGGAAATTGGTTTCCTAAATAGATTTTCCTTAATCAAATAATTCCATGAATAAAATATGTGATTAGATTTGGAAATTTGTTTCCTAATTTAATTATGATTTGATTTGGAGAATCAAATCTTAAACATATTTTATTTCCATAAATAGTTATGACATATAAAAATTATATACATGACATAATTGTATGCCATGTAATTGCATTAGATGCATAACATTATGCCATGTGACATGTAGATGTATGCCATGTATGTCATGCCATGTAGATAATAGTTATTTGCATGCAAAGAGGATGAGACATAAAACCCTTAATCAATATTAAAGCCTACACCTTCCATTAATATGGTTAGAACGAGTTCATTTCTTGTTTGGGTTGTTGGACTCTCTCCAAGCGGCTCGAACTGAACATGTTCAAATCATGGAATAGTTTAATACTAATATGGTAAGAGTCAGAGGTCAATCGTTAGCTTTGGTTGTTGGACTCTCTCCAAGCTGGGCTAATTGGTTGAATGCGCTCTAACCATATTAAAACTATTTCGCGATTAATGGGTCGGCTTTAACTTGGAGCATCGATTTGTTGGACTCACTCCAAGGTCGATGTGAAGAGAGGTGAAGGTGGGTGCTATGCATATGATGCATACTTGTTAATGTGTTAACAACCCAATGTATGTGTAAACATTCAATTAGTTGATAGCACATTGTGATAGTTACATATACATGATATGTAATCGGTATACTTGATACCCACCATCATAGCTAAGAATGGCTTGTTGGACTCACTCCAAGGTTGTTCTTATCTATGATGGATATCAGCCCATTCGGAGATGGACCTACAATCTCCCGAAGTGATTTTGGGGTTTTTGAAATTCGAAAAATGAATGGGATTTATAAATGTATATTGATGCATCTTTAAAATCATCTTTCTCATATATGCTCGTTTTGTATTTCTAAGTTAATATATTGATCATGATGTGTTTGAATTTGCGTTCCATTTTGGATTGAATAAATTAGTGGTAGAACTTCTTGGACTAGCTTAGAAACTTGAGAATTGTTCTCAAGGTGGAAAAGATTGTGTATGTCCTCGAAGCGCCTCTTTCCGCCCGTCCTAGTGACGATGCAACTTTGGACCAATTGTTGGCCTATCAGAAACATGTGAGTGATTCTGAACAAATGAGTTGCATCATGCTAGCCGCGATGGAACCCAAGCTACGAAAGCAGCATGAGCATATGGATGCTCATATCGTAGTCCTTCATCTTTGTGAGTTGGTTGATGAGCAAGTGAGATTCGAAGGTTCAAGTCTCAAAGCTCCTCTTCACCTTGAGATGCTAGGAGGTTCATCTATGGTCTTGCTCAATATCTTTGAAGACTGTGGAGTCTTCGAGAAGCATGAAGCGAGGGCGGTCTTTGTTAGTTGATTCCTCGAAGAAAGGTTCTAAGAGGAAGTCAAAGGAACAAGGAAGGGAAAGAAGAGAAGGGCCAAGAAGGTAGAACTAGCACAAAGGAAACTTGCCATCATTATGGCAAGGAGAGCCATTCTTGAAGAAAGTACAAGATTTATCTTGAGTCCGTGAAGAAGGATAAGGCATCGGATGCCCCATCTTCTTCGAAATCTTCTTTATTGATTGTCATTCTATTTCCTCGGACACTTGGGTATTGGATCTTTGGGTGTGGCTCACATATATGTAATGACATACATGGGCTAAGGAATAGAAGAAGACTCGTCAAGGGGAGAGTCAAATTTACGTGTTGGGAATGGAGCAACGGTTGCTGCACTCGCCATCGGAACGTATTTGTTGGAACTCCCTGTAGGACTTGTCTTAGAACTGGACAATTGCTTTTATGCTCCTTCGTTGATAAAGAACATCATTTCTATTTCTTGTTTAAATAGAAATGGGTACCATTTGACTTTTAGTAACAATTGTTGTTACATAACTTTGAATGGAGTTCTTTATGGGACTCGAACTTTAAGCAATGGTGTTTATCGTTGGGCGTATCGGTGACATTTGTCAATATCGAAGCGAGCAACAAGAGTGCTCGAAAGGATAATCAAATAGACTCCTACATGTGCCATTGTCGTCTTGGCCATGTAAGCAAGAAACGCATGTCCGAATTACACCGATGTGGAATTCTGGAATCGTTTGAATTGGATTCATACGATACATGCGAATCATGCTTAAAAGGCAAGATGACTAAGTTACCTTTCTTTGGAAAAGGTGAGCAGTGGGAGAGTTACTAGGTCTAATACATCTTGATGTATGTGGACCTATGTCAACTCAAGCATTAGGAGGCTATAGCTACTTCATTACCTTCACCGATGATCACTCACGGTTTGGGTATGTGTTCTTGATGAAACACAAGTCTGAAGCCTTTGAAAGGTTCAAAGAATTCAGAAATGAAGTAGAGAAACAACATGACAAGAGTATTAAAATACTTCGATCGGATCGAGGTGGTGAATACTTAAGTCAAGAGTTTCTTGATTATCTAAGAGACAATGGTATATTGTCTCAATGGACTCCGCCCTATACACCACAACATAATGGTGTATCTGAGAGGCATAACCGGACCTTGTTGGACATGGTCAGGTCAATGATGAATCATGCAACTCTTCCCAAGTCCTTTTGGGGCTATGCACTTCAGACAGCTGTTTACTTGTTAAACAGAATGCCTACCAAGGTAGTCTCAACTACTCCATATAAGATATGGAATAGTAAGAAACCTCATGTATCTTACTTGAAGATATGGGGTTGTCCTGCTTATGTGAAGCGATTTGTCGACATAATTTGGATGCTAAGTCTGATAAATGTCTATTTATTGGATACCCTAAGGAAACAAGGGGTTACCAATTCTATCATCCTGTGGAACAAAAGGTGTTTGTTTCAAGACATGCTGTGTTTCTAGAGAAAGAGTTTCTCTTGCAAGAAAACAGTGGGAGTGTCGTCGAGCTTGAGGAGGCTCGAGAGACTCAAATAGACATTAATGAGATACCTGGTGAAGCACAACAGCCGACAACTCATAGTGATGAGCAATCGGCTGGACCTATTGTAACACCACATCTTCATAGATCTGGTAGAACACGCAATATTCCTGAGAGATATGGATTTCTCGTAAGTGAATCGAACGACGTGTTACTCATTGATGATGAGGAGCCTACCAGTTATGAAGAAGTGCTGACAAGTTCAGAAAGGGATAAGTGGCTTGGTGCCATGAAGTCGGAAATGGATTCCATGTACGAAAACCAAGTTTGGAACTTGGTTGACCCACCTGAAGGCATAAAGCCTATAGGGTGCAAGTGGGTTTTCAAGAAGAAAACCGACATGGATGGTAATGTGATTACCTATAAGGCTAGATTGGTGGCGAAAGGATATCGTCAAAAGAAAGGTGTTGATTATGACGAAACCTATTCGCCTGTAGCTATGCTTAAATCCATTCGGATGCTCCTGGCCATAGCGGCTCATTATGATTATGAGATATGGCAGATGGATGTGAAAACAGCTTTCCTTAATGGAAACCTGCTCGAGGACGTGTATATGATACAGCCTGAGGGTTTCACATCGATTGATAAAACCAAGGTATGCAAATTGCGACGGTCCATTTATGGATTGAAGCAAGCATCCAGGAGCTGGAATATCCGTTTTGATGAGACAATCAAAAAGTTTGATTTCTCACAAAATCCAGACGAACCTTGTGTGTACAAGAAGGTTAGTGGGAGTGCAGTCGTGTTCCTAGTATTGTATGTCGATGACATACTACTTATAGGAAACGATGTTTCAATCTTACGATCGATTGAAGGTTTGGTTATCCAAGACATTCTCCATGAAAGACACAGGAGAAGCAACCTACATCCTCGGATTAAGATCTATAGAGATAGATCGAAAGCAGTTTGCTTGGTCTTTCACTGTCTACATATATAGACCGAGTGCTAAAGAGGTTTAGCATGTCGGAATCCAAGAAAGGTTTCTTACCCATCAGGCATGGGGTACACCTTTCGAAGTCTATGTGTCCGCGCACAGAAGACAAGAGGATTTGCATGAGTAAGATTCCCTATGCATCCGCAATAGGATCTATCATGTATGCTATGTTATGTACGAGGCCCGATGTATCGTATGCGCTCACGAGTGTCATGAGCGATGCGATCCGATCCAGGAATGGATCATTGGGCGGCTGTTAAGACGATCCTTAAGTACTTGAGAAGAACTAAGGATGTGTTCCTAATATATGGAGAAGGGTACATGGTGATACGTGGGTATACGGATGCCAGATCCAGACAGACAAGGATGATTCCATGTCTGAGTCTGGGTATGTATTCACCTAGAATGGAGGCGCAATAAGTTGGAAAGGTTCCAAGCTTGACACTATAGCGGATTCTGCCACTAAGGCAGAATACGTTGCAGCTTTGGAAGCAGCAAAGGAAGCGGTTTGGATCAAGTAGTTCATCTATGAACTTGATGTGGTCTCATCAATGATCCAAACATGTGCTTCGCCGCTATCATCTTATCAGAGAGATCATAAGTAGGAACGAAATACAAATCGAGAAAATTCCCACTGAAAGGAACTTAGCGGATCCTTTGACTAAAGAATTACCTCAAAGTAAGTTTGAGGGTCATGTTAGAGCTTATGGTATTGGATACCGTAGCGATTGGCATTAGGCCAAGTGGGAGTCTGTTAGTAATATATGAGAGATGTCCTAAGGCAATCGCCTTTTGTATGAACCATTTATATGATAAATGAAGATTCACTATTTGAGTATACATGTTTTATGTATTTGATTGGATCTTAAACTCATTTACTGAATGTCCACGATACGATTCACAGCATGAGAGAATTTGTGATTGGATCACAACTAGTGAGTATCTCTACCTGTGTAATTGTGATGTATCGGAATTATCCCTAGTCGATGAATTGATGGATTTGGACACCATCAATTCTGTCGAGACTAGCACGAGGTATACTCCTTGGTGTATCCAAGCAGCTGATTCTCCTTTGGTGGAGACATAGTGATGTCGGAGTTAATCGTGGATGCTAGTTATGGTAACTAGTTCATTGGAGTGACCGGTAGTAAGACTTCATATGGTTCTCTGCATATATAGATATGTCAATGAAGTTCTTCTTGTGGCTTAAGTGCGATGTTCCTTTGACTTGCGGTATTCAAGTCATCTTGATCATGGAGACTTATGCTTTGACATCTTAAGCAAACATCTCTAAGGAGATGTGGACGCGGTATGTTTGGGTATAAGTCGAAGTGATAGAAGGTGTTTGTATAGCCTATAAATGATTCAACACTCATTGCGAGGAGATGTATACCCATGTTCTCTCGTCGGATTGTTACTAAAGTCTTTGGCCAAAGCATTACATGTTTAGAGTAAGGTACTCTTCGATACATGTGGAGTAACTAGAATCCGTAGGACGAGGAAATGATACTTGGGCTAGTTGTGACGTAGTCAGCCTAGTGGGGACTGACACAATAGACCATGTCCTGAACCAAGTGGGTATAAGATGAGTGAAGGGAATGGGGCACGATTCATTCGAGCTCGAAGGGTTTGAAATAGTTACGGATCAAGCGTTGATCTTTTTGGTTAATTGGGGATCATGATGTACTACTAGGTGCCACTCATGATCGTTCTATAATTAATGGTTAATTATAGGCGACCAACATAAACCGAGAACCTATTTGGTCACACGCACAACGAGTGTAATCCAAAGGATTTAAAACGAGCTTGAGAATGGGATTCTCAGACCGAGAGAAACTATGTTTGGTTGGACCAAACATAAAGTGAGCATGAAATTGTTTCAGTCGCAATGGAAGCGTGGATGGGCTGCGTCTTATGAAGACATAATGGATGGACCAAAATGGTTTGGTTCTAATCCAATGGATAAGAATAAACCAAAGGGTTTGGTTTATTTTAAACGAATGAACCAAAAATTTGGTTCGGTTCGTTTTAACTTAAAATAAACCATCATGGTTTGGTTTATTTTAACTTATCTTAATGGAGCGGGTTAACGGGCTTTATGGATATGATCCATTAACCATTAAGAGATTTAGTTCTCTATAAAAGTGGGCTTAAGGGATTGTTAAACCCTAATCATCCAAAATCCAAAACCCTAAACCTAGTTGCCGCCCAACATATAGTTGCCGCCCAACATATTGTTGCCGCCCAGCTTGTGGTGCCGCCGTCCAGCTCCTTGCCGGCGACCAACCTTCAGCCGGTGAACCTCCGGCGACCCTCCGGTGATCTCCTCTAGGTTCGGTGATAAGGTGAGCTTCCATCTCTCCTTTGCCGGCCTCTATTCCTCCACCAAAAGCTGTCCAGTTTTTCTGGACAGCTTGTTTCTTTGTTGTCGGAGCGTCGTTTGGACGACGGTTAGTGCTCCGATAGCGCCTAACTTACCGGGGATTTGATCTCCGGTAATCCTCTGAGGTGGAGGACGAAGGATTCGTCAATTGGTTGACGAATACCTCTCCGGAGAAGCGAGTTTTGAGAACTCGTTTTAGGATCCGAATTTGGATTCGGATCGTGATCATCTCTCGATCACGTCGTCTTCAACACAAGGCTAGTAACCCGTACGAAGACGAAGCTCGTGACTTAGCGAAGTCATCCCGAGGAGCTCGGCGTGGATACGGATAGAGATGATTCTTACGAGGATCGTTCCGGTTGATGCCGTTCCCGCTACACGTCATACGAAAGGTATAACGTAGATAATTTTTTTTTATTGCAAATTTTAATCTACGGTTATGTCTACACTTATTGTAATAGCATGCGTGTGTTGTGTGTGTTGTAATAAATATAGATTTATTATTTTTAATTGCTTCCGCTGTGCTCATGTTTACGAAACATGATCGAACACACACACGCCGCGGTGCCGGAAACCCAACAGATGAACCATATGCATTTTCCTAACATCTCACATAATGTTTAAGTGGTTTAATACAAAAATCATGGATTCTTAGGTGTTTTGTAAGATGTTTAGAGGTATAGTCTTAGATTTTCTATAGGATTATACAAACCTAAACCTCTACTCTACTAAGCACATTCCAAGTTCTATACTACTTGTTGAGGATCCTTGGATGGCTAGAGGGGGTGAATAGCCTCTCTTGATTTCTACAATTAGGTTAGAGGAAGCAAAAACAAATATGAAAGAAATCAAAAGACAAAAATACAATCGCTAACTCCACGGTGATCCATCGATTGATCACACTAGCAGTGGACTGATCACACTAGCAGTTGACTAATCGAGCCATCAGTAAATTGCTCCAAGCAATCAGTCGACTCAAAATATTTTTGTGCCCGTGTCCACTTATAATAATTGACTACTAGGGTATAGAAGTCGATTGATGGTAGACCAGTCGACTGCTAACCCTAGCAATCGACTATTGGACCATAAAATTAAGCCGTCTTCAGTTGACTGACTGATCAGTCGATTGGGACAAAGCACCAGTCGACTGACACACTTCAAGTATGATCAAATCATACTTGGAATCGACTCCCTAAACCTAAACTCAACCTTCTAGCTCTTCCTTCAGCCTTGCGCCTCCAAGATCCCTCCGAGTCCGCGACTCCTTCATCCTTGCACTTGCTTCCAAGAGCTTCCCTCGATTTCGTCATGTCTCGGGTTTCTCTTTTGCCAAAGTTCACTTGGACTTTACGCCACCAAGACTACATTCTTGGACTTACGCTACCAAGACCTTGCCTTTTGACTTCCTTGCCAAGCTCCGCTTGGACTTTATGCCGCCAAGACTACATGCTTGGACTTATGCTGCCAAGACCTTCCCTTGGACTTCCCTTGCCAAGATCACACTTGGTCTTTCCTGTTGGTGTAGGGGCACCATATAATCAAAGCTAGATTTTTATTATGGAAAAGATCCAAAGTTAAAGTTATATTGTTATCTCATGAGTTGAATTAAGTGTGCAGGAAATGGTTAAGCTAGGTCGAAGATCAGTGACACTCGGAGAATCCCGAGTCGGGAAACCGTGGTGGTATGGCAACACTGGGAGAACTTTGTGGGCGTCGAAGAACCCAGGTGAAGACTTTTGGAGGATCGGTGGCCGACTATAGGGGGTGAATAGCCCTCTTCGCTTGACGATGGAAATCTCGTTCGTTTGTCACGTGCTTGTCTACAATATTCGTTAATACGCAGAAGAAATAATAGTAATGAAATACAAATACAAGAGACACAAGCACACACAAATACAACACGATATACATGGTTCAAAACTTTAGGGTTCCTACTCCACGGGGTGAGCTCAATGAGCTCGAATTATGCGCACGACACTAACTAAACTCATTCTCGACAACAAGTCGAAGGTGGAGAAACCTCGTACAAGAAATTACACTAAGTAATACACAAAGGTACAAGTAAATACAAATACAACAATGAAATACGTAAAGAAAAACTTTACAATAATTGATTTGAACTCTTGCTTGTTGCTTGCTTTGGTTTACTCTTGAAGGACTAGAATGCAGTAGGAATTCCCCTCTAAAATCTCCCTAAAATCCTTGGCAAAATCCTCCATCTTGAGCTCCATTTATAACCTGCATCGAGCTAATTTCATGCCCATCAGTTGACTGCCAAAAGCCATTAGTTGAATGTTCCTGTAGCCGTTGTCTCACAATGGTTCGATCCACACTGGAAAAACCCAACGGATCTCCCATCAGTCAATTGGTAACTTCACTTGTTCGACTGATCGCCCCGTAGATGACTGCCCAGTCAGCTATAAAGCATTATGTGCTCGTGACCATTCCATCAGTCGACTATTGTCGACATCAGTCGACTGCCAATACTTGGTAGTCAACTACCAGACCACAAAACGTAGTCAAACACTAGTCAATCATAAGTCGACATGGATCAGTCGAACCGGTACCTATGCCAGTCGACTGCTAACTGGTAAAACCTCAAACAAACACTTGTTTGAGCATCTGATCATCGGGTAAAACCTTAAACACCATGTTTGAGCATCCGACACTCAGCCTTAGCCACTTGGCCAAATCCATTTCATCCTCTCATGGAGTTCCCCACCGAAGCTCCCTTCCCTTAGCCTACGTCTCTCGGATGCACCAAGCGCACGACTTCACAATGCCATCATTTGCGTCTCTTGCCCTCAAAGTCTGCTTGCCTTGGGCCTCACTCTATTCACTCCCCATTCGACGATCTCTCGGATGCACCAAGCACACAGCTTCGCAATACCATCCTTCACCGACTCAAGGACCCCGAGCCTACGAGACTAGTGACCTTGCCAAGTCCTCAAGACTTCCCATTGCCAAGGCTACACACTTGGACTTACCAACACCAAGCCCCATGCTTGGACTTTTCCCAACACTAAGCTCCATGCTTGGATTTTACCAACACCAAGCCCTTTGCTTAGATTTTCCATGCCAAGGCTACACACTTGGACTTCCCACACATGGACAACCCCACGTCAACCATGTAGTCAACTCACTGTCAAGCATCAAAACATCGCTCGAGTCAAACTTGAGTCTAATCAATCATGACCTGGGCTGATTGCACCAACAATCCCCCCTTTTTTATGTTTGACAAAAATCACATTGAGTTAGCTCACCTAACTCAAATCTCCCGATCAACTATCCCAACTTGGTATCGTGTACCAACTATCCCCAATTGGTCTCAATTCTCACAATTCTCTCCCTTTTTGACATACATCAAAAAGGGTCTCTCCAAAGGTCTCAATATTTCATATCCAATGAGAACTCACAATCTCCCCCTTGGTCCAAAAATGCCTCCATCAATCCATAATGGGTAACCTCCCCCTAAAAGCTTGTTCCCCCTTGACCATTGCACCAACAATGTCCTTGGAGAGTCCCTAAGTCAATAAGAATACTAAACCATCAAAATTAAGGGAAAAGATTTAACACTAAACTTTTTACCTCCCTTAAAATTCGATACACACCCTAACAACTCTCCTAATCCATATCTAATGGATTTTCACCCTTTCTAATGCTCTCCAAAGCATGACATGGGGTTAGGAGTGGTTAGGGAACCTTAACATAGCTAAACATGGGATAAACCAACATTGTTTACTCGAAATCAGCCTTGGCAGTCGACTACTGATAGTAATCAGTCGACTACCGTTCACATCAGTCGACTTCCAACAATGGCAGTTGGTTGATAACTGCAAATGTAGAAATCATATTTTTAGAAATAAATTTTTGAAAATCATACGTAATTATACATAAATTGAAAAATCATGAAAATTCATATGCATAATACTTATAACAATCAATATGGGTGAAAAATGTTTGAAAAATATTTTACCTAAAAAATAATGAGATTGATAAAAAGTTCAAAAGATGAGAAAAGCTTCAATATTTGAGCCCTCTTTGTATCAACATTATCAATGGTGACTTCTATCAAAAGACAGATTGCACCAAAATTTTTCGAAATGATTTTGAAATAGTTTTAAAACCTTATATTGGATCATGTTCTTTGGGCTCAATGTACATGGCTTTAACATAAGCTTTCCCAATGATCCATCACTAAAATCTAATGAGTTCTAAGTTCATTATGATGTACTAGGTAAGCACATGAACTTAACTCATTTCCTAGTATCTCATATATCTAAAGTGTATGAAAACACATACAAGTCAATTTGATGTGAGATGTGGATTTTTGTTCTTCTTAATCTATGGTCACATGCATTTATCTAGGCAACACTGTTTGATTCCCTTATGCATGAGACTTCAAATCATGCTATGGTCCTTAACTCAATTTTAATTAATGCATGATTGATGATTATAGAATAAATGATAACATAAATAGCATGTGCCAATAATCATGATGTCATGCCATATAGAAGTGCAATCTAAGACATAAGCATGACACAAAATTAACCTAAAATATCATGACATTTTATATGATAAAAATGAGTAGGATGTCATTACATGACATATGGCAAACAAATCATGGAAAATAAAATGTAAAGGTATATAATACCTAATTGTTAACCCCAATTGCCATTTCTTAGAATTAAAATCATTTTGCCATAATGCTACCCATTTCCCTAGTGTGCCAAAAATCCAAAATGACACACTATGACCTCTAAACCTAAAGTGTCAATTTTGATTAATTTTCAACTTCTCAAAACACATTGACACATCCTAAAGTGTCAACTCTACCATGGCTAGGTTAATTAACCATTCACTTAGGGTTGACACACCCTAACACATCTAGCGTGAATCAATCACACTCCTAGGAACCCAATACCTATTGGAGCTCCTTGGGTTAACTAGGTATTCACTAAGGATAACTTCCCTAGATACATTCCTAATGACCCTTTTTGGCTTTGAACCCTTAGTCAATTGGGTCTTTCCTAGGTCAACTCTAGAGGTAACTCCCCTTTGACCTTCTTAGTGGCTACCTTAGATTTTCTTGAATTTTGAGCCACTAGGCACTTACCATGGTTAGTCTTAGGGATGACTTCCCTATTAACTTTGGTTTTGCTAGACCTAGAAATAGTTCCATAATTGAATGGAACATTATGATAGGACTTAGTTTTGTGACCCAAACCTTTCTTTCCCTTAACCGGTTCTTGTCTTCTAGGTCCTAAGTTTTGACCATTAGACCCCTTAATTGAGTTTGTAATTCTTGCTAGGGCATTCTCAAGTTTCTAAAGGCTTGATTTTCTAATTCTAACTTTTCCAATTTTGATTTTTCATTAGTCTTTTGGGAAAGACTCTTCCTAGGCATATGTTTATGAATTTTGGGATTAATGCCTAGGTGGTTTTCTACCTTCCTAATGGCCTCTCTAGGTAACATAGGCCTAGTGTTATTAGTCCTAGGTTTGTCCTTAGTTAAATTTACATGCTTGGCACCTAAATAATAGTATTTATTCCTACTAGCATGCTTTTCATTAACAATTGCAAGAGTACTAAAATAACTTCTAGCATGCTTTTTAATCCTAGAACTAGAAGGTGCATTAAAGTATACTTAGGGTTTGCTTTTAAAGCTCGCCCTAGTTGTGTAGCTCCTTCTTGCCCCTTCTCCTTCCCCCTAGGGAATTGACTCCTATAATGTCCTTTTTGATGGCATTTAAAGCACACCACGTGCTCCTTGCTTTTAATTATAGGGCCACCAACATTCTTCACCGTTGGCACCAGTTGAGTCTTCTTAATCTTCTTAGGGCACTTGCTCTTATAATGTCCTTGCTCCCTACACTCAAAACATATGATATGATTTCTATTTTTAAGTATAATGCATGAGTTAAATAGGGAATTTTCTTCTTGTTCTTCTCTTTTCCCCGATGTAGACGCTTCTACTTGTTCTTGCTCCAAGATGGAAGACCTCTCCTCCCCATCAACGATAAAGGTGGAGGTTTCCTCCAATTCTTCCTCTTCCGGTCCGGATGTTGATGGACATGTTAGGATCTTTGTAATGGCTAGAGGGGGGGTGAATAGCGCGTGTTCGTTTGTTGATGGAATTCGATCGTGATCGTCTCTACAATTTCATTAGTATGTAGCGGAAAAAGAAATAATACAATAACAAAATAAACAATCACACATGAACACAATTGTTTAACGTGGTTCGGAACCGCACGGTTCCTACTCCACGGATCGGGTTCGTACGAACCCTAGCGATGCCAATCACACACCACTATAAAACACTCCTTCTCGACACAAGTCGGAGGTGGAAAAACCCCTTACAAACTACTCTTACAACAATAAGAGATGAATACAAGCAATATACAATAATACAATGCAAAACTAGTAAAGAAAACAACTTTACAAATGCCTTTGGATTGCTTGCTTGTTGATCGCTTGAATCGTGGTTGAAGACCCTGATTTGCAACAGCAAATTGCCTCAAGACGTCCAAGAAATCGATACCAAATTCCTCCATCACGAGCTCCTTATAAAGCTTCAACCTGTGCTGGAAAAAGTCGATCAGTCGACTGCTCGGGACCATCAGTCGACTGATGCCACTATTGTTGTGAGACAACGCCTAGATTCATACTGTATAAGTCCAACGGATCTACCATCAGTCGACTGATGGTGTCCTCACTCGACTGCTGGTCCCAGCGGTCGAGTGAGACTACACTCTGTGGTTGAATTCCCGAGCACTAGTCGACTGATCATGCAATCGCCGATCATCGATCACCGATCGCCATCCTCTCCGCAATGATCGTTAGGCCACTTCCCACAGTCAAACCCTAGTTGACTCGGTCCAGTCGACTGCCACATGGCACCAGTCGACTAGCACACCTCAAACATGAGGTTTTATCCCAAGTATGGTGCCCCCATACTTGCGAGACCACCCTTAGCCTAGACCTAAGCCTTCTATCCATCTCCATCAGCATCACGCCTCTCGGATCCCTCCAAGTCATCCATGACTTGTTCATCCATCGCGTTAACCTTCCGGTGCTTCCATCGGCTATGTCATGCTAACGGTGTCTACACTGCCAAGGCACATTGGACTTACGCCGCCAAGACTCTGCTTTGACTTTACGCCGCCAACCATTGGACTTATGCTGCCAAGACTCCCGCTTGGACTTTACGCAACCAATATCAAACCCCTTGGACTTCTCATGCCAAGACTTAAGTTTGGACTTTCCCTTGCCAACCCATGTTGGACTTCTCAAATGCCAAGACCATGGTTGGACTTTCCCTTACCAACCAATGTTGGACTTTTACATTGACAATACACATGCTTGGACTTTTCATGTGCCAAGTGTCCCACTTGGACTTTCCATGCCAAGTACTCAAGACTTGGACTTTACCAAATGCCAAGTGTCCCACTTGAACTTTCCATGCCAAGTATCCAAGACTTGGACTTTACCATAACAATTATATTGTCATAAGTTTTTGTCGAACATCAAAACATCACTCGAGTCAAACTCGAGTCTTGGTCAATCGTGACCTTTGCCGATTGCACCAACAATCTCTCCCTTTTTGATGTTTGACAAAAACCAAACAAATCATTGAGTTAGAACACTAACTCAAATCCCTTACCAATTATCCCAAATTGGTAATCTTAAATATTCTCCAAATGTTCTCCCCCAAACATTCTCCCCCTTTTTGACTAACATCAAAAAAAGGTCTTCTCTCCAAGGAGGTCAATATCTCATGTTCCAATGAGATCTTACAATCTCTCCCTTGGTCTAAAAATATCTAGGATGCCTACCATCTTCCTAGTGATAAGTCCCATATCACTCAAGAGAGGCAATCCTATTCACTCTCCCAATTTTCAAATTGGGTATAAAAAAACCCATCAATTTTCCCAAATCGATGATACTCTTCCAATAACTTCTCCTCTTCAAGGAGAAAAACACATCCATCATCACAAGATGGATACCTCCCCCTAAAGGCTTGCTCCCCCTTGACCATTGCACCAACAATGTCCTTGGGAAGTCCCTAAGCCAATAGAAACTCTAAGCCATCAAAATTAAGGTTAGAAATTCAACATTGAACTCTCCAACACCTTAAAATTGATACAAACCCTAAACACCTCTCCTAATCCATATCCAATGGATTTTCACCCTTCATCATGCTTCCCAAAGCATATCCTAGAGTTAGAGTGGTTAGGGACCGCTTATGGTGAAATCGGGTTAAACAACCTTGGTTATCCCGAAATCAGGCTATCAGTCGAGTGATTCAGAAATCGATCGATTGCCGTCATCGATCGTGACACCCGAGTCAATCTCGATTTTAACTAATTATACGTATATCAAAAAATCACGAAATTTGATACGTATAATACTTATGACCAATACAATGGGTGAAAAATGTTTGAAAAATATTTTACCCATAAAATAGAGAAATTGATACAAAATCCAAAAGTGACTAAAAACTTTAAAGTTTAAGCTCACTTTGTATCAATCTCATCAATGGTGATTGCTATCAAGAGATAGACTTCACCAAGGTTTTTCAAAATGATTTTAAAATATTTTCAAAACCTTATTTTGGATCATATTCCTTGGGCTCTATGCACATGACTTGTACACAAGCTTTCCCAATGATCTATATGTTGAGTTAAAATGAGTTTGGGTTCAACTAGATGCAAAAACTATGCACCTTGAACTTAACTCATATCCTAGCATCTCACATGTATCTAGGGTGTATAAATACACATACATGTCAATTGAATGTGAGATATGGGTTTTGGTTCATTTAATCTAGGGTTTCATGCATTTCCTAGGCAACCCTACTTGATTCCCTTATAAATGGGACTTCAAGTCATGCCATAGTCCTTATATCAATTTTAATCAATTAAATGCATGAAATGATCATGGCATAATAATAGCAATAATTAAGCATGACCAATGATCATGATGTCATGGCATAATATGAAATCTAAAAACACATGACATTTATCCTTAATCCCTAAGCATACTCATGACATATAAATGATAGAACATAAACATGATGTCATGTCATGGCATATGGCAAACAAATCATGGCAAGTAAAAAGTATAGGTATAAGTATACCTAAATTTTAATATTAATTGTCATTTGATATAATTAATTATAATTTTCTATATTATCACTAATCTTCCTAGTGTGCCAAAAACCCAAAATGGCAAACTAATCTCTAAAACTAAATTGTGCCAATTTAATCATTTTATCAAACTTCTCAAATAATATTGGCACATCCTAAAATCTTTTAGGATTAAAGCTCAAATGTATTTTCAAGGTAACCATAACCTTGAAAATATCCTAAAGTGCCACCTTTACCATGGTTGAGTTAACTACTCATCCAATCAAGGTTGGCACACCCTAAACCCATCTAGCGTGAATCAATCACGCTCTTAGGAACCCAAAACCGATTTGAGCTCCTAGGGTTAATTAGGTATTCCTTAGGATAACCTCCTAGATACCTTCATAATGACCCTTCTAGGCGTATTATCCTTGGTCATTTGGGTCTTACCATGGTTAACCTTAGGGATTGCCTCCCTAGTAACCTTCTTAGTGGCCACCCTAGGTTTCCTAGAAACCTTAGCCACTAGGAACAAACCTTGGTTACTCTTAGGGATAACTTCCCTAGTAACCTTGGTCTTCCTAGACCTAGATTGTGTCTATAATCAAATGGAACACTATGGTAAGCCACCTTAGGCTTAGGTTTGTGACCCAAACCTTGCTTGCCCTTGGTTGACTTTTGACTCTTAGGTCCTAGGCGTTGACTTTGACTTTTGGACCTAGACTTTTGATCATTTGACCCTAGGCTTTGACTTCTAGACCCTTGAAATTGATTTTGCATTTTTGCAAGGGTTTTCTCCATCTTTTCAAGCCTTGACCTCAAGACTTTATTTTTCTTTTCTAGTTGCTCAATTTTAGAATTTTTATTTAAACTTTGAGCATGGTTCTTTCTAGGCATGTGCCTAGTCCACTTAGAGTTAAGACCTAGATGCTCTTGCACCTTTCTAATTGTCTCCCTAGGTAAAATTGATCTTGAGTTATTTGACCTAGGTTTGTCCGTAGGTAAATTATTTTTAGGGACATTAGTCCCAAATTTCTCCTTATTTCCTAAGTGGACTTTCTTAGCTCCTAGACAAAATTCCTTATTTCTAGCATGCTCTTTGTGATAGATAGCAAGATTGCTAAAATTATTTCTAGCATGCTTTTTGACATTATTTGAATAAAGAGCTTTATTTAAAAATACCTTAGGGTTAGCTTTGGAAGCTCCCCCTACATGTGTAGCTCTCTCTTAGATCTTCTTCTTCCCCCTAGGACATTGATTCCTATAATGTCCTTTTGAATTGCACTTGAAGCATATAATATGCTCATTGCTCTTTTGACTTGGGGAACCGGCATCCTTTGACTTTTGTTGACTTTTGAGCGCCGGAGGAGCTTTCTTAACCTTCTTTGGGCACTTGCTCTTGTAGTGCCCGGTTTCCCTACACTCAAAGCATATTATATGCATTTTATTATTAACACATATGCTTGAGTTACCTAGGGTGATGGTAGGTGCTGGAGTTGAATTTTGAGCTTCCTCATCTTGACCGGATATTGAAGGCTCCTCTTGAGGTTGCTCTGGTGTAGATGGTCTCTCCTCCTCAATCCTAGAAGTGGATACTTCTTCCACCTCTTCTTCTTCTTCTTGTTGGACCGATGATGAGTTTTCATGGAGCTTTGCCACTTGGCTCCATAACTCCTTAGCATCCATAAAATCCCCTACCATACACACAATATCATTAGGGACCAAATCAAAAATAAAATTTACTACCTTTACGTTTTTCTCGAAGGCTTGAATTTGATCTTCACTCCATCTCTTCCTTTTGAGGAATCCACCTTTTGGTCCTCTTGGAAACTCAAATCCTTCCATTAATAGGGACCACCCCTCAAAATCTTTCATCATCAAAAAATCTTCAATCCTTTTCTTCCAAGAATTGAAGCCTTCTCGTCCATAGAATGAATAAGGAACCGGTGTGTTGATGTCCCATCCTAATTGTTCTTGGACTTCCATCTTTCCCTCTAGCATCTTGACTCCGGGTTGTTAATCCGTAGAAGAGCCCCAGGCTCTGATACCACTTGTTAGGATCTTTGTAATGGCTAGAGGGGGGGTGAATAGTGCGTGTTTGTTTGTTGATGGAATTCGATCGTGATCTTCTCTACAATTTCGTTAGTACGCAGTGGAAAAAGAAATAATACAATAATGAAATAAACAATCACACATGAACACAATTGTTTAACGTGGTTCGGCTACGCCTTTGTTCCTACTCACGGCTAGGGTTAAATCTGAACCCTAGCGATGCCAATCACATACCACTATAAAACACTCCTTCTCGACACAAGTCGGAGGCGGAGAAACCCCTTACAAACTACTCTTACAACAATAAGAGATGAATACAAGCAATATACAATAATACAATGCAAAACTAGTAAAGAAAACAACTTTACAAATGCCTTTGGATTGCTTGCTTGTTGATCGCTTGAATCATGGTTGAAGACCCTGATTTGCAACAGCAAATCGCCTCAAGACGTCCAAGAAATCGATACCAAATTCCTCCATCATGAGCTCCTTATAAAGCTTTAACCTGTGCTGAAAAAAGTCGATCAGTCGACTGCTCAGGACCATCAGTCGACTGATGCCACTTTTGTCGTGAGACAACGGCTAGATCCATGCTGGATAAGTCCAACAAATCTACCATCGATCGTTAATCAAACCCATCGATCGATGGTGTCCTCACTCATTGCTAGTCCCGGATCGAGTGAGACTACACTCGTGGTCGAATTCGAGCACCGATGGTGATCATGCAATCAATCATTTGCTCGAGCCATCGATCATTGCCATCCTCTGCGCGATCGGCGCTAGTCAACTTCCCGCAGTCAAACCCTAGTTGACTCGGTCCAGTCGATTGCCATATGGCACCAGTCGACTGGCACACCTCAAACATGAGGTTTTATCCCAAGTATGGTGCCCCCATACTTGCTAGACCACCGTTTGCCTAGACCTAAGCCTTCTAGCCACCTCCATCAGCCTCACGCCTCTCGGATCCCTCCAAGTCATCCATGACTTGTTCATCCAGCGCGCTAGCCTTCAGGTGCTTCCATCGGCTATGTCATGCTAACGGTGTCTACACCGCCAAGGCACTGATGGACTTATCGCCAAGACTCGCTTGGACTTCTGGCGCCAACCATTGGACTTATGCTGCCAAAACTCCCGCTTGGACTTTACGCAGCCAATATCAAACCCCGTGGACTTCTCATGCCAAGACTCAAGCTTGGACTTTCCCTTGCCAACCCATGTTGGACTTCTCAAATACCAAGACCATGCTTGGACTTTCCCTTGCCAACCAATGTTGGACTTTTACATTGCCAAGACCCATGCTTGGACTTTTCATGTGCCAAGTGTCCCACTTGGACTTTCCATGCCAAGTACTCAAGACTTGGGCTTTACCAAATGCCAAGTGTCCCAATTGGACTTTCCATGCCAAGTACCCAAGACTTGGACTTTCCCATAATAATTACATTGTCATATGTTTTTGTCGAACATCAAAACATCACTCGAGTCAAACTCGAGTCCTGGTCAATCGTGACCTGGGCCGATTGCACCAACAGGACATTCTTCCTTGGCTTCCTTCTCTACTTGTGTCGGTTCTAGATTTTGGTGGAATTTGATCAATTTATTCCACAATTCCTTAGCATCCCAATAGCTCCCTAATCTAGGCAAAATATGGTTAGGTATCAAATCTAATAGAATTTTTGTTACCTTAACCGTTGTCTTGAACTTTTGTCGTTCCTCCTCAATCCATTTTGATTTTTCAATCATCTAGTTGTCTTTATCCCTAGGCACTTCAAAACCATCTTCAATGATTAGTATAGTATCGAAATCGGTTTCGAAGTATACCTCCACCCTTCTTCTCCACCATGAGAATTCTCCCTCAAATTTCAGTGGTTGGATGTTCATGTCGGCCATTTTGGTTGATTATTGCGGCGGTGAGTCCGATGACAACCTCTTCGCTCTGATACCACTTGTTGGAGGATCGGTGGCCGGCTAGAGGGGGTGAATAGCCCTCTTCGCTTGACGATGGAAATCTCGTTCATTTGTTGCATGTTTGTCTACAATATTCTTTAATACGCAGTGGAAATAATAGTAATGAAATACAAATACAAGAGACACAAGCACACACAAATACACACACGATATATGTGGTTCGAAATCTTAGAGTTTCTACTCCATGGGGTGAGCTCAACGAGCTCGAGTTATGCACACGACACTAACCAAACTCCTTCTCGACAACAAGTTAGAGGTGGAGAAAACTTGTACAAGCAATTACACTAAGTAATACACAAAGGTACAAGAAAATACAAATACAACAATGAAATATGTAAAGAAAAACTTTACAATAATGGATTTGAACTCTTGCTTGTTGCTTTCTTTGGTTTGCTCTTGAAGGACTGGAATGCAGTAGCAATTCCCTCCAAAATCTCCCTAAAATCCTTAGTGAAATCCTTCATCTCGAGCTCCATTTATAACCTACATCGAGCTGATTTCACATCCATCGATCATTGCCAAAGCCATCGGTCATTGTTCTGTGCTACATTGTCTCACAATTGTTCGATCCATGCCGGAAAAACCCAACGGAACTACCATCTGTCGACTGGTTAGCTCATCAGTTTGACTGATCACCTCGTAGTATTTTGTGCCTACGACAATTCCATCAGTTGACTATCATTCCCTGGCAGTCGACTCCTGTTGACATAAATCGACTGCCATTACTTGGCAGTCGACTACCAGGCCACAAAACGTAGTCAAACACCAATCGATCATAAGTGGACTTGGATCAGTCGAATCGGCACCTATGTCAGTTGACTGCTGTAGGGTAAAATCTCAAACAAACACTTGTTTGAGCATCCAACCATCGAGTAAAATCTCAAACACCATGTTTGAGCATCCGACACATCCTCTTAGCCACTTGGCCAAGTCCAATCATCCTCTCATGGAGTTCCCCACCGAAGCTCTCTTCCCTTGGCCTACATCCCTCAGATGCACCAAGAGCACGACTTCGCAATGCCATCCTTCATGTCTCTTGCCCTCGAAGTTCGCTTCCCTTGGGCCTCACTCCATTCGCTCCTCGTCCGACGGTCCCTCGGATGCACCAAGCGCACGACTTCGCAATGTCATCCTTCATCGACTCAAGGACCCCGAGCCTACGAGACTAGTGACCTTGCAAAGTCCTCAAGACTTCCCATTCCCAAGGCTACACACTTGGACTTACCAACACCAAGCCCTATGCTTGGACTTTTCCGAACACCAAGTTCCATGCTTGGAATTTACCAACACCAAGCCCTATGCTTGGATTTTCCATGCCAAGGCTACACACTTGGACTTCCCACACATGGTCAACCCCAAGTCAACCATATAGTCAACTCATTGTCAAATATCAAAACATTGCTCGAGTCAAACTCGATTCCGGTCAATCATGATCTAGGTCGATTTCACCAACAAAGACTGGAAGCAAAGCGACAGGTCATAAAAGACCAGAGGTAAGCACGAGTGCGAAGAGAGATGGTAGGGTCGTGTCCTCTGTACGGGGACAACCCTAGGCGGCGATCCAACTAAGACTTCCAGTGGAAGGTCTAGGTCGAGATCGGACGGTATGAAATCGTCGTATTTACCATTTTTCTTGCTAACCTTTTGTTGCAGGGAAGTGATCAGGTTGGCAATCGACTACTCGATATTGGTAGTCAACTAATATCAATCGACTAATGAAGTTCATCAGTCGACTATGTTGGATCGAAAGAGTCACTAGAGGAGGCGTGAATAGCGAGCGTAGAACTTTTCTTTTCGTTTGATATACGAGCAAGCACAACGGAAAAATAAATAAGACAAGTTTATTTTTACTTGGTTCATATCCCACCGACTGCTAATCTAAGGCCCCGCGATCCTTGACTGCGTACGAAGGGGCAATCCACTATAAAGTCTCCTCCTCGTTGGAGGTAGGAGACAACGATCACAAAACCGAAAGTACAAGGATGAGGCAATAAGCCTACCTCATCTCGTTATTATTAAAACTACGATCAAATACAGTAAATAAAAAATAATTGCTGCTGCTACCGACGAAGAAGATAAAAGCTTGGCGTTGCGTCAGCGTTATTACGGTGTTGGAGCTTTCGCATTGTAGGAGCACTTAAGAATAATCTTGATTGATGTTTGGGTTGTAGTCCTCCCCTCCTTTTATAGAGTTTTGTCTTGGAATAAGTCTCCTCATCTTTTGGAACTGATCACGAGGTGGTACCATATTTTATCATGAAGTGACCGCGTCAAACATTATTCGTTTTGACCTAGCGTAAAAAGTTGATTCGTCGCCATCAGTCGACTGATGCCTTCCATCAGTGGAGTGATGTGCATCAGTCGATTGCCAGCCTGGCCACTTCCCTACAACAAGAGGTTAGCATGGAAAATGGTAAATATTGCAGTTTTTTACCATTCAATCTCGACCTAGACCTTCCACAAGAAGTCTTAGTCGGATCGTCGCCTACGGTCATCCCCATAGAGAGGACACGACCTTACCATCTCTCACTCACACGAGCTTACCTCTGGTCCTTTATGACCTCTCGCTTTACTTTCGGTCTTCCACCTAGGTTCTTCGACTCCCACGAAGTTCCCCCGGTGTCACTCGACCACCACAGTTTCCCAACTCGGGATTCTCCGGGTGTCGCTGACCTTCATCTTAGCTTAATCATTTCCTGCACACTTAATTTAGCTCATAAGATAATAATATGACCTTAACTTTGGATCTTTGCCATAATCAAAACATAGGTTTGATTATCTAGTACCACTGCACCAACAGACTGATGGCGACAAATCAGCCTTGTGCGCTAGGTCAAAAAGCATAACGTTTGACATCATCACTTCACAATAAGATAAGGTGCCACCTCCTGATAAGTTCCACAAATTGAGGATCTGGATCCAGACTAATTCCAAGGCACAAGTCTATAAAAGGAGGGGAGGACTCGAACCCAAAGATCATCAATTCTTTCCTCTCAAGTGCTCCAACAATGATATGCTTTGATGACGACATTACGACGCCAACATGCCGATGACAAGCTCTTCATCTCAGATTCATACTCGTTGGTAGTATTAGTTTGTTTAATTTGTAATTAGATTTTTCATCGTAATGAGTGTTAGGACCTCGGTGCTCACTAGAGGGGGGGGGGTGAATAGCACGTCGGCATTGCTTGATGGAATTTGATCGTTTGTGCTTGCTACAAAATGTGTTATATGCAGCGGAATATATATATATAACAAAAACAAATAACAACAAGCATAATCACAACACCAAATATAACATGGTTCGGAATCGAATGATTCCTACTCCACAGATTGGGCTTATAAGAGCCCTAGCGATGCAAAACACCACTAAACAATAAACTCTCCTTCTCGGAACAATTCGGAGGTGGAGGAAATCTCTTACAACAATTCTTACAATAATAAGAAATGAATACAAGCTTATTACAATGAAAACAACAAAAAAAACCAAACAAAACTTTACAATCGATCTTTTGGAAGCTTGCTTGTTTGGTTGCTTGAGTTACACTTGGAGACCCCGATTTGCAGCAACAAATCGCCCCAAAGACGTCCAAGAACCGATGGCAAAAACTTCCTCCTTGAGCTCCCTTTAAAGCTTCTCCTTGAGCTGGATTCTACCTAATAGTCGACTGATCAGGACCATCAGTCAACTGCCCCTATAGCCGTTGTCTCACAACGACATGAGGCACGTCGGATAAGTTCTAACAGATAGACCATCAGTCGATTGATCATGCCCATCAGTCGAATGATGGCTTAATCAGTCAAGTGTAAGGGTCGATCACTGATCGAGAGCCTCGCACTCATGGTGAGCATAAATCGGCCGTCATACCTAGCGATCGATCGATGGCACTATCATCGATTGGCAAATGCTTTCAATCATTGCTAGGCCATCTTCCCATAGTCGGACCTAGTTTACTCCCATCAGTCGACTGGCACACCTCAAACATGAGGTTTTAACCCAAGTATGGTGCCCCCATACTTGCTAGACCACCCTTAGCCTAGACCTAAGCCTTTTAGCCACCTCCATCAGCCTCACGCCTATCGGATCCATCCAAGTCATCCATGACTTGTTTATCCATAATCTAGCCTTTAGGTGCTTCCATCAGCTATTGTCATGTTAATGTGGTCTATGTTGGTGCAATTGGCCCAGGTCACGATTGACCAGGACTCGAGTTTGACTCGAGTGATGTTTTGATGTTTCGACAAAAACATATGACAATGTAATTGTCATGGGAAAGTCCAAGTGGAACACTTGGCATTTGGTAAAGTCCAAGTCTTGAGTACTTGGCATGAAAAGTCCAAGTGGGACACTTGGCACATGAAAAGTCCAAGCATGAGTCTTGGCAATGTAAAAGTCCAACATGGGTTGGCAAGGAAAGTCCAAGTGGAACACTTGGCATTTGGGAAAGTCCAAGTCTTGAGTACTTGGCATGAGAAGTCCAAGCATGGGTCTTGGCAAATGAGAAGTCCAAGCATGGGTCTTGGCATGAAAAGTCCAACATGGGTTGGCAAGGAAAGTCCAAGCATGGTCTTGGCATGGAAAGTCCAACATGGGTTGGCAAGGGAAAGCCCAAGCTTGAGTCTTGGCATTTGAGAAGTCCAAGGGTTTGATATTGACAGCGTAAAGTCCAAGCGGGAGTCTTGGCAGCATAAGACCAATGGTTGGCGGCGTAAAGTCCAAGCGGAGTCTTGGCGGTGTAAGTCCAATGCGCCTTGGTGGTGTAGACACCGTTAGCATGACATAGCCGAGGGAAGCACCTGGAGGCTAGCGCGATGGATGAACAAGTCATGGATGACTTGGAGGGATCTGAGAGGCGTGAGGTTGATGGAGGTGGCTAGAAGGCTTAGGTCTAGGCTAATGGTAGTCTAGCAAGTATGGGGGCACCATACTTGGGTTAAAACCTCATTCTTGAGGTTGGCAGTCGACTGGCATTATGGCCGGTTCGACTGCCGTGAGTCGACTTGAGTTCATTGCGACGAGGCTGAAAATGCTCTGTCGGTCGCCGAGGATGGCGATGCCGATCAGTGTTGAGCAGAAGCGCTCCGTGGCCATTAGGCGGTCGACTACGAGCGTTAGCGTCGGGCCAATGTTGGCGATCGAGAGATCCGTTGAGTTTTCCAACGTGGATCGATCCGTTGTCTCACGGACGATGGCATCAATCGTGACTTATGGCGGTTGGTGATGGCGAAATCGGCCGTTATAAAGGCAACTCGGAAGGAGGGTTTTTGCAGTGATTTTCTTGGGCGAAATTGAAGGGGGAAGTTGGTGCTTTCTAGTCCTTCAAAGCTAGTTCAAAGCAATCAAAGATCAAGCAATCCAAAGCTCTTGTAAAGTTGTTTTTCCTTTACTTGCATTGTATTTCTTACTTGTATTTGCTTGTATCTTGTGTATTACTTAGTGTAATCCTTGTACGAGGTTTCTCCGCCTCCGGATTGTTTCGAGAAGGAGTTATTATTGATTAGTGATTGTGTGTGCATCACTAGAGCTCTTTAGAGCTCGATCCGTGGAGTAGGAACCGTGTGGTTCCGAACCACGTTATATCTTTGTGTTCGTGATTGTTGTATTTCGTTATTGCTTTCATTTCTATATTCCATGCTTCTAAATTGTAGACACGATCACAATCAAATTCCATCTTCGTACGGGCACATCGCTATTCACCCCCCCCCTCTAGCGGCGTCAAATCCCCACCAGTCTACACCGCCAAGGCACATTGAACTTACGCTTCCAAGACTCTGCTTGGACTTTACGTCGCCAACCATTGGACTTATGTTGCCAAGACTCTCGCTTGGACTTTATGCCACCAATATTCCCCTTGGACTTCTCAATTGTCAAGACTCAAGCTTGAACTTTCCGTTGCCAACCCATGTTGGACTTTCCATGCCAAGACCCATGCTTGGACTTTTCCTTGCCAAGACCCATGTTTGGACTTTCCCTTGCCAATACTCATGCTTGGGCTTTCCTTGTCAACCCATGTTGGACTTTCCATCCCAAGATTCAAGCTTGGACTTTTCATGTCAAGTACATAAGACTTGGACTTCTCCCATGACAATGGTCAGACCGTCGTCAAACATCAATTATGACCTGGGTTGATTATTCCAACAATCTCCCCAATACATTGTCAGACATCAATGTCAAACATCAAAATACTACTCAAGTCCAACTCGAGTCTAGTCAATTGTGACCTGGGCCGATTGCACCAACAATCTCTCCCTTTTTGATGTTTGACAAAAACACCCTTGAGTTATACCCCTAAGTCAAATTACCTTACTAATTTTCCCAAATTGGTAATTCTAACATTCTCCCATTAATTCTCCCCCTTTTTGACATACATCAAAAAGGTTTTTCCCAAGGAGGTCAATGTCTCATATCCCAATGAGATCTTATAATCTCCCCCTTGGTCCAAAAACATCTAGGATGCCTACAATCTTCCGAGTGATAAGTCTCATATCACTTAAGAGAGACAATCCTACAAACTCTCTCAATTTCCAAATTGGGCATCTCAAATTCCCATTTCTCCTCCTCATGAGGAAAAATACATCCATCATCCCATGATGGATATCTCCCCCCAAAGGCTTGCTCCCCTTTGACCATTGCACCAACAATGTCCTTGGGAAGTCTCTAAGCTTATAGGCACTCTAAACCATAAAAAATAAGGTCCAAAGTTCAACATTGAACTTTCCAACACCTTAAAATTGATACACACCCTAACAACTCTCCTAATCCATATCCAATGGATTTTCACCCTTTCTAATGCTTCCTAAAGCATATTATATGGTTAGGAGTGGTTAGGGAACCCTAACATAGCTGAAATATGTGCTAAACATCATTGTTTACCCGAAATCAGCTCTAGCAGTCGGTTCTATCAGTCAACAGTCGACTGCCCTACCAATCAGTCGACTGCCACCAAGCAGCAGTCGACTGATAACTGAAAATTCTGATTTTCAATTATCAGAAATGAATTTCTGAAATGCATAAGTAATTATACGTAACTTGAAAAATCATGAAACTTCATACGTATAATACTTATAACACATACAATGGGTGAAAAATGTTTGAAAAATATTTTACTTATAAAATAGCGAAATTGACATAAAGTTCAAAAGTAAAAAAAAACTTCAATGTTTTAGCTCACTTTGTATCAACATCATCAATGGTGATTGCTATCAAAAGATAGACTTCACTAAGGTTTTCTAAAATATTTTTAAAATTGTTTTAAAACCTTATATTAGATCATGATCAATGGGCTCAATGCACATGACTTGCACATTAGCTTTCCCCATGATCCACCACATGATATAGATAAGTTTAGTTCATTTAGATGCAAAAACTATGCACCTTGAACTCAACTCATATCCTAGCATCTCACATGTATCTAGGGTGTATCAATACACATACATGTCAATGTTATGTGAGATGTGGGTTTTTGTTCATCCTAATCTAGGGTTTCATGCATTTTTCTAAGGCAATACTACTTGATTCCCTTATACATAGGACTTCAAGTCATGTCAATTGTCCTTAACTCAATTTTTATTAATGCATGAATGATTATGGCATTAATGATGATATAAATAAACATGTGCTCATAATCATGATGTCATGGCGTAAAATAAAATTTAAGCATACATGACATTTAACATCAATCCTAAGCATGATCAAGACATATTAATGATAGAAATAAAATATGATGTCAGGACATGTTATATGACAATCAAGGCATGGAAAATAAAATATAAAGGTATAATAATACCTAAGTTTTAATATTAATTGTCATTTGTTATTATTTAGTCCATTTTGCCATATTGTCAATTATCTCCCAAGTGTTCCAAAAACTCAAAATGGCACACTAAGACCTCTAAATCTAATTTGTGCTAATTTGATTTATTTTTTCATAATCTTCAAAATATATTGGCACATCCTAAAATCTTTTAGGACTAATGGTCACACTTATTTCCAAAGTACTCCATTACCTTGGAAATGACCTAAAATGCCCCCTTTACCGTGGTTAGGTTAACTACCTATCCATTCAAGGTTGGCACACCTAAACCCATCTAAAAGCCATGAACCTCGAACGAAGGAAGTTGAGCTCCCACGTCCGGATCAAGAGAACCAGACATCAGGAAGGAAGTCTAGTTGGGTCGGGGGGACCGAACAACTGGCAGGAAGTCCTGGTGGGTTGAAGATCGGACATCAAGCAGAGAAAATCCTTCGAGGAGGGATAGGCTTGAGGGGGGGCCCAATGTGGTCCTTCGTTTGAGGGGGGGATTGTTGGGAGTATGGGGAATACAATCAAAGTCCCACATTGGTAAGACATGGAAAAGATCATGTGCTTATAAGAAAAAAGATATCTCCATTGGTATGAGGCCTTTTGGGTAAAGCCCAAAAATAAAACCATGAGGGCTTAGGCCCAAAGTGGACAATATCATGTCATTGTGGAGATATGTGGAGCTTATAAGCACTAACATCATGCTCCTAGGAACCCAATACCTATTTGAGATCCTTGGGTTTACTAGGTATTCCTTAGAGATGACCTCCCTAGATACCCTCCTAATGACCCTCCTAGGCTTAGAAGCCTTGGTCATTATGGTCTTAACTAGGTTAACTCTAGGGGTAGCTCCCCTTGTAACCTTCTTAGTGGCCACCCTAGGTTTCCTTGAAACCCTAGCCACTAGGCATCTACCTTGGTCAACCTTAGGGATGACTTTCCTAGTGACCTTGGTTTTCCTAGACCTAGGTTTAGTTCCATAGTCAAATGGAATTTTATGGTAATTAGGCATTACCTTCTTGGACACAGGCTTGTGACCCAAACCTTGTCTCCTAGATGATTCTTGCCTCTTACACCCTAGGTTTTGACTTTTACCATTTGACCTAGATTTTTAATCATTTGACCCTTTAATTTGATCTTGTATATTCCTAAGGGTCTTTTCCATTTTCTCAAGTCTTGACCTCAAGACTTGATTTTCCTTTTCCAATATCTCAATTTTTAATTTTTCATTAACTCTTGAGATATTCTTATTTCTAGGCATATGCCTAATCCATTTAGGGTTGTTGCCTAGGTGATCCTTGTTGGGGATCCTTGGAAGGATAGAGGGGGGGTGAATTGCCTCTTTTCATTTCTACAAGTAAGGTTAGCAGAAGAAAAAATAAGAAACTAAAAGAAATTAAGAAGTAAACAAACAATCGCTAACAAGAGAGCTTATACGTGGTTTAGAGATTAAGCTCCTACTCCACGGCGATCATTAAGGTGGATCAATCCAATGAATCTCCACTAAGAAAGCTTTCCTTACAAACACTCTCCTCTTCTTTACAATTAATGAAGATGAAGTTTAGAGAAGAGGAGGATTTAAGACTCTTCGAAATCTTAGAAATTCGTGGGGAGCTTGAGAGCAGAGCTGGAAGATAATCACTAGCCTCTTCAAGCACCGCATGCCCTCTTTTTATAGAGAGGGTTGTTTTTCCCATTGAGCCTCGATCAGTCAACTGATGGTCTCCATCAGTCGACTGCTGTCGCAGCCAATGGCTTCTGACGAGGCGGATCCACGGGGATTCGTAGTTGCCATTTCCAACGGCAGGCTGATCGTCGACTGATGAAGTGATCAATCGAGTGATCCCTGTGATGAGTCGAGTCTGACTCCATTCTGTGCCGATGCAACCTTTGATTAGTTGACTGATGGCGGCATTAGTCGACTACCAACTCTAGGTAGTCGGCTGATAGCTTGCTTTCTCAGCTGCATCAGTTGAGTATCCCATTAGTCGACTGCTACGGTGTGTCAGTCGATTGATACTAGTCAAGTTTGAGTAATTCATACTTGAATTGACTCCCTAGACCTAGACTCAACCTTCTAGCTCTTCCTTTAGCCTTGTGTCTCTAGGATCCCTCCGAGTCCACGACTTGTTCATCCTTTGCGCTTGCTTCCAAGAGCTTCCTTCGATTTCGTCATGTCTTGAGTTTCTCTTTGCCAAAGTACGCTTGGACTTTACGCTGCCAAGACTATATGCTTGGACTTACGCTTCCAAGACTTGCCTTTGGACTTCCTTTTCCAAGGTCTTCTTGGACTTTATGCCGCAAAGACTACATGCTTAGACTTACACCGCCAAGACCTTTCCTTGGACTTCTCTTGCTAAGATCACACTTGGACTTTTCTTTTACCAAGTCTTCATACTTGGATTTTCCGGTCACTTAAACATGTTCACAATTAGATCACAAATATTGCCTAACTTAGATGATTATCCAAACATCAAATCATATAAATGCTTGGAGCATTGTTGCACCAACAATCTCCCCCTTTTTGATGTTTGACAATTATTTAAGTTAGGTCTTTAACATATGCACATAATGAAAACATCATATTTCCAATATGAATTATAACTTAAAGTTTCCTTCTCCCCCTTTGACATACATCAAAAAGAGAATGATACATACAATAATAAGTTCATGAAAGAATTAAATTGGTTATGTCTTGAACCAAGGTATAAGATAGATATGGGGCTTCCCCTTTTTGACACACATAAAAAAAATCTACCAAGCTTTATCATGTCTCATTTTACAATGAGATTCTTCTGTCTCCTCCATGGTCAAAAATCATCTTGAATGTTTTCATTCTCCTTAGTGATCTATCACTAGATGAAAAATGAACTTCCATTTTCTCCCTTTTCAAAACCCATCACCCATCATACCTAGATGGATAATTTCCCATTAAAAGCATACTCCCCCTAGATCATATGTCCTTGGAGAGTTCTCGAGTAGTTTGGACACCAATTCAGTGTGGTATGTTAATGTCAGAGAGAGTTCGCATTTTTCCAGGGTAGTTTCGCTAGGGAAGTTTGTGTTGGGTTTCCGACACCGCGGCGTGTGTGTGTTCGATCATGTTTCGTAAACATGAGCACAGCGGAAGCAATTAAAAATAATAAATCTATATTTATTACAACACACACAACACACGCATGCATATTACAACAAGTGTAGACATAACCGTAAATTAAAATTTACAATAAAAGAAATTTATCTACGTTATACCTTTCGTATGACGTGTAGCGGGAACGGCATCAACCGGAACGATCCTCGTAAGAATCGTCTCTATCCGTATCCACGCCGAGCTCCTCGGGATGACTTCGCTAAGTCACGAGCTTCGTCTTCGTACGGGTTACTAGCCTCGTGTTGAAGACGACGTGATCGAAGATGATCACGATCCGAATCCAAATTCGGATCCTAAAATGAGTTTTCAAAATTCGCTTCTCCGGAGAGGTATTCGTCAACCGTTTGATGAATCCTTCGTCCCCCACCTCAGAGGATTACCGGAGATTAAATCCCCGGTAAGTTAGCCGCTGTCGGAGCACTAACCGTCGTCCAAACGACGCTCCGACAACAAAGAAACAAGCTGTCCAGAAAAACTGGACAGCTTTTGGTGGAGGAATAGAGGCCGGCTAAGGAAAGATGGAAGCTCACCTTATCACCGAACCCAAAGGAGATCGCCGGAGGGTCGCCGGAGGTTCTCCGGCTGAAGCTTGGATGCCGGCAAAGACTTGGACGGCAGCACACAAGTTGGGCTGCGGCAGCTTTAGGGTTGGCGCCAATTAACTCCAAGGTGGAGGTGGGCGGCAACTCAAGGGGGCTAGGGTTTTTGATTAGGGCTTAATTATCCCTTAAGCCCTCTTTTATAGAGAACTACTTCTCTTAATGGTTATTGGATCATAACCATTAGGCCCGTTAACCCGCTCCATTAGGATAAGTTAAAATAAACCAAACCATGATGGTTTATTTTAAGTTAAAACGAACCGAACCAACTTTTGGTTCATTCGTTTAAAATAAACCAAACCCTTTGGTTTATTCTCATCCATTGGATTAGAACCAAACCATTTTGGTCCATCCATTATGTCTTCATAAGACACGGCCCATCCACGCTTCCATTGCGACTGAAACAATTTCATGCTCGCTTTATGTTTGGTTCAACCAAACATAGTTTCTCTCGGTCTGAGAATCCCATTCTCAAGCTCGTTTTAAATCCTTTGGATTACACTCGTTGTGCGTGTGACCAAATAGGTTCTCGGTTTATGTTGGCCGTCTATAATTAACCATTAATTATAGAACGATCATGAGTGACACCTAGTAGTACATCATGATCCCCAATTAACCGAAAAGATCAACGGTTGATCCAGAACTATTTCTGAAACCCTTCAGTAGCTCGAATGAATCGTGCGCCATTCCCTTCACTCATCTTATACCCACTTGGTTCAGAACATGGTCTATAGTGTCAGTCCCCACTAGGCTGACTACGTCACACCTAGCCCAAGTATCATTTCCTCGTCCTACGGATTCTAGTTACTCCACATGTATCGAAGAGTACCTTACTCTAAACATGTAATGCTTTGGCCAAAGACTTTAGTAATAATCCGACGAGAGGCCATGGGTATACATCTCCTCGCAAGGAGTGGTGAATCCTTTATAGGCTATTCAAACACCTTCGATCACTTCGACTTATACCCAATCATCCCGGGTCCACATCTCCTTAGAGATGTTTGCTTAAGATGTCAAAGCATAAGTCTCCATGATCAAGATGACTTGAATACCGCAAGTCAAAGGAACCTTGCACTTAAGCCATAGTAAGAACTTCATTGACATATCTATATATGCAGAGAACCATATGAAGTCTTACGGCTGGTCACTCCAATGAACTAGTTACCATAACTAGCATCCACGATTAACTCTGGACATCACTATGTCTCCGGCCCGGTGAGAATCGGTGCTTGGATACAACAAGGAGTATACCTCGTGCTAGTCTCGACAGAATTGATGGTGTCCAAATCCATCAATTCATCGACTAGGGATAATTCCGATACATCACAATTACACATGTAGAGATACTCACTAGTTGTGATCCAATCACAAATTCTCTCATGCCGTGGAATCGATCGTGACATTCAAGAAATGAGTTTAAGATCCAATCAAATACATAAAACATGTATACTCAAATAGTGAATCTTCATTTATCATATAAATGGTTCATACATAAGGCGATTGCCTTAGGACATCTCTCATATATTACTAACAGACTTCACTTGGCCTAATGCCAATCGCTACGTGATCCAATACCATAAGCTCTAACATGACCTCAAACTTACTTTGAGGTAATGCCTTAGTCAAAGGATCCGCTAAGTTCCTTCAAAGGGAATTTTCTCGATTTGTATTTCGCTCCTACCGATGATCTCTCTCGATAAGATGATAGCGGCGCACATGTTCGATCATCGATGAGACCACATCAAGTTCAGAGATGAACTTCTTGATCCAAACCGCTCTTTGCCGCCTAAAGCCGCAATGTATTCTCGCTTAGTGGCGTAATCCGCTATAGTGTCAAGCTTGGAACCTTTCCAACTTATTGCGCCCATTCTAGGTGAATACATACCTGCATCGAGACATGGAATCATCCTTGTCGTCTCGAGCCGCATCCGTATACCCACGTATCACCATGTACCTTCTCCATATATTAGAACACATCCTTAGTTCTTCTTAAGTACTTAAGGATCGCCTTAATACCACCCAATGATCCATTCTCGATCGGATCGTATCCGCCGTGA
The DNA here is from genome assembly GCA_025175895.1 of Wurfbainia villosa. Taxonomy (NCBI): domain Eukaryota; kingdom Viridiplantae; phylum Streptophyta; class Magnoliopsida; order Zingiberales; family Zingiberaceae; genus Wurfbainia; species Wurfbainia villosa. The sequence goes on along the minus strand of CM045988.1, from coordinate 47,033,038 downwards.
CACTCAGAGCATACGATACATCGGGCCTCGTACATAACATAGCATACATGATAGATCCTATTGTGGATGCATAGGAATCTTACTCATGCAAATCCTCTCGCCTTCTGCTGACACAGACTTCAAAGGTGTACCCTATGCCCGATGGGTAAGAAACCTTTCTTGGATTCCGACATGCTAAACCTCTTAGCACTGGCCTATATATGTAGATCATGAAAGACCAAGCAACCGTTTCGATCTATCTCTATAGATCTTAATCCCAAGGATGTAGGTTGCTTCTCCCAGGTCTTTCATGGAGAATGTCTTGGATAACCAAACCTTCACTGACTGTAAGATTGAAACATCGTTTCCTATAAGTAGTATGTCATCGACATACAATACTAGGAATACGACTGCACTCTCACTAACCTTCTTGTACACACAAGGTTCGTCTGGATTTTGTGAGAAATCAAACTTTTTGATTGTCTCATCAAAACGGATATTCCAGCTCCTGGATGCTTGCTTCAATCCATAAATGGATCGTCGCAATTTGCATACCTTGGTTTTATCAACCGATGTGAAACCTCAGTCGTATCATATACACGCCCTCGAAAGGTGTTTCCATTAAGGAAAGCCGTTTTCACATCCATCCGCCATATCTCATAATCATAATGAGCCGCTATGGCCAGGAGCATCCGAATGGATTTAAGCATAGCTACAGGCGAATAGGTTTCGTCATAATCAACACCTTGCTTTTGATGATATCCTTTCGCCACCAATCTAGCCTTATAGGTAATCACATTACCATCCATGTCGGTTTTCTTCTTGAAAACCCACTTGCACCCTATAGGCTTTATCCTTCAGTGGGTCAACCAAGTTCCAAACTTGGTTTTCATACATGGAATCCATTTCACTTCATGGCACCAAGCCACTTATCCCTTTCTCGAACTTGTCAACACTTCTTCATAACTTGTAGGCTCTCATCATCAATGAGTAACACGTCCGCTCGATTCACTTACGAAATCCATATCTCTCGTGAATATTACGTGTTCTACCAGATCTACGAAGATGTGGTGTTACATAGGTCCAAATGATTGCTCATCACTATGAGTCATTGTGCTTCACTGTATCTCATCAATGTCTATTTGAGTCTCTCGAGCCTCCTCAAGCTCAATGACACTCCCACTGCTTTCTTGCAAGAGAAACTCTTTCTCTAGAAACACAACATGCCTCAAACAAACACCTTTTGTTCCATGTGATGATAGAATTGGTAACCCCTTGTTTCCTTAGGGTATCCAATAAATAGACATTTATCGACTTAGCATCCAATTTGTCCGATACCTTACATAAGGTGACAACCCCATATCTTCAAGTAAGATACATGAGGTTTCTTACTATTCCATATCTCATATGGAGTAGTTGAGACTACTGTAGGCATTCCGCTTAACAAGTAAACAACTCCAAGTGCATAGCCCCAAAAGGACTTGGGAAGAGTCGCATGATTCATCATTGACCGACCATGTCCAAGCCTCCTCGTACACCATTATCGTGGTGTATATGGCGGAGTCCATTGAGACAATATACCATTGTCTCTAGATAATCAAGAAACTCTTGACTTAAGTATTCACCACCTCGATCCGATCGAAGTATTTTAATACTCTTGTCATGTTGTTTCTCTACTTCATTTCTGAATTCTTTGAACCTTTCAAAGGCTTCAGACTTGTGTTTCATCAAGAACACATACCCAAACCGTGAGTGATCATCGGTGAAGGTAATGAAGTAGCTATAGCCTCCTCAAGCTTGAGTTGACATAGGTCCACATACATCAGTATGTATTAGACCTAGTAACTCTCCCACTGCTCACCTTTCCAGAAAAGGTAACTTAGTCATCTTGCCTTTTAAGCATGATATGCATGTATCGTATGAATCCAATTCAAACGATTCCGCAATACATCGTGTAATTGAACATGCGTTTCTTGCCATATGGCCAAGACGACAATGCCACATATAGGAGTCTATTTGATTATCCTTTCGAGCACGCTTGTTGCTCGCTTCGATATTGAAGATGTCACCGATACGCCCAACGATAAACACTATTGCTTAAAGTTCCAAATTCCATAAAGAACTCCATTCAAAGTTATGTAACAACAATTGTTACTAAAGTCAATGGTACCCATTTCTATTTAAACAAGAAATAGAAATGATGTTCTTTATCAACGAAGGAACATAAAAGCAATTGTCCAGCTTCTAAGACAAGTCCTATAGGAGTTTCAACAAATACGCTCCGATGGCGATGCAAAGAACCTTTGCTCCATTCCCAACACGCAAATTTGACTCTCCCTTGACGAGTCTTCTTCTATTCTTTAGCTCATGTATGTCACTACATATATGTGAGCCACACCCAGTATCTAATACCCAAGTGTTTGAGGAAATAGAATGACAATCAATAACGAAGATATCTGAAGAAGATGGAGCATCCGATGCCTTATTCTTCTTCACGAACTCAAGATAAATCTTGCACTTTCTTCGCAAATGGCTCTCCTTTCCATAATGATGACAAGTTTCCTTTTGTGCTAGTTCTACCTTCTTAGCCTTTCTCTTCTTTCCCTTCTGCTGTTCTTTTGACTTCCTCCTAGAACCTTTCTTCGAGGAATCAACTAATAGCACCGTCCCCTGCTCATGCTTCTCAGAAGACTCCACATTCTTTAGCAAATTGAGAAGTACCACAGATGAACCTTCTAGCATCTCAGAGGTGAAGAGGAGCTTTGAGACTTCGAAACTTTCGAATCTCACTTGCTCATCAACCAACTCACAAAGATGAAGGACTACGATATGAGAATCCATATGCTCATGCTGCTTTCGTAGCTTGGGTTTCATCGGGGCTAGCATGATGCAACTCATTTGTTCAGAATCACTCACATGTTTCTGATAGGCCAACAATTGGTCCAGAGTTGCATTGTCACTAGGATGGGCGGGAAGAGGCGCTTCGAGGACATACGCAAGCTTTTCCACCTTGAGAACAATTCTCAAGTTTCTAAGCTAGTCCAAGAAGTTCGTCTCAGTCAATTTATTTGAATCCAAAATGGAACGCAAATTCAAACACATCATGATCAATATATTAACTTAGAAATACAAAACGAGCATATATGAGAAAGATGATTTTAAAATGCATCAATATACATTTATAAATCCCATTCATTTTTCGAATTTCAAAAACCCCAAAATCACTTCGGGAGATCGTAGGTCCATCTCTGAATGGGCTGATATCCATCATAGTTATGAACAACCTTGGAGAGAGTCCAACAAGCCATTCATAACTACGACGGTAGGTATCTTCTATACCGATTGCATATCACGTATATGCAACTATCACAATGTGCTATCAACTAATTGAATGTTCACACATACATCGGGTTGTTAACACATTAACAAGTATGCATCATATGCATAGCACCCAACTTCACCTCCCTTTACATCGACCTTGGAGAGAGTCCAACAAGCCGATGCTCCAGGTTAAAGCTAACCCATTAATCGGGACATAGTTTTAATATGGTTAGAGCGCATTCAACCAATTAGCCCAGCTTGGAGAGAGTCCAACAACCAAAGCTAACGATTGACCTCTGACTCTTACCATATTAGTATTAAACTATTCCATGGTTTGAACATGTTCGGGTTCGAGCCGGGCTTGGAGAGAGTCCAACAACCCAAACAAGAAACGGAACTCGGGTTCTAACCATATTAATGGAAGGTGTAGGCTTTAATATTGTTTAAGGGTTTTTATGTCTCATCCTCTTTGCATGCAAATAACTATTATCTACATGGCATGGCATACATGGCATACATCTACATGTCACGACACGCATGGCATAATGTTATGCCTCTAATGCAATTACATGGCATACAATTATGTCATGTATATATTTCCTTATATGTCATAACTATTTATGGAAATAAAATATATTTAAGATTTGATTCTCCAAATCAAATCATAATTAAATTAGGAAACAAATTTCCAAATCTAATCACATATTTTATTCATGGAATTATTTGATTAAGGAAAATCTATTTAGGAAACAAATTTCCTAAATCATTAAAACTACTTATGGAAATAAAATATTTTAAGATTTGATTTCCCAAATCAAATCATGATTAAATTAGGAAACAAATTTCCAGAATCTAATCAAATATTTTATTTATGGAAAATATAAATTTCCATAAATACTTCCAACTTTCCAAAAGTGCAAGATTTCATAAATACTTCTAGACTTTCCAAAATTGAAAAATTTCCATAAATACTTCTAAATTTCCAAAATTAGAAAATTTCCAAAAATACATTATGACTATCGCAAAACCATTTTTACGATTATGTCGAAACACAACCTGGGCTCTGATACCACTGTTGGGTTTCCGGCACCGCGGCGTGTGTGTGTTCGATCATGTTTCGTAAACATGAGCACAGCGGAAGCAATTAAAAATAATAAATCTATATTTATTACAACACACACAACACATGCATGCATATTACAACAAGTGTAGACATAACCGTAAATTAAAATTTTCAATAAAAGAAATTTATCTACGTTATACCTTTCGTATGACGTGTAGCGGGAACGACATCAACCGGAACGATCCTCGTAAGAATCGTCTCTATCCGTATCCACGCCGAGCTCCTCGGGATGACTTCGCTAAGTCACGAGCTTCGTCTTCGTACGGGTTACTAGCCTCGTGTTGAAGACGACGTGATCGAGAGATGATCACGATCCGAATCCAAATTCGGATCCTAAAACGAGTTCTCAAAACTCGCTTCTCCGGAGAGGTATTCGTCAACCGTTTGACGAATCCTTTGTCCCCCACCTCAGAGGATTACCAGAGATCAAATCCCCAGTAAGTTAGCCGCTGTCGGAGCACTAACCGTCGTCCAAACGATGCTCCGACAACAAAGAAACAAGCTGTCCAGAAAAACTGGACAGCTTTTGGTGGAGGAATAGAGGCCGGCTAAGGAAAGATGGAAGCTCACCTTATCACCGAACCAAAAGGAGATCGCCGGAGGGTCGCCGGAGGTTCTCCGGCTGAAGCTTGGACGCCGGCAAAGACTTGGACGGCAGCACACAAGCTGGGCGGCGGCAGCTTTAGGGTTGGCGCCAATTAACTCCAAGGTGGAGGTGGGCGGCAACTCAAGGGGGGCTAGGGTTTTTGATTAGGGCTTAATTATCCCTTAAGCCCTCTTTTATAGAGAACTACTTCTCTTAATGGTTATTGGATCATAACCATTAGGCCCGTTAACCCGCTCCATTAGGATAAGTTAAAATAAACCAAACCATGATGGTTTATTTTAAGTTAAAACGAACCGAACCAACTTTTGGTTCATTCGTTTAAAATAAACCAAACCCTTTGGTTTATTCTCCTCCATTGGATTAGAACCAAACCATTTTGGTCCATCCATTATGTCTTCATAAGACACGGCCCATCCACGCTTCCATTGCGACTGAAACAATTTCATGCTCGCTTTATGTTTGGTCCAACCAAACATAGTTTCTTTCGGTCTGAGAATCCCATTCTCAAGCTCGTTTTAAATCCTTTGGATTACACTCGTTGCGCGTGTGACCAAATAGGTTCTCGATTTATGTTGGCCGTCTATAATTAACCATTAATTATAGAACGATCATGAGTGGCACCTAGTAGTACATCATGATCCCCAATTAACCGAAAAGATCAACGCTGATCCGTAACTATTTCAAACCCTTCAAAGAGCGAATGAATCGTGCCCCTTTCCTTCACTCATCTTATACCCACTTGGTTCAGACATGGTCTATAGTGTCACCCCTCACTAGGTCGACTACGTCACACCTAGCCCAAGTATCATTTCCTCATCCTATGGATTCTAGTTACTGCACATGTATCGAAGAGTACCTTACTCTAAACATGTAATGCTTTGGCCAAAGACTTTAGTAACAATCCGACGAGAGGCCATGGGTATACATCTCCTCGCAAGGAGTGGTGAATCCTTTATAGGCTATTCAAACACCTTCGATCACTCGACTTATACCCAATCATCCCGGGTCCACATCTCCTTAGAGATGTTTGCTTAAGATGTCAAAGCATAAGTCTCCATGATCAAGATGACTTGAATACCGCAAGTCAAAGGAACATCGCACTTAAGTCCACAAGAAGAACTTCATCGATCATATCTATATATGCAGAGAACCATATGAAGTCTTACTACCGGGTCACTCCAATGAACTAGTTACCATAACTAGCATCCACGATTAACTCCGGACATCACTATGTCTCCAGCCAGTGAGAATCAGCTGCTTGGATACACCAAGGAGTATACCTCATGCTAGTCTCGACAGAATTGATGGTGTCCAAATCCATCAATTCATCGACTAGGGATAATTCCGATACATCACAATTACACATGTAGAGATACTCACTCGTTGTGATCCAATCACAAATTCTCTCATGCTGTGAATCGTATCGTGGACATTCAGTAAATGAGTTTAAGATCCAATAAAATACATAAAACATGTATACTCAAATAGTGAATCTTCATTTATCATATAAATGGTTCATACATAAGGCGATTGCCTTAGGACATCTCTCATTTAGCTACTAGGGCAATTTGGCCAGGCAATTTTGCGGTTTTGCTAATGCAATTTTGGCTAAAGGCAATTTGCAGCTTAATTTAGCGGTTTAAGCAGAGTGGTAATGCGTTAAGCTCCCAATCCTAAACTTTAATCCAAGACATGGTTCTTATTGTGTGAATAGCATGTGGAGCAAAGAATAAACAAGAAGTATGAAACTATGTCCTAACTTTGCACCAACAATATAAATTTAGGAGATGAAAAGATTTTACTATGAAACTCTCCCTAAAACAATGCATCAATCAACCCTATACCCTTTTAATTACTTAAGTTAACATACCCTAGGGTTAGGACACTTAAGAGTACACTTAAGACCAAGAAATAGGGTTTATTTGCAGAAAAAATAGAGTGGCAGTCGACAGAAATCTGACGCAGTTGACTGCCACACCTGAAATGTCATTTTCAACATTTTCAGCCCAATTTCAAAAATGCACCAAAAATTTAAGAAACATCAAAAAATCACAAAATTTAGCGTACACATTTGTGAAATTATTGTCTATCAAGGAAAAATAATTTGAAAAATATATGTTTTCTAGATTTTGAAAATGATACGATTTTGAAAACTAGTAAAAGTTTTAAGTATTTTGCAAACTTTGTATCACTTTTGCTTAGCAATTGAAAACTGTTTTTCAAAGTATGATAAACATAATTTAAAATATATTTTGTTTAACATTTTCAATTATATTCTTAGAGCTATATGCACATCAATTTTACATAAGCCTTCCCAATGATTAGTCCAATGAAGGATTAATGTCTCTAGATGACATTTTGGTTCATAGTAATGCATCATAATAAACATGATGAACCAAATGCATCTTCCTAACATCTCACATATTGTCTAAGTGGCTCAATACAAAAATCATGATTTCTTAGATCTTTTTTGAGATTCTTAGAGGCATAAATCCTAGAATTTCTATAGGATCATGCAAACCTAGACCTTTATTCTACTAAGCACATTCCAAGTTCTCTCCTTAGTGATGAATACTCCGCTTTGGGGAGAGCCTTGGTGAAAATGTTGGCTAGGTTGGACTTGGATTCTATGTAATTGAGTTCAATGTCCCCCTTAGCCACATGATCTCTAATGAAGTGATGCTTCACTTCAATGTGCTTAGTCCTAGAGTGATGTACCAAATTTTTGGTCAAATTTATGGTACTCACATTATCACAATAAACTTTGACATTGGAGTAGTGTAGCTCATAATCTTCTAATGTGTGTCTCATCTAAAGTAATTGAGCCACACAACCACCCATAGCCACATATTTGTCCTCGGTGGTTGACAAAGCAACACAAGGTTGCTTTCTACTACTCCAACTCACTAGGGCGGATCCAAGAAATTGGCATCCACCGCTAGTACTCTTCCGATCCAACTTGCAACCTGCATAGTCGGAGTCGGTGTACCCAACTAAATTAAAAGACTTAGTCCTAGGGTACCAAAGTCCTACATTTAATTTGCCTTTGATATATCCTATAATTCTTCTAATGGCCACTAAATGAGACTCTTTGGCACAAGATTGGTATCTTGCACACATACCTATCGCAAATAAAATGTCAGGTCAACTAGCGGTCAAGTATAAAAGACTACTAATCACACTCCTATATAGCTTAAGGTCAATTGATTTTCCTTCATGATCATTATCTATTTTTATATTGGTTGCCATAAGGGTTGAAACTACCTTAGCATTTTCCAAACCAAATTTTTTGATCATTTCTTTGGCATATTTGGTTTGGTATACAAAGTTTTCTTCATTTGTTTGTTTGACATGTAATCCTAAGAAGAATTTTAATTCTCCAACTAGACTCATTTCAAATTCATTTTCCATATTTTTAATGAAATCTTGAAGGAGTTCATCATTGGTTGACCCAAAAATTATGTCATCTACATATACTTGGGCTACAAATATATCCTTTGATTTTGATTTAATAAAGAGAGTTGGATCTATTTTACCCCTTCTAAATCCTTTAGATACTAAGAAAGATGACATACCAAGCCCGGGGAGCTTGTTTTAACCCGTATAAGGCTTTTCTAAGCTTGTATACATGGTTAGGGTAATCTATATTTTCAAATCCGGGACGTTGTTCTACATATACCTCTTCCTTAATGAACTCATTTAGGAATGCCGACTTTACATCCATTTGATGAAGTTTAAACCCCATGTAGGAGGCATATCCTAATAGGATTCTAATGGACTCTAACCTAGCAACCGGGGCATATATTTCATCATAATCAAGTCCTTCAACTTGATTGAAGCCCCTTCCAACTAACCTTGCCTTATTCCTAGTTATATTGCCTTGATCATCTAGTTTGTTCCTAAAGACCCATCTTGTAGTAATGATGGTATTATCATTGTGTCTAGGAACTAACTCTCATACTTGACTCCTTTCAAATTGAGCTAATTTATCTTGCATTGCTAAGATCCAATCCGGATCAAGTAATGCATCATTGATTGTTTTGGGCTCAATTTGGGAGATGAGGGCTATATGACTAGAGGAAGTTCTATGGAATGATCTAGTTCTAACACCTTGAGATAATTCCCCTATAACTTGATCTAGAGGGTGATTTTGATGAACTCTTATTGTTCTAGGAGGTGTATTAAATTGATTTTGATCATGATTATCCTCAATCCTCCTTTCATCATCCAAATATCCTCTTGCTCACTCTTGATTATTACTCTCTAATTCTTCCCCTTGATTATTACCCCCTAAGGTCATGTTTTGAAATTTTTGGGTAATATCTTGATTTTTGTCATTGATATCATCATCAATGGGGGATTTCCTAGGGTAAGCAGTAGAGGTTTCATCAAATTGAACATTTGATGACTCCTCAACTATTTGGGTCCTTTTGTTATATACTCTATAGCCCCTACTAGTGGATGAGTGTCCAACTAGTATTCCCTCATCCGCTTTGGACTCAAATTTCCCAAAATTGTCTTTGTTGTTTAAGATACAGATTTTACATCCAAAGACCCTAAAGTAGTGAATTGTTGGAATTGAGTCATTCCATAATTCAAATGGAGTTTTTCCTAAAAACCTATGGATTTGGACTCTATTTTGGATATAGCAAGCGGTATTAACTGCTTCCGCCCACAAGTAGCTAGGTAATGAGTATGCATTAAGCATAGTCCTTGCGGCTTCTTATAGGGCACAATTTTTTCTTTCCACTACCCTATTTTGTTGAGGTGTTCTAGGACAAGAAAATTTGTGCTTGTACCCTTGTTCTAAGAAAAATTTGGAGAAATTAGAATTCACAAATTCTCCACCGTGATCACTACGGAAATGATTGATTTTGAGATTTCTCTCATTCTCTACTCTTTTGCTAAAGCCTATGATTGTTTCGAGGGTATTGTTCTTATGTTTCATGAAATACACCCAAGTATATCTAGAAAAATCATCTAATATAACTAAGCAATATTTGCTACCATTTAATGAAGGAGTATTATGACAATCAAATAAATCTAAATGAATGAGTTCTAAAGGTAATGAAGTACTAATTAAATTTTTACCCTTGTGTGATGACCTTGATTGTTTCCCTTCTTGGCATGCATCACACATCTTATTCTTCATGTACTTCACTTTTAGCAATCCCTTCACTAGCTTCAATTTTGATACTTTGGCTATGTTCTTCATGTGGATATGCCCTAATCTCCTATGCCATAGCCAACTCTCTTCTTTTTCCATGAGACACTTAGGGGAAATGTTAGTGGCATATGATAAATCAACATAATAGATATTTGATTTCCTATATCCAACTAACATGCAATCATTTAATTTCTTATGACTTATAAGGCATTTAGAAGAGTCAAATTGAACATCAAAATTTGCATCACATAATTGACTTACACTAAGCAAGTTAAACTTCATGTTTTCAACTAATAGTACTTTATGAATGACAAGATTTGGGGATACCTCAATTGTGCCTTTTCCTAGAATTTTAAGTTTTTCACTATTTCCAAAAGACACTTTCCCCTTGCTAATGTGGTTGATTGTTGAGAATTTGCTCTCATCATCGATCATGTGTTTTGAACAACCACTATCAACAATCTACAAGCTTGGTCTTCCTACCTATACAACATGAAAAATACAAGTCTTAGGCACCCAAATCTTAGGACCGGTAGCATTAACTACATAGCTCTTAGGAACCCATGCCTTTCTAACCTTGCTCCTAATGGTTGATTTTCTACTAACAAGGGATGTAAAGGATACTTCCTTCTCCTTAGGCCTATATCCTATTCTGTCCATGTTGTAAATAGCCCTTTGATCCTTAATTATCATATCTAGGTATTTAGAGCCATTTGTAAATTTTTCTAAGCATGCTCTTAGTTCACCTATTTCTTTTCTTAGTTCATCATTTTCATTCCTAAGTGAACATGCATCATCACAAGAAGGTTCTACATCTCTAATTTTCCTAATTTCTACTTTTAAGTCCTTAATTCTAGATTTTGATCTATTTAAAGTGTTTTGAAGACATGTAATAGTTTTATAAAGTAATTCTATCCTAGGGGAGTCTTTTACCTCATCGTCACTAGAGGACTATTCATCACTTGAGGAGGAGGATGACTCTTCACTTGAGCTTCCAGCTTCATCCTCCATGGCCATGAGTGCAAGGTTGCGGGTGACGTGACAAAGATCATTATCATCCGATGAGCCTTCTAGGCTTTGTGTATCCCATGTTTGTGCCACCATGGCCTTCTTCTTCTTCTTCTTCTCCTTCTTTTCCTTCTTTTCCTTCTTCTTCTTTTCCTTCTCCTCCTTCTTTAGGTCTTGGCAATTTGGCTTGATGTGCCCTTTCTTGTTGCAACCATAACAAGTTACATTAGATGTAGAAGTTAAACTACTAGAGGTTTTACCTTTGGAGGATTTGAACATCCTCCTCACATCCTTCTTGGTGAGTTTCCTTGACCTCCCACCAAACTTCTTTACGTAGTGAGCCACCTCACTAGCCGATAGCTCCTCATCACTACTTGAAGATTCCTCCTCCGACTCGGATGAAGAGGAAACCTTTTTCTTCTTGTCCTTCTTACCTACAACAAGAGCTATACCTAAACCTGGCCACGGTCCAGGTCCAGTCCGGGTCCGGGTCGGAACCGTCGGGTCCGGGTTGGCAAAATACCAACCCTTAACTGGCCCGCTTGTGGCCGGTTACGGTCCGAGTTGTGGAACTGTCGGTTCGGGTCCGGGTTTGGGTCCGGGTCCGGTCTGATTAATCGTCGTCTTAGTTAAATAAATAAAAATTTAAAGAATGATGTAAATAATTAAAATAAAAAAAATTGCACAATTGAACTTATAAAAACTCTATCAAATATTTCATTATCTCAATAAAAAATATATTACATCTCAAATTTTAACATCTTGGACTTAAATAAAAACCCTATTACAATAAAAAAAAAATCAATTACATTTCAATTTTCATTATATTCAATCAATTTCAGTCGTATTCGGTATTTCCTCCCGTCGTCGTAGTTCTGGATGTTCCCTCTGTTTCGTCTTGGTCTTCTTTGTCACTTTTAATATGTTGGGTTCGACTTGCAGCTTTCGACCAATCATTGAGTAAACATTGCACATCCAAATTTTCTGGCCATAAGCTAGAACATCTCTCGTCCAATGTATTTCCTTTGATACTAAAAGCTTGTTCCACTACAATCGTTGAAACTGGACAAGCTAGAATTTTTTTTGCCATTATAGATAAGATTTGAAATATTTGAGTTCTTTGCGACCACCATTTTAGAATGTCGAAGCTTTCTTCATCTGCATCACTAAAATCAAAAGAAGTGGTAAAATAATTCTCAAGTTCCTGACTGGAACTTGAGGATCCTCGTGGACATTTAGTCCGTTCCTTTAATAATAATTGTGCTTTAGTGAGTTGAGAAGTAATAATACTAGTTGTAGTGGATTGATGTATTTCATGTCCAATAGTTTGTTCACCATATTTAATGTTATATTCATTATAAATATCATGTAAATGAGTTTTAATATTAAACAAAATCAAAGAAATATTAGGAGCAGTTTCAGTAATAGGGCTTAAAGATTCATAATATAATGCTAACATATCTTGCAAAACATCTAATTTAAGTCTAGGATCTAAAACAAAAGCACATAAAAATATTTCAGGAATGTTTAAGAAATATTTTTCCCATTTTTCTTTCATTACATAAATACATTGAGATAAATAAGTATCATTTGATTGAATATGTTCATTAAAAATACATACAATATTACAACAATGTGTTAAAACTAAATGTGAAGTTGGATAATAAACACCGGATAATTGGTCACTAGCATCACTAAAAACTTTTAAAATTTCACAAATACTAGTGCATATATTACATTGATTTGAAAACAAATAAATATCACGTGATTGAACATGTTGATGAAAAAACATACATAATAAATCTTTGTATTCAAAAGTAGATAACAACAATTTGTATGTAGAATTCCAATGAGTTGGGACATCACGTGTTAGTAATATATGAGAGATGTCCTAAGGCAATCGCCTTATGTATTAACCATTTATATGATAAATGAAGATTCACTATTTGAGTATACATGTTTCATGTATTTGATTGGATCTTAAACTCATTTACTGAATGCCCACGATAAGATTCACAGCATGAGATAATTTGTGATTGGATCACAACTAGTGAGTATCTCTACATGTGTAATTGTGATGTATCGGAATTATCCCTAGTCGATGAATTGATGGATTTGGACACCATCGATTCTGTCGAGACTAGCACGAGGTATACTCCTTGGTATATCCAAGCAGCTGATTCTCACTGGATGGAGACATTGTGATGTCCGGAGTTGATCGTGGATGCTAGTTATGGTAACTAGTTCATTGGAGTGACCAGCCGTAAGACTTCATATGGTTCCCTGCATATATGGATATGTCAATGAAGTTCTTACTGTAGCTTAAGTGTGATGTTCCTTTGACTTGCGGTATTCAATTCATCTTGATCATGGAGACTTATGCTTTGACATCTTAAGTAAACATCTCCAAGGAGATGTGGACCCGGGATGATTGGGTATAAGTCGAAGTGATCGAAGGTGTTTGAATAGCCTATAAAGGATTCACCACTCCTTGCGAGGAGATGTATACCCATGGCCTCTCATCGGATTGTTACTAAAGTCTTTGGCCAAAGCATTACATGTTAAGAGTAAGGTACTCTTCAATACATGTGCAGTAACTAGAATCCGTAGGACGAGGAAATGATACTTGAGCTAGGTGTGATGTAGTCAGCCTAGTGGGGAATGACACTATAGACCATGTCCTGAACCAAGTGGGTATAAGATGGATGAAGGGAATGGGGCACGATTCATTCGAGCTGCTGAAGGGTTTTAGAAATAGTTCTGGATCAACCGTTGATCTTTTCGGTTAATTGGGGATCATAATGTACTACTAGGTGCCACTCATGATCGTTCTATAATTAATGGTTAATTATAGATGGCCAACATAAACTAAAAACCTATTTGGTAACACGCACAACGAGCGTAATCCGAAGGATTTAAAACGAGCTTGAGAATGGGATTCTCAGACCGAGAGAAACTAGGTTTGGTTGGACCAAACAAGAAGCGAGCATGAAATCGTTTCAGTCACAATGGAAGCGTGGATGGGCCGTGTCTTATGAAGACATAATGGATGAACCAAAATGGTTTGGTTCTAATCCAATGGAGGAGAATAAACCAAAGGGTTTGGTTTATTTTAAACGAATAAACCAAAAGTTGGTTCGGTTCATTTTAACTTAAAATAAACCATCATGGTTTGGTTTATTTTTACTTATATTAATGGAGCGGGTTAACGGGCCTCATGGTTATGATCCAATAACCATTAAGAGAATTAGTTCTCTATAAAAGAGGGCTTAAGGGATTGTTAAGCCCTAATCCAAAAACCCTAGCTTGTGGTTGCCACCCACCTCTCCATCCTCTCCTTGGATTTTCGGCGCCAACCCTAGGTTGCCGCCCAGCCCCTTGTGCTACCGTCCAACTCCTTGCCGGCATCCAAGCTTCAGCCGGTCATCCTCCGGCGACCCTCCGGTGATCTTCCTAGGCTTCAGCGATAAGGTGAGCACTTGGCTTCCCTTGGTTGGCCGGCGCTTACTCCCCACCAAAGCTGTCCAGTTTTCTAGACAGCTTGTTCTTCTCTCGTCGGAGCGTCGTTTGGACGACGGTTAGAGCTCCGACAGTGCCTAACTTACTGGAGATTCGATCTCTGGTAATCCTCATAGGTGTAGGACGAAGGATTCGTCAAACGGTTGACGAATACCTCTCCGGAGAAGCAAGTTTTGAGGACTCGTCTTTGGATCCGAATTTGGATTCGGATCGTGATCATCTCTCGATCACGTCGTCTTCAACACGAGGCTAGTAACCCATACGAAGACGAAGCTCGTGGCTTAGCGAAGTCATCCTAAGGATACTCGGCGTGGATACGGATAGAGACGATTCTAGCAGGATCGTTCCGGTTAATGTCGTTCCCGCTACACGTGATACGAAAGGTATAACGTAGTTAAATTTCCTTTTATTGCAAATTTAAATTTACGGTTATGTCTACACATGTTGTACTATGCATGCGTGTGATGTGTGTGTTGTAATAAATGTAGATTTATTATTTTTATTTCTTCCGCTGTGCACATGTTTACGAAACATGTTCGAACACACACTCGCCGCGGTGCCGGAAACCCAACATTGGTATCAGAGCCCAGGTTGTGTTTCGACATAATCGTAAAATTATTTTGCGATAGTCATAATGATATTTCTGGAAATTTTCTACTTTTGGAAAGTTAGAAGTATTTATGGAAATTTTTCAATTTTGGAAAGTCTAGAAGTATTTATGGAAATCTTCCACTTTTGGAAAGTTGGAAGTATTTATGGAAATTGATATTTTCCATTAATAAAATATTTGATTAGATTTTGGAAAATTGTTTCCTAATTTAATCATGATTTGATTTGGGAAATCAAATCTTAAAATATTTTATTTCCAAAAGTAGTTTTGATGATTTAGGAAATTGGTTTCCTAAATAGATTTTCCTTAATCAACTATTTCCACAAATAAAATATGTGATTAGATTTGGAAATTTGTTTCCTAATTTAATCATGATTTGATTTGGAGAATCAAATCTTAAACATATTTTATTTCCATAAATAGTTATGACATATAAGGAAATTATGTACATGACATAATTGTATGTCATGTAATTGCATTAGATGCATATCATAATGCCATGCGTGTCGAGACATGTAGATGTATGCCATGCCATGTAGATAATAGTTATTTGCATGCAAAGAGGATGAGACATAAAAACCCTTACTCAATATTAAAGCCTACACCTTCCATTAATATGGTTAGAACCAGAGTTCCGTTTCTTGTTTGGGTTGTTGGACTCTATCCAAGCCCGGCTCGAACCCGAACATGTTCAAACCATGGAATAGTTTAATACTAATATGGTAAGAGTCAGAGGTCAATCGTTAGCTTTGGTTGTTGGACTCTCTCCAAGCTGGGCTAATTGGTTGAATGCGCTCTAACCATATTAAAACTATTTCTCGATTAATGGGTTGACTTTAACCTGGAGCATCGGCTTGTTGGACTCTCTCCAAGGTCGATGTAAAGGGAGGTGAAGTTGGGTGCTATGCATATGATGCATACTTGTTAATGTGTTAACAACCCGATGTATGTGTGAACATTCAATTAGTTGATAGCACATTGTGATAGTTGCATATACGTGATATGCAATCGGTATAGTCGATACCTACCGTTGTAGTTATGAATGACTTGTTGGACTCTCTCCAAGGTTGTTCATATCTATGATGGATATCAGCCCATTCGGAGATGGACCTACGATCTCCCGAAGTGATTTTGGGGTTTTTTGAAATTCGAAAAATGAATGGGATTTATAAATGTATAATGATGCATTTTAAATCATCTTTCTCATATATGCTCATTTTGTATTTCTAAGATTGATCATGATGTCTTTGAATTTGCGTTCCATTTTGGATTCGAATAAATTGACTGGGCCGAACTTCTTGGACTGGCTTAGAAACTTGAGAATTGTTCTCAAGGTTGAAAAGCTTGCAAATGTCCTTGAATTGCCTCTTCCCACCCGTCCTAGTGACAATGCAACTCTGGACCAAGTGTTGGCCTATCAGAAACATGTGACTGATTCTGAAATGGTGAGTTGCATCATGCTAGCCACGATGGTACCTGAGCTGCGGAAGCAGCATGAGCATTTGGATGCTCATACCATAGTCTTTCATCTTTATGAGTTGGTTGATGAGCAAGTGAGATTCGAAAGGTTCGAAGTCTCCAAGCTCCTCTTCACCTCTGAGATGTAAGAAGGTTCATCTGTGGTACTGCTCAACATGCTGAAGACTGTGGAGCCTTCTGAGAAGCATGAGCAGGGGACGGTGCTGTTAGTTGATTCCTCGAAGAAAGGTTCTAAGAGGGAGTCAAAGGAACAGTAGAAGGGGAAGAAGAAAAAGGCTAAAAAGGCAAAACCAGCTCAAAAGGCACTTGCCATCATTATGGCAAGGAAGGCCATTGGCGAAGAAATTGCAAGATTTATCTTGAGTCTGTGAAGGAGAATAAGGCATCAGATGCCCCATCTTCATCAGATATCTTCGTTATTGATTGTCATTCTTTTTCCTCAGACACTTGGGTATTGGATACTGGGTGTGGCTCCCATATATGTAATGACATACATGGGCTAAGGAATAGAAGAAGATGTAGGGGATCGGTGCGGCCGGCTAGAGGGGGGTGAATAGCCCTTTTCGTTTGGATGCCGGTATTTGCTCGTCTACAAAACTAATTAGCGCAAGCGGAAGACTAATAAAGACAAGCAAATAGAAATACGAGAAAACAAATGCTAACAAAGAATGTAACGTGGTTCACGGCTACGCCGCTAATCCACGGTCCCCGATTCGTCCTCGGTGAATCACTCCGCTAAACCAATCCACTAAATGGTCTCTCCTTTGCACCAAGCTAGGTGGAGGTAACCTTTACAATCAAGATCACTCTTCTTACAAATAGAATGGAGTAAAAGCGAGTAAGAAGAGTTTAGAACTTGTGGGGCACTAGGAAGATTACTTAGAGCATAAGCATTAGCCTCTCAAAGGCTTACACCCTCTCTTTTTATAGAGAGGGCTGATTTTCCGTTAGCGCCATCGATCACCGTATGCGCCTTGGCGATCGTTGCCATCCTACTGACCTCCGAACACATCGGATCCCGACCGTTGTAGTCCAACGGAACTCTTGGCAGTCGACTGATGGACCTCATCACGATCGGCTGCTCGTCCAGTCGATCGCCTGGCCGATCGAACGGCCTGGCTAAAACCCTATTGACTAGTCGATCGCCGCCGGGCCGATCGATGGTCTTGGCGATCGACGCTTACGATGGCGATCATTGCTCGCCACAATCGATCGATCGTACCGAACTCACTCGACTCGAGGCGATCGCCATGACATAGCGATCGGGGTGTGTCGAAAACCATCCAAACTTGGCCAATGACCAAGTTTCACCTAAGAGCTACCCCTTCCGGTTACATTCGCTCACTCTCATCTCTCGAGTCCTCGCCGAAGTCTCTTCGTTCTCGGCCACGTCCCTAAGCGATCAGCACGGCTCTGTAATGCTCCTTCGCGTCTCTTGCCTCAAAGTCTACTTCCTCCGGCTTCACTCCAAGCTTCTCGTCCAGCGGTCCCTCGGATGCTCCAAGCGCACGACTTCCGTAAAGCTATCCTTCACTGACTCAAGGCAGGAGTCATGAGATGTGAAACTCGCCACGGCTCCATGTGCGAATTACTAAGTCCTGCACGACTTCAATGCACATATCAAATCAACATATCAAACTAACTTAAACCCTTTGCCACACCATCAAAACCATATTACGGCAAGAGATTGCCCTAACAATCTCCCCCTTTTTGATGTGTGACAATCCGTTTAAGTTAGGTAAAAACATTTGATATAAATTCTAAGGTAAGAAAGCATGTAAAGATAAACATGATATAGCAACATGCAACTCCCCCTTAATCCATGAAACTCTCTATGCAAATTTTCTCCCCCTATCATATATTTCTCCCCCTAAAATGATTAACTTAAACATAAATTATTTCTCCCCCTTTGACACCATCAAAAAGATTAACACTAAGTTATAAGCTCATGGCATCAAGTATAATGGAGGGAAAATACCAAAAACATGAATAAGATATGAAATCAGAAAATTGCAGGCTGATTTTCAGGTGAGCAAATCATTGCTATCGGATGGCGATGATCGCACAATTGATTCCGAAATTCTGATTTTCTGGGCGAATTTCAGAAATGCATTAAAAATTCCAAAAAATTTGAAAAATCATGAAATTTGAGGAGCATATTTCTATTAAGTATATCTATCAAGGAAAAATAGTTTTTCATGAAAAATCATTATATTTTCCGAGATTTGCCAAAAATCCAAACACTTGAAAAACCACTAGTTTTTGAGCATGTTAGTATCCATTTTAACACCTAGTCTTGCTTTGAATTGTTCCAAAACATGAATACATAGATTTTTGATTAAGGAATTGTTTTGAAAACATATGAAATATTCAACCATGATCTTTGGGCAATATGTCTATGAATTAAACATAAGCTTTCCCCATGATTGGTCTATTATTGCTATGTTGATACTTTAAATGACCATCTAAATGCCATAGGCATTAGTGGACATTTGTATCATCCTAACATCTCACCTATGCTAAGTTTGCAATCAAGTTAGCCTATAGTGAGTGTGAGATGCATCCTAGGGGGTATTTGTATATACTTAACCAATATATTCATGCAATTCTATCATGGTTAAGTATCAACCTAACAATTAACATTATCATAATGACATATATGAATGAATTCTACATTATGATCATGAAATACATGTATTCATTAAATAATAGTCATGCATTAGGTATTTTATGATGATAATAACCAAGGTGTCACCTAAAGCATGACTCAACCCTATTTCTCATGATTACGTGCCAAATATTAAAATCATAAATCATGATTTCAAACATACACAACAATTACATTAATCAACATGATTTAAGCAATATTATCTATTTATGGGCACGTTATCATCACCCAATACTATCTAAAAAATGTTGTCCCATCATCCTAAGTCAACCAAAATATGATATAGGTCAAGTTCATATGGTTGACTACCCTAGGGTTATCCTAACCCTTAAGGATGGATTTTGGAACCCAAAATAAATTATTTCCTATTGGGTTCACTAAATACTCCTTGGGGATCCATTTCCTAGTAATTACTTTCTTTTTATCTTGTCCCCTAGCTATTAGGCATTTATAGGCCTTTTCATTTTTCTTTTCCTTGTAGCCTAGGCCTTTCTTGTTGAAACTAGCTCTTTGGCTCCCTAAGATCATATTTAAGGTGTTGGAGCCAATTGTGAATTTCTCTAGGGCTTTGGTTAAATAATCTACCTTTTCCCTTAATGCCCTATTTTCCTCTATGCATGCATCATTAACATCCAAAGGCATATAATCATGTGAGCATGCATTATCATGGCAAGAAGAGGTATCATTATTATTTAAACATGCATTTTCTAGCTTATATTCCAAAGCCTTAATTTGATTAAGCATGCTTTTATTTTTCTTTTTCAATCCAAATAAGTCCTTAGTTAAACTAGAAATTATGGAAACTATTTTCTTAGGAGAAGCTTTATGTCCATATCTTCTTCTTCTTCTTCGGATGAGGAGGATGTAGAAGCTCCCCCTTCACTTGAGCTCTCTCCTCTTGAGCTTGATCCTTCATTTTCGGAGGAAGAGCAATCCAAGGCATCAAAGGCCATCAAGGCCAAATTGGTGACAAAGGTATTCTCCTCATCCGATGATGATGAGGAGGATGAGGATGGATCATCCCAAGTCCTTGCCTTGAGAGCTTTAGCCTTTCCCTTTTCCTTTGTCTTCTTCTCCTCTTCCTTCTTTTTCTTGCTCCCCTTTTTCTTCTTCTTTTCTTCTTTCTTTTTCCTCTCTTCCTTGCTCTTGTTTAAGAGAGGACAATTGTCCCTTATGTGCCCTTCTCCTTGGCAATTGTAGCATATGACCTTCCCCCTTGGTCTTCTATTCCTATCATTAGATTTATCAAATCTAAAATTCTTAAATGCACGTCTTACCCTTCTTACCATATAGGCTTCTTCGGTGCTATCCATGGAGGAGGAGGAAGACGCTTCGTCATCGGAGGAGGAGGTGATTTCCATCTTCTTCTTCCCCTTATTTGCCAACAATGCTACTCCTCTTGAGGGTTGAATTCTAGGCTCCTCTTGTATTCCCTCAAGCCTAGTTTCGTGGAGCTCCATTGTTGAGAAAAATTCCTCCAAGGTACTTACTTCCAAGTTCTTGGAGATGTAGAACGAATCCACCATGGAGCTCCACTTTGAGGACCGGGGAAAGGCATCTATGGCCTTCATTACCATATCCCGGTTTGATAGCTTCTCACCTACACTTGTTAGTCCATTTAAAATTTCTTTGAATCTAGAATGCAAAGAAATTACCTTTTCTCCCTTTTCTAATTTGATGTTGGATAGTTGGGAGCGGAGGAGATCTCTCCTTGCTAGCTTTGCCTCGGATGTGCCTTCATGAAGCTCAATTAGCTTCTCCCACATCTCCTTGGTGCTTAGGCATTCTCCTATTCGGTTGATTTCTTGTTGGGGGAGCACATTGAAGAGATGATGCTTGGCTTTTGAATTTGCAAGGTGCTCTTCCCTTTGCCTTTTGGTCCACCTAGATTTCTCTATTGGCTTCCCCTCTTCATCCCTAGGCAAAACGAAACCGGATTCCATTGTAATCATAATGTCAAAATCCGTTTCGAAAAATACCTCCATTCGCTTCTTCCACCAAGCGAATTCTCCTTCAAACTTCGGAGGATGAATGTTGGAGCCGGCCATTTTGAAAGTTGCTTGTTGTGGCGGTTAGTCCTCGACAAGCTTTCCTCGGCTCTGATACCACTTGTAGGGGATCGGTGCGGCCGGCTAGAGGGGGGGTGAATAGCCCTTTTCGTTTGGATGCCGGTATTTGCTCGTCTACAAAACTAATTAGCACAAGCGGAAGACTAATAAAGACAAGCAAATAGAAATACGAGAAAACAAATGCTAACAAAGAATGTAACGTAGTTCACGGCTACGCCGCTAATTCACGGTCCCCGATTCGTCCTCGGTGAATCACTCCGCTAAACCAATCCACTAAATGGTCTCTCCTTTGCACCAAGCTAGGTGGAGGTAACCTTTACAATCAAGATCACTCTTCTTACAAATAAAATGGAGTAAAAGCGAGTAAGAAGAGTTTAGAGCTTGTGGGGCACTAGGAAGATTACTTAGAGCATAAGCATTAGCCTCTCAAAGGCTTACACCCTCTCTTTTTATAGAGAGGGCTGATTTCTTCCCGTTGGCCGCCATCAGTCGACTGCCGCCCTTGGCAGTCGACTGCCGTCACTACAACGGCCTCCAAACACGTCGGATCCCGACCGTTGTAGTCCAACGGAACTCTTGGCAGTCGACTGATGGACCTCATCAGTCGATCACGCCTCGTAGTCGACCGATCGGCGGCTACGAACGGTTCTGCGCTAAACCCTATTGACGATCGATCACGCTTTGCGCCGATCGATGGTCTTGGCGATCGCCTTACGATGGCGCGCTGGCCACAATCCAGTCAGTCGTATACCAGTCGAACTCACTCGACTCAGAGCAGTCGACTGCCATGACATGGCAGTCGACTGGTGTCGGGAAAACCCATCCGACACTTGGCCAAATGGCCAAGTTTCACCTAAGAGCTACCCCTTCCCGGGTTACATTCGCTCACTCTCATCTCTCGGAGTCCCTCGCCTTCGAAGTTCTCTTCGTTCTCGGCCACGTCCCTCGGCAGCATCAGGCGCACGACTCTGCAATGCTCCTTCGCGTCTCTTGCCTCGAAGTCTACTTCCTCCGGCTTCACTCCAAGCTTCTCGTCCGGCGGTCCCTCGGATGCTCCAAGCGCACGACTTCCGTAAAGCTATCCTTCACCGACTCAAGGCACGAGTCATGAGATGTGAAACTCGCCACGGCTCCATGTGCGAATTACTAAGTCCTGCACGACTTCAACGCACATATCAAATCAACATATCAAACTAACTTAAACCCTTTGCCACACCATCAAAACCATATTACGGCAAGAGATTGCCCTAACAGAAGACTCGTCAAGGGAGAGTCAAAATTTACGTGTTGGGAATGGAACAAAGGTTGCTGCACTCGCCATCAGAACGTATTTGTTGAAACTCCCTATAGGACTTGTCTTAAAACAGGACAATTGCTTTTATGTTCCTTCGTTGATAAAGAACATCATTTCTATTTCTTGTTTAAATAGAAATGGTTACCATTTGACTTTTAGTAACAATTGTTGTTACATAACTTTGAATGGAGTTCTTTATGGGACTGGAACTTTAAGCAATGGTATTTATACGTTGGACATATCCAGTGACATTTTCAATATCGAAGCGAGCAACAAGCGTGCTCGAAAGGATAATCAATTAGACTCCTATATGTGGCATTGTCGTCTTGGCCATGTAAGCAAGAAACGCATGTCCGAATTACACCGATGTGA
The DNA here is from genome assembly GCA_025175895.1 of Wurfbainia villosa. NCBI lineage: Eukaryota > Viridiplantae > Streptophyta > Magnoliopsida > Zingiberales > Zingiberaceae > Wurfbainia > Wurfbainia villosa. The sequence continues at coordinate 47,009,822 of CM045988.1, read as the reverse complement.
AATTCTTGAATCGTTTGAATTAGATTCATACGATACATGCGAATCATGCTTAAAAAGCAAGATGACTAAGTTACCTTTTACAGGAAAAGGTGAACGAGTGGGAGAGTTACTAGGTCTAATACATACTGATGTATGTGGACCTATGTTAACTTAAGCTTTAGGAGGCTATAGCTACTTCATTACCTTCACCGATGATCACTCACGGTTTGGGTATGTGTTCTTGATGAAACACAAGTCTGAAGCCTTTGAAAAGTTCAAAGAATTCAGAAATGAAGTAGAGAAACAACATAACAAGAGTATTAAAATACTTTGATCAGATCGAGGTGGTGAATACTTGAGTTAGGAGTTTCTTGATTACCTAAGAGACAATGGTATATTGTCTCAATGGACTCCGCCATATACACCACAACATAATGGTGTATCTAAGAGGCGTAACCGGACCTTGTTGGACATGGTCAGGTCAATGATGAATCATGCGAATCTTCCCAAGTCCTTTTGGGGCTATGCACTTCAGACAGCTGTTTACTTGTTAAACAGAATGACTAGCAAGGTAGTCTCTACTACTCCATATGAGATATGGAATAGTAAGAAACCTCATGTATCTTACTTGAAGATATGGGGTTGTCCTGCTTATGTGAAGCGGACTGTATCAGACAAATTGGATGCTAAGTCTGATAAATGTCTATTTATTGGATACCCTAAGGAAACAAGGGGTTACCAATTCTATCATCCTGTGGAACAAAAGGTGTTTGTTTCAAGGCATGTTGTATTTCTAGAGAAAGAGTTTCTCTTGCAAGAAAACAGTGGGAGTGTCGTCGAGCTTGAGGAGGCTCGAGAGACTCAAATAGACATTGATGAGATACCTGGTGAAGCACAACAGCCGATAACTCATAGTGATGAGCAATCGGCTGGACCTATTGTAACACCACATCTTCGTAGATCTGGTAGAACACGCAACATTCCTGAGAGATATGGATTTCTCATAAGTGAATCGAACGACGTGTTACTCATTGATGATGAGGAGCCTACCAGTTATGAAGAAGTGCTGACAAGTTCAGAAAGGGATAAGTGGCTTGATGCCATGAAGTCAAAAATGGATTCCATGTATTAAAACCAAGTTTGGAACTTGGTTGACCCACCTGAAGGCATTAAGCCTATAGGGTGCAAGTGGGTTTTCAAGAAGAAAACCGACATAGATGGTAATGTAATTACCTATAAGGCTAGATTGGTGACGAAAGGATATCATCAAAAACAAGGTGTTGATTATGACGAAACCTATTCGCCTGTAGCTATGCTTAAATCCATTCGGATGCTCCTGGCCATAGCGGCTCATTATGATTATGAGATATGGTAGATGGATGTGAAAACAGCTTTCCTTAATGGAAACCTGCTCGAGGACGTGTATATGATACAGCCTGAGGGTTTCACATCGGTTGATAAAACCAAGGTATGCAAATTGCGACGGTCCATTTATGGATTGAAGCAAGCATCTAGGAGCTGGAATATCCGTTTTGATGAGACCACCAAAAAGTTTGATTTCTCACAAAATCTAGACGAACCTTGTGTGTACAAGAAGGTTAGTGGGAGTGCAGTCGTGTTCCTAGTATTGTATGTCGATGACATATTACTTATAGGAAATGATGTTTCAATCTTACAGTCAGTTAAGGTTTGGTTATCCAAGACATTCTCCATGAAAGACCTGGGAGAAGCAACCTACATCCTCGGGATTAAGATCTATAGAGATAGATCGAAACGGTTGCTTGGTCTTTCACAGTCTACATATATAGACCGAGTGCTAAAGAGGTTTAGCATGTCGGAATCCAAGAAAGGTTACCTACCCATCAGGCATGGGGTACACCTTTCGAAGTCTATGTGTCCGCGCACAGAAGACGAGAGGATTTGCATGAGTAAGATTCCCTATGCATCAGCAATAGGATCTATCATGTATGCTATGTTATGTACGAGGCCCGATGTATCGTATGCTCTGAGTGTCACGAGCAGATACCAATCTGATCTAGGAATGGATCATTGGGTGGCTGTTAAGACGATCCTTAAGTACTTGAGAAGAACTAAGGATGTGTTCCTAATATATGGAGAAGGGGACATGGTGATATGCGGGTATACGGATGCGACTTCCGCATGCATAAAGGATGATTCCATGTCTCGATCCGATACGTGTTCACCCTGAATGGGGGCGCAGTGAGTTGGAAAAGTTCCAAACAAGACACTGTAGCGGATTCTACCACTGAGGCAGAATACATTGCAGCTTCGGAAGCAGCAAAGGAAGCGGTTTGGATCAAGAAGTTCATTTATGAACTTGGTGTGATTCCTGCCATTGTTGAAGCAATACCAGTCTACTGCGACAATAATGGAGCGATTGCACAGGCAAAAAAGCCGAGGTCTCATCAACGATACAAACATGTGCTTCGCCACTATCATCTTATCAGAGAGATCATCAGTAGGAATGAAATACAAATCGAGAAAATTCCCACTGAAAGGAACTTAGCGGATCCTTTGACTAAAGCATTACCTCAAAGTAAGTTTGAGGGTCATGTTAGTGCTTATGGTATTGGATACCGTAGCGATTGGCATTAGGCCAAGTGGGAGTCTATTAGTAATATATGAGAGATGTCCTAAGGCAATCGCCTTATGTATGAACCATTTATATGATAAATGAAGATTCACTATTTGAGTATACATGTTTCATGTATTTGATCGGATCTTAAACTCATTTACTGAATGTCCACGATACGATTCACAGCATGAGAGAATTTGTGATTGGATCACAACTAGTGAGTATCTCTACATGTGTAATTGTGATGTATCGGAATTATCCCTAGTCGATGAATTGATGGATTTGGACACCATCGATTCTGTCGAGACTAGCACGAGGTATACTCCTTGGTATATCCAAGCAGCTGATTCTCACTGGCTGGAGACATTGTGATGTCCGGAGTTGATCGTGGATGCTAGTTATGGTAACTAGTTCATTGGAGTGACTAGCTGTAAGACTTCATATGGTTCCCTGCATATATGGATATGTTAATGAAGTCCTTACTGTAGCATAAGTGCGATGTTCCTTTGACTTGCGGTATTCAAGTCATCTTGATCATGGAGACTTATGCTTTGACATCTTAAGCAAACATCTCCAAGGAGATGTGGACCCGGGATGATTGGGTATAAGTCAAAGTGATCGAAGGTGTTTGAATAGCCTATAAAGGATTCACCACTCCTTGCGAGGAGATGTATACCCATGGCCTCTCGTCGGATTGTTACTAAAGTCTTTGGCCAAAGCATTACATTTTAAAAGTAAGGTACTCTTCGATACATGTGCAGTAACTAGAATCCGTAGGACGAGGAAATGATACTTGGGCTAGGTGTGACGTAGTCAGCCTAGTGGGGACTGACACTATAGACCATGTCCTGAACCAAGTGGGTATAAGATGAGTGAAGGGAATGGGGCACGATTAATTCGAGCTGCTGAAGGGTTTCAAAAATAGTTCTGGATCAACCGTTGATCTTTTCGGTTAATTAGGGATCATGATGTACTACTAGGTGCCACTCATGATCATTCTATAATTAATGGTTAATTATAGATGGCCAACATAAACCGAGAACCTATTTGGTCATACGCACAACAAGAGTAATCCGAAGGATTTAAAACGAGCTTGAGAATGGGATTCTCAGACCGAGAGAAACTAGGTTTGGTTGGACCAAACAAGAAGCGAGCATGAAATCGTTTCAGTCGCAATGGAAGCGTGGATGGGCCGTGTCTTATGAAGACATAATGGATGAACCAAAATGGTTTGGTTCTAATCCAATGGAGGAGAATAAACCAAAGGGTTTGATTTATTTTAAACGAATGAACCAAAAGTTGGTTCGGTTCGTTTTAACTTAAAATAAACCATCATGGTTTGGTTTATTTTAACTTATATTAATGGAGCGGGTTAACGGGCCTCATGGTTATGATCCAATAACCATTAAGAGAATTAGTTCTCTATAAAAGAGGGCTTAAGGGATTGTTAAGCCCTAATCCAAAAACCCTAGCTTGTGGTTGCCGCCCACCTCTCCATCCTCTCCTTGGATTTTCGGCGCCAACCCTAGGTTGCCGCCCAGCCCCTTGTACCGCCGTCCAACTCCTTGCCAGCATCCAAGCTTCAGCCGGTCATCCTCCGGCGACCCTCCAGTGATCTTCCTAGGCTTCGGCGATAAGGTGAGCACTTGGCTTCCCTTGGTTGGCCGGCGCCTACTCCTTCACCAAAGCTGTCCAGTTTTCTGGACAGCTTGTTCTTCTCTCGTCGGAGCGTCGTTTGGACGATGGTTAGAGCTCCGACAGCGCCTAACTTACCGGGGATTCGATCTCCGGTAATCCTCATAGGTGGATGACGAAGGATTCGTCAAATGGTTGACGAATACCTCTCCGGAGAAGCGAGTTTTGAGGACTCGTCTTTGGATCCGAATTTGGATTCGGATCGTGATCATCTCTCGATCACGTCGTCTTCAACACGAGGCTAGTAAGCCGTACGAATAAGAAGCTCGTGCCTTAGCGAATTCATCCTAAGGATACTCGGCGTGGATACGGATAGAGACGATTCTAGCGAGGATCGTTTCGGTTGATGCCGTTCCCGCTACACGTGATACGAAAGGTATAACGTAGTTAAATTTTCTTTTATTGCAAATTTAAATTTACGGTTATGTCTACACATGTTGTACTATGCATGCGTGTGATGTGTGTGTTGTAATAAATATAGATTTATTATTTTTATTTCTTCCACTGTGCACATGTTTACGAAACATGTTCGAACACACACTCGCCGCGGTGCCGGAAACCCAACATCACGTGCAAACCATTTAGGCTTCATACCATTTATTTTGCAAAATTTTCTCCATTCTTTCATAACTTGAGAATGTGTCCATAAATAATGAATTGCACTCCTAGTTGGTTGAATATGTGATCCTAAATATTTAAGTCCATCTTGAACACACAAATTCAAATTTAAAATGTGACATGTACACCTAATATGAACAAATCTTCCACCTATTGATGGTTTACATATATCAATAAGCTCACTAATACTAGAGGTATTTGCACTAGCATTATCAAAAGAAATTGAAAAAACTTTAGAAGTTAGACCATATTCTTCTAAAATAACAAAAATAAGTTGTGAAATATTTTGTGTCGTGTGTGTTTCGTTAAAACATCTATATGCTAGCAATCTTTTTTGAATGTCCCAATTATTATCAATCCAATGACAAGTAATACCCATATATGAACAACTTTGCCAATGATCACTCCAAATATCGGAACACAAAGAAACTTTACTGTTTAAACTAGAAAATTCTTTAATCAATTCTTTTTTTTGTTCTAAGAATAATTTTAAAAGTGTGCGTTATAGAGTATTTCTTGGGATACGTTTAATAGAAGGATTTGCACTTGTAGAAAGCCAATTTTTAAAAGATAATTTATCACTAAAACTAAAAGAAAGTTGTTCAATCGCACAAAATTTAGCAGTTTCTTCTCTAAATCTAGATTCGTCAAATTTAAAAAGTTTAGATTCCTTACCCCAACCCGATTGAGAAGAGAATGTCAGAATTTGAGTTTGAGAATGATCAATACCAATTTCCACCTGATGATTTCTCTCCACATGTCGAGTAAGGGTTCCGTAACCTCCTCCTTGTTGAAATTTATAACATTTTGAACAATATTTTCATTTTGCTTGCATATCACCGGAAGGGAGCGTTACTTTTTTGAAATGTTTGGTGAAGATATCGGATGTCAGGCGAGGCACTCGAGTTGGCCTTGTAGCCATAGAACCGGCCATCGTACTGGATGTATTGCTCCTACTTTCTTGACTTTGATGATGATGACATATTTGATATTCATTACTGGAAATATCAAGATCATAGTCACTGATATCGAATTGAGGTGAATCGCCGCCTTGCTCGAACTCAAACTCGGGTGGTGGTGGCATTATGCTCTTTCCCTTTCCTTTGGCACCGACTGCACCCTTACGACTTGATCCGGCTCCAGACATTTGTAAAAATTTGACTTGAGACTTAAAAGCAAATGAGGGAATGAGAATTAGAGAAGAGAATTTGTGATTTGTGAAAAAATGAAAGGGAGTGGAGGAGTATTTATAGGAAAAAAAAACATTAAAAAAAAAAGTTCCAACGGCTGACCCGTCGGGTCCGGGTCGGGCCGACCCGGCACGTCGGCCGTTGCACAACGACCACGATTTTGTGGCCATCGAAATTTTTTTAAAAAAAAATTATAATAAAACGGTCGACCCACCGGGTTCGGTTCGGACCAACCCGATGGGTCGCCCGTTGCACAATGGCCATGAAATCGTGGCCGTTCAATTTTAAAAAAAAACCGCGGTTCAATTTTTTAATAATCATGACCGGACCGCCTAATAGGCGGTCCGGTCATAGGTCCGGGTCAAACCCGTTGACCCAGTTAACCGGACTGTAGACCATGGTCCGGTTTCGGGTCGGGTCCGTGTCCAACTCGGACCTTGGCCGAGTCTAGCTATACCTTTTTCTTTTGAAGAAATGTTAGCATGCTCATGTAGCTCAAATTCACAAAAAAGTTCATCTATCTTAACTAAAGAAAGATCTCTAGAGACTTTATAGGCATCTACCATTGATGCCCATAAAGTTGTTCTATGGAAAGCTTGAAGAATATACCTCACAAGGTCTCAATTTTCTACCTTTTAACCTATCACATGTAGTCCATTGACTACCTCTTTGAAGTGACCGTGCATTTGGCTCACGGTCTCGTTGGTCTTCATGGCAAAGCTTTGGAGTTGGCCTATCAAGAGGTCCCTCTTGGCTCTCCTTTTCTCCTTTGATCCTTCGTTCAATTTGATGAGCTTCTCCCAAAGCTCTTTAGCGGAGTTGAAGGGGCCGACTTTGGATAATTTCTCCTTTGATAAACCACATTGGAGTGTGGTCATTGCTTTTGCATTCGCTTGCGCCTTCTTTGCCATCTCTCTTGTCCAATCCTTTGTTGGTATTGGCCCTCCGAATTCGTCGATCGGCTTCTCAAATCCATCTACAATACTAAACCAATTGTCAATATCGTTCATAAGGTAGTATTCCATTCTATCTTTCCAATAGCCGAAACTGTTGCCGTCAAAGAATGGAGGCCTCGCCGTGCTATACCCCTCTTGAAACACCATTGAGCTTCGGTTGATGGTTAGATCTTCCGACGCGATCCGGGCTCTAATACCACTTGTTGGGGATCCTTGGAAGGCTAGGGGGTGAGTAGCCTCTTTTTGTTTCTACAAGTAAGGTTAGCGGAAGAAAAACAAGAAACTAAAAGAAATTAAGAAGTAAACAAACAATCGCTAACAAGAGAGCTTTTACGTGGTTCAAAGATTAAGCTCCTACTTCACAGCGATCCTTAAGGTGGATCAATCCAATGAATCTTCAGTAAGAAAGCTTTCCTTACAAAACTCTACTTTTCTTTACAATTGATGAAGATGAAGCTTATAGAAGAGGAGGATTTAAGACTCTTAGAAAGCTTAGAAATTCGTGGGGAGCTTGAGAGCAAAGTTGGAAGATAAGCACTAGCCTCTTCAAGCACCCCATGCCCTCTTTTTATAGAGAGAGGGTTGTTTTTCCCGTTGAGCCTCGATCAGTCGACTGATGGACTCCATCACCGATCGCTTCAGAGCTAATGGCTTCCGAGGCGGATCCACAAGGATTCGTAACCGCCATTTCCAACGGTAGGTTGATCAATCGACTGATGGTCTCCATCAATCGACTAATGAAGTGATCAGTCGAGTGATCCCTGCGAGGAGTCAAGTCCGACTCCATTCTGTGCCGATGTAACCTTTGATCATTCGACTGCCTAGAATTGGCGCAATAATCGATGGCGCATCACGATCGCCGCCAACTTACACGAGATCGATGGCTTGCTTTATCAGCTGCATCAGTCGAGTATCCCATCAGTCGACTGCTATGTTGTATCAGTCGAGTGATACTAGTCAAGTATTAGTAATTCATACTTGAATTGACTCCTTAGACCTAGACTCAACCTTCTAACTCTTCCTTTAGCTTTGTGCCTCCAGGATCCCTCCGAGTCCGCGACTTGTTCATCCTTTGCGCTTGCTTCCAAGAGCTTCCTTCGGTTTCGTCATGTCTTGGGTTTCCCTTTGCCAAAGTACATTGGACTTTATGTTGCCAAGACTACATGCTTGGACTTAAGCTGCCAAGATTTGCCTTTGGACTTCCTTTGCTAAGGTCCTCTTGGACTTTACACCACCAAGACTACATGCTTGGACTTACGCCGCCACGACCTTTCTTTGGACTTCTCTTTCCAAGATCACACTTGGACTTTTCTTTTACCAAGTCTTCATACTTGGATTTTCCTATCACTTAAACATGTTCACAATTAAATCACAAATATTGCCTAACTTAGATAATTATCAAAACATCAAAAGATATAAATGCTTGGGGCATTGTTGCACCAACAATCCTCTATCTTACTAATGGTCTCCTTAGGAAGGATAGGTCTAGAATTGTTCGATCTAGGTTTGTTCTTAGGTAAAAATATTTTAGGGATATTAGTCCCAAATTTCTTCTTATTTCTAAGGTTGACACTCTTAGCACCTAAACAATAAAACCTATTTCTAGCATGCTTTTGTTGATGAGTAATTGCAACTAAAAGGTGCATTAAAATATATCTTAGGGTTTGCCTTAGAGGCTCCCCCTACTTGTGATGCTCCTTCTTGGACCTTCTTCCCCTTTGGACATTGACTCTGGTAGTGTCCCGGTTATCGACATTTGAAGCACACCACGTGCTCCTTGCTTTTTCTAGTGGAGACTTCGACTTCATTAGTCTTTTCATTGACTTTTGGTGCCGGTGGAGTTTTCTTAACTCTTTTTGGACACTTACTCTTGTAGTGTCCTTGCCTCCTGCACTCAAAGTATATAATATGATTTTTATTATTTATTGAAATTCTTGAGTTACCTTCCATGGTAGGGAAGTCCTGAGCTAGGGAAGTCCCGAGCTTCCTCTTCCTCTCGACCGGAGGTGGATGGTTCTTCTTGAGGTTGCTCTGGTGTAGATGATCTAGTATCCTCCCCCTCAATCCTAGAGGTGGAGGCTTCTTCCACTTTTTCTTCCTCTTCCAATCTGGATTCGGATGTTAATTCTCTATCAATTTTTGAATACTCACTTGCTTGTGAGGAAGAGCTTTCTTCTTCGGCCTCCTCTTCTTCTTGAGCCGAATGTGGGTGCTCATGGAATCTTGCCACTTTGCTCCATAGCTCTTTGACATCCTTGTATTGACCTAAGCTACACAATATATCGTTAGGAATCAAATCAACCAAGAATTTTATTACCTTCTTGTTTATCTCGAATTCTTGGATTTGTTCCCTGGTCCACTTCTTAATTTTGAGGAAACCTCCCTTTGGCCCTCTTAGATACTTGAATCCTTCCATCAATGTGGACCATTCTTTGAAGTCCCTCATCATAATAAAATCTTCAATCCGTGCCCTCTATTGCCTAAACCCTTCTTGTCCATAGAAGGTGTACGGGACCGGAGTGTTGATGTCTCATCCCAAATTCTCTTGAAATTCCATCTTCTTCCTCTAGCGGTGCTCTCTTAGTTGTTAATCCTTGAAGAGTGACCTCACTTTGATACCAATTGTTAGGACCTCGTGCTAGAGGGGGTGAATAGAATGTCGTCAGCGTTGATGGAATTTGATCGTTCGTACTTGCTACAAAATGTGTTATCTGCAGTGGAATATATATATAACAAAACAAATAACAACAAACACAATCACAATACCAAATATAATGTAGTTCGAATCAATGATTCATACTCCACGGATTGGGCTCGTAAGAGCCCTAGCGATGCCAAACACCACTAAACAATAACCTCTCCTTCTCGTAACAATCTGGATGTGGAGGAAACCCCTTACAACAGTTCTTACAACAATAAGAAATGAATACAAGCTTATTATGTCATGCCACGAGAGGGATACTTGTCCGATGAAAATCAGACAACACCTCCCCTGTACTGTGGACAATTGAAACTTGTATACAAGGCCCACACGACCCACTATACATTGACCAACATGGCCGGAACATAAAACATAAGGGCCTCAGGCCAACAATCAATGTAACTACGAAACATAAAAAACTCTAGACTTACCTCCTCTTCCATCTGAGCAGGAATACACAACCACAAATATAACCAAAACAAATCAAAACAAAAAGTTCCCAAAGACTTAATCTAGTACCACCAAAACAACAAAGAGTATAAAGTATTACAAGTTTAAAACATAGAGTCTTAATGATAAAAATGGGGAAAATAACGGAGTCGTCAGATCAAAGGATTGGCAATTGGACCCTCCGGAAGGCTTCATCCTGAAATAAAATAAATATCAACGGAGTGAGTAAAACTCAGTAGATATCTAACAGTCATGCATGGTAAACTATAAGTAGCAATAATAATCATGCTGATACAGTTTCTCAACAGAAATACATACCTAAAACTATACATACCAGAATCACCTAAGCTGACATAAAATACATCCACACAAGTATATGTTGGATCACCAAAACAAATAACATAATACCTCCTGTATGTGCATGACAATCATATGCAACAACCAAAAGTGCAACAAGCAATGCATATAGTAAAAACGTATGCACATGATGCAATGACCTGTGTCACCCCTGACGCCAGTCAAGCCACTGACATGTCATGTGTGTCGGCCGAGTGGGTAGGGTTGTGACAACTGTACACTCTGCTGTCACTACACCTATGTGACCGAGTGGATAGGATGCTGGTGGAGTATCACCCTCCTACCCCATGTATGTATATGGGGGACATCACCTTGTCTCATCTCATCGTCTCACGACAAAGGAGGGATCCATGTCTGCTACCACGTCGTAATACCAATAACCTGAGCGACCACCGTGGAGCCCTGACAGAGAAACCACACACACACACTTGAAATACCACTAACCCACGAGTGGTTGTGTGTGTAGATAATGTGACTGATGATGGGCTCAACTACCAAGTAATATCACCTCCTACCGAAGAGCCGATGATCGCCAGTCATGCAAAAATGCAAGATGGTGCATGTCACTAATGCATGATACACCTATCAATCCATGGCTACCTATGGTATGTACCCATAGGAGCCCATATCAAATAACCTAGGTACATAAGTCTATGTACACATGCAAGTTATATTCATTATTCATTCAATGCTTAGTATGTAAGATATGTCACTACTCTAGTGCTAAATAAACAAATGACAAGTATCAAAGTGATAGAGCATAATATAATAAGCATATGAAATGACTACAACACGTACTAGGTAGTAACATACTAGGGCAATTAACAAGCATAGAAAACTACTACTAGCTATAGTAAACAATGCACAACAAGATGACAATATCTAAAAAAAGAGTCAAAGATACCCGCCTGCTATGAAGAATACCAACTGTCTTTACGTTCGTGGACCTGTCTCATGACTGAAACCTTTATATAACATAATTACCATTAATTCATACAGATATAAAAATCTGACAACTCTACACAAACACACTCATCCACAGCTATTCACAGCCATCACAGCCATTCATAGCCCCTTAATAACCTACTATTACCCCAAATTAGAGATCTAACCACCCTAATTGGCATCCCTATCGCAACCTATCTTCATCCACTCCATAAACACTCATTTACAACCCTTCACAGCTCATGCACTGTTCACCGGAACAACCCTCAAAGCCCCTCGGACCCATTCACCCCGATCACAACCCTCACAGCCGACCAACTCCATCTTACAGCCACTCCACCGAAGGGAAGTCCACTCACAGATCACAATACATTGCCACACAACCAAAATCTAGCAATTTACCGACAAGAGGAAGAGTAAATAAATCTTACCATCCATAGAAAAATCCACCGGCAGCCAATCCTTCCCTCAACTCTGCCTTGTTCGCCGAAAAAAACTTACCCAAATCACCGATCAACTCTGATACACCACTTGTAATGCCCGTAAAATTTCTATCAAATTTTATAAGAATTTTGCATGATTATAATGGGCTTTTATGTGGGCTCTTTCAAAAATAAAAGAAAATAGAGCCAAAAAGGGATGCATTGCCCAGGGTTTGAACCCTGAACCTCCAAGAAGGAAACTAAACCTTAGGATGCATGTGATTGTTGGTGCAGTAGGCACCTAAGTCGAACCTGAGTTTTGATTATAGCAAACGATACAAAGTTAAGCTCATGTCGTTATCTCACGAGCTGAATCGAGTGTGCAAAAAATTGCTATAGCTAGAGCTGAAGGCTAGTGACACCCAGAGGAAGCCGCGGTGGTCGAGCGACACTCGGGTGACTTCGGAGGGAGCCGAAGGAATCGGGTGGAAGGCCAGAAGCGAAAGTGACACAGTAAGTATCGAGGTAAGCTCGTGTGTGTGTGAGCGTAAGTGAAGTCGTATCCTCTTTACGGGGATGATCTTAAGTGTAGATCCGACCAAAGACATCCTATAGATGGTCTAGGTCAAGATCGGACAGTCGACGATTGTCGAAATTATGTTTTTGTTGAGCTAACTTTGACTTGCAGCAAGCATCAGTCGACTGTCGGCTTGGAGGACTCGACTGTCGTCAATCAATCGACTGCCGGAGGTTAGCACTCAACTGATGCTGCCATCAGTCGACTAATGATGGCCATCAGTCGACTGATGGTCAAAGGATCAGCTTTATCACCAAATTTCAAGGGGAGTGGTGCTCAAATATGATTGGCTAGGGTTCCTCTCGAAAAGGGGCTCAAAGGCTATAAAAGGAGGTCCTGACCTAGGGTTTCTTCATCAATCCTAAGTGCTCAAAAGCCTCCGCAACGCTGCGACTCTCCGACGACTCTACAACAACGAAGTGCTGCCAACAACCCTAGCTTAAGTTCTTTTTTTTTCTAGTTGTTGGTATAATCTTACTTTGTTATTGCTTTCAATATTGCAATTCTTTTTAATCAAGGTTTTCTATCGTTGCATTTTACTTAAATAGAAGAGAGGGTTTGTCTCTCTATCTTTTTTGCTTCGAAGGTTTTTGTAATCGTCAAACTCCTACCTCCAACGAGGAGGAGTGTTTTAGTGAATTGCCCTCCGTACACGGTCTAGGACCGTTAGGGCCTTGGAGTAGTAGCCGAAGGCTACGAACCAAGTAAAAAAATATCTTGTCTCTTTTTGTTTCATTTATCTTTCTGCTGCACTTAATTGTTTTGATACAAACTCGAAAAAAAAGGTTTTTCGCTATTCACCCCCCCCCTCTAGCGAACCGCTTCGATCCAACAATGATAACCAGAAGCCCAGCAGGGGTGTGCTATGAGAAGGGTAAGGAAAATGATAGATAAGGGTAGGGGAGGCAAAGGGACACCTTCAATTGAATAAATAGGGGTAATGAGGAGACAAGAGAACACAAATTCATCATTCTCTTCTCCTTTCTTCTTCCTCCACCGAAAACCTCCCTCTCCTTTCTCCCATTTCCGAAAACTCAAAAAGCAAGAAAAGGGGTCTTATCTTGGCACCACCTAGGGTATATCCTTATACTAAACAAGTGAAAGGATGTAAGTAATCCCTTCACCTGCAGTACAAGTTGTTTCGATTGTTGATTTCTTAAGACCACTCTTTGAAAGTTTCGGCCAAACCATGTTTTGGCTACTAATGATTCTCCATGCCATTATCTATATATATTTGATGTTAACATGTTGATAGCTAGGCTTTGTACAAGTTGTTGAGCATTTGAATCCTTAAAACCTTCCTTAGGGTTTCGGCCAAGGCATGCTCATGCTCACCAATGATCCCCCTTGCCATGTTTTATATGTATATGATATTAACATGTTGATAGATAGGCTTTGTACAAGTTGTTTGGGTGTAGATTTCCTAAGACCCTTCCTTAGGGTTTCGGCCAAGGCATGCTCATGCTCACCAATGATCCCCCTTGCCATGTTTTATATGTATATGATGTTAACATGTTGATAGATAGGCTTTGTACAAGTTGTTTTGGGTGTTGATTTCCTAAGACCCTTCCTTGGATGTTTCGGCCAAGACCCCATTTATGGTCCTAATGATCTTCCATGCCATGCTAGTTATATATGATGTCAACATGATATTAGTGAGACCTTGTCTAAGTTGTTTGAGTATTTTAATCCTTAAAACCCCCATTAGGGTTTCGGCCAAGACCATGTATGGGCTACTAATGATATTCCATGCCATGCTACATGTATATAAGATGTTAACATGATGTTAGTTAGGCTTGTGTAAGTTGGTTGGGTGTTGAATTCTTACAAACCTTCCTTGGATGTTTCGGCCATGATAAGTTTATGCTCACCAATGATCTTCCATGCCATGATATATATGTATATGATGTTAACATGATGTTAGTTAGACCTTGTACAAGTTGAATTAGGGTTTGAATTCTTAAGATCCCCCTTGGAAGTTTCGTCCAAACCTTGTTCATGCTCACCAATGATCTTCCATGCTATGATATATCTATTTATGATGTTAACATGTTGATAGTTAGACTTTATGATAGCATGATTTGTTTATGTCACTACCTTATGTCCATGTTAATTGTATGAATGTATGCTTATGTTATGCTTATTGCGTCATGATGAAAAGTATGTATGATGAAATGCCTAAGAGATGCTTCCCTATGAATGGGGACTAAGAGCACTCTTTATGTTATGAAAAGGAACATGATATGTTATGATAAGGAACATGATATGTATTGATAAGGAACATGATATGCTATTTTACTTTTGTATGGCTTGTACCGGACCCTAGCAAGGTCCAAGGCATGGGCTCCTACGTGCCCCTAGGTCGACGGTCATAGTACGGACCTAGTACGGGATGGGTTCCTAAGTTGCCCTAGGTCGACGGTCATAGTACGAGCCTAGGATGGGCTCCTATGTTGCCCCTAGGTCGACGGTCGTAGTACGGACCTAGTACCCTAGTAGGTTCGGGATTAGCTACCTCGGGTCTATTTAGGGATGCACGTAAAGATGATGATGTATGTGGTACAATGTCGGGCCCTCCATGTTGAGATTATATTTAAGTACCTATAAATTATATGTTTTCAAAGAACATCTTGCATGTACCCTTTTCATGTCTATGTGATTATTATGTTTTACGAATTCTAGTTATATGTTCCTAAATGATCATGTCACTACTCTTATATGAATGCTATGCTTATATGTTCTTAAATGATCATGTCACTACTTTTATATGAATGCTATGCTTATATGTTCTTAAATGATCATGTCACTACTTTTATATGAATGCTATGCTTATATGTTCTTAAATGATCATGTCACTACTCTATGTCTAATTCTTGATGTATGGCTTTTGTGAGTAGGAAAGGATCTTACTAAGCCTATGTGCTTATAGTTTCATGTTTCCCTTGTACTGCAAATAAGGGTAAAGAATAGCTAAACTAAAGGGAGCAGCAGGAGGGGCAAAGTATGTGTGATAGTGGCATGGTGGAAGAGATCTTTTTTATGTTCTAAGATTTATGCATGTTTTCCATTTAAGTCTTGCATGTTAGTTGTTAAGGGTTGAAGGTAAATGCACGTCCCATGTTTTATGTTTTTTTAAAGTTTAAAGTCTTCCGCTGAATATGCACGCATGTATGATTGCGTCGCGCCGCCCTTCCTCCCCCTCTAGAGTACGAGAAGGGGCGGGCGTGACACCACTCTGGACAGCAGAGAAACGAAAACAAAGGGAAAAGGGATGTATTTACCAGAAGCTTCAACCTCACTGGCGGCACTTCCCTCCCAACCGCTCTGTTCTCCAGCAAAAACTATTGCTGCCTCCAAAACCTAGGTTTTAATGCTCTCCACTGACATAGACCACAACCTTCGATCAAACCCGCTGTAGACGCAGCCTAGCCGCTACCAGCCACCATCTGCTCCGGCAGAGACCTCCGCCCCAGATCAATATGTAGGGGTGACTCCGTTGACCCAACTCCCGACCATGCGCACGCTCACCGTCGACGCAAGCCTGCCGCCCTTGCTTGATCGCGGAGGAGATCGCTAGGAGAAAGGGGCGTCGGGTGGAGTTGATCGCAAGGAGTGGATCGCGAGGAGAAGAATCGCAAAGGGAAGAGAATGTTGTGAGGAATTGGATCGCGGCGGAGAAGAGTTGGTTAAGTAAAACTAAACCGGATTAACCCTTTATATAAGAATTAAACCTATGTTAGGTTTTTATTAATCCCTCATTAACCTAATTATCCCAATAATTTAATTATCCCCGTACAAGCCCCGTTTAATTCTAGAAAATTCCTAAAAATTCTTGGAAAATTACCTAAGATAATTTTTTAATTAATAATGGGTATTTTAATTTTTCGGTATCTCACATTCTCCCCACTAATAAAAATTTGGTCCCAAAATTTCCCACTCAAATGCATAATAAGTAAGAGATAGCACAATCAAGTAGCACAAGTACTGAAAGTATATTTCACGTACCTTAAGTAAACAGGTGGGGGTATTGAGCTCTGATCTTTTCCTCAAACTCCCATGTAGCCTCCTCATCGGTGTGGTGACTCCACCCGACTTTAAGAAGTCACACGATCTTGTTTTGCAAATGTCATTCCTTGTGATCCAGAATCCGTACCAGAACCTCTTTATAAGTAGCATCAGGTTGAATAGAACCTGACACATCTGACAGAATATATGTAGGGTCTGGCACATACTTCCTTAGCATGGACACATGAAACACATCATGAATACCAACCTTGGACGGTGGTAGTGCTAGGCGATAAGTGACTGCTCTGATCCTCTCCAAAATCTCAAAAGGACCAATGTACCTTGAAGCTAGCTTACCACGGAGGACAAATCTCTTCATCCCTTTCGTTGGTGAAACTCACAAGAATACGTGGTCACCAATAGAGAACTCCAGAGGTCTTTGTCTCCGATCGAAATAACTCTTCTGACGATCCTGCACCTCTGCCAACCTTCATCTGATAGTACAAACCAACTCTGCCTCATGCTAAGCTCTCTGGGGTCCTAGCAACTAAGCCTCCCCAATCTCCTCCCAGAGGGTGGGTGTCCGACACTGTCTACCGTACAAATGCCTCAAACGGTGCCATTTGGATAGCTGAATGATAGCTATTGTTGTAGGCGAATTCCACTAATGGCAAGTGGTCCTCCCAGTTGCCCCCGAAATCCATAATGCAGGACCTCAGATAGTCCTCTAGAGTTTGAATGGTCCACTCAGAATGTCCATCTATCTGAGGATGTAATGTTGTACTAAAATAAAGTTGTGTGCCTAAGGCCTGTGATGTGAGCAAAACATATAGGGTTTTAGGAGTTTTTTTCGCTCACATCTCATTACATTTTTTGTAAGTTTCATGCATATGTCACTTTGTTTTGCATGCATTTTCTATTTTCTAGTTCGTAGATCTGCTCTTTTTACTTTTGTATGCAAGATAGCATTTTGTGGGGAAAAGGCGCACTTTCGGAGCAAAAGAAGGGTATTTTGTAGCTAGATGAAGAAGGGGACATGACCAGGGCATGTGGCTACACACGGCTATGTCCAAGGGACGAAATTGGCCATCTAGCGCCACACATGGTATGGTCGTGTGTTTCCACACGGCCATGTGGCGCTGCATGATTCCGACGCGAGTTGGTTATTTTCTAGGTTTCAGAGAGATCAAGGCTGATGTCTATATAAAGGGGGCTACACCCAAACCCTAGAGGGGGGAGGCCCGACGACCGAGATGACACACCGGTGCCCTAAAAAGCATCGGAAACTCGCAACTGGGAGGAAGAGAGCCGCTCGAGAATCAAGTTCTGCACCTCAACGCCAGAGAGAAGAGTTGTATTGCATTATAATTCATATTTCTTACACGTTTATCATTGTATTCATGAATTCCATAATGTTCTATAATTCTCTTCTCGTATTCATGGAATAGACTCTCCGATTCTAGGATTAGGGAAAAACTTGAGGAGGAGAATTAACTCTTGAAAGGACGAGTTCAAGAGGTCGAGGCTAGGTTGGAAAAGTTCATGTTGGGATCCAAGAATCTTAACCGACTACTTGGAACTCAAAGAGCCGTGTACAACAAAGTCGGGATCGGATTTAGTTCAAGGACTACGAATAGATCTTATATGTCTATCATAATCGTAGTCATCAATAAGTCCAAGCATGGGCCCCAAAGGTTTTATTAAACTCACCTATAAGGATCAATAAGTATTGGATTTCACAGGATCAATGCCATTTTGTGGATAGACCATATTGCTTCAATGGTCGAGCCAACACTAAAATAGTATATCTGCTTCCTTAGCAAAACCATTGCATGATTAGTTATTTTGGTTTACTTTTTAGAATGGCTATATAGGACAAATAGTTAGTCAACTTTGACAACACAGTATCAGGATACGGCGAGATGATAGTACGTTAGGGAAACAACGTCTTGTGTATTCGAGCTAGATAAGACATATCTAGCTTGGTGCACTTGGTTGAGTTGAATCAGCTAAAGCTACCTCATCGTATCCTAAACTAATTAGACCAGGAAGTAATCTTGAGTGACTCAAGTAATCAATTTCTTGAATTTGGCTTTGTCTAAGAAAGTGGTTGTTGTTCCGATCAAAAAGGTCCCTGTGCCTCGCCATGACCTAGAAGTTAATTTCTTGAAAGATTTACTTGACGAACTAAGGGTTAAATCTGAATCTAACCCAAGGTTGACTAACTTTAATCAAGTTAAAATCATCTCACAAAACATATAAGGAAAATTCATTTTTGATACACATAGAATGAGTGAGATGTTAAGGATAATTGAAATACACTTAACATAACTTTTTCAAAATGCTACTTATTTTCTTGCACTTAACGAATAATTATAACTTTGATTGGCCAATACTAAGTATAAAACTCTCTAGGCCAAAGTTTAGCGCCCCCTAAATCTCTTATACTTCACATATTTAACTAAGGGGGAGAGGAAACTAACCATAAGGGTTATTTTACAAACCTTTGAAGTTATTTTTGAAAATAAAATTATAAGTATGTTGAAAAATATGTTTCAAAAACTTATTAAATTTTTGGTGCAGAAGGACACACCTCGAACCAATCTATCTAACTAATGCTAGAAGCATGCTTGGACTTATAGTTGATTTATCCTTAATAATTTTAAACGCCTGTTGTTTTTTAAATCTCTATTTTATATAAACATCCTCACTTTTTTTTTATTTTTGGCAAAAGGGGGAGAAGAGCGAAAGTTAAGGGGGAGTAACACAAAATTTATTTTAAAAATTAAAGTATCTCTTTCAAAACTCACCTAGTGTTAAGGGGAAGTTTTTGAAAGAGCATTTATCATTTACTCTACTTATTTTATGCTTTAAATTTCTCTTAACTTTGTGTCGGTTTGTCATAGATCAAAAAGGGGGAGATTGTTGGGTCAGGACCACCATATCATCGAACCTAGGTTTTGATTATGGCAAAGATCCAAAGTTAAGGTCATATTGTTATCTCATGAGCTGGATTAAGTGTGCAGGAAATGGTTAAGCTAAGCCGAAGATTAGTGACACTCGGAGAATTCCGAGTCAGGAAACAGTGATGGTCGGGCGACACCAGAAGAACTTCATGGGAGTCAAAGAACCCAGGTGAAGACCGAAAGCAAAGCGACAGGTCATAAAGGACCAGAGGTAAGCACGAGTGCAAAGAGAGATGGTAAGGTCGTGTCCTCTGTACGGGGACGACCCTACGCGGTGATCTGACTAAGACTTCCAGTTAAAGGTCTAGGTCAAGATCGAACGGTAAGAAACCATCATATTTATCATTTTCTGTGCTAACTCTTTGCTATAAGGAAGTGACCAAGCTGGCAGTCGACTGTTGGATATTGGTAGTTGACTGATGTCAGTCGACTGATGAAGTTCATCAGTCGACTAATGGCGACGATTCAACCTTGTGCGCTAGGTCAAAAAGGATAACATTTGACGTCGTCACTTCGCGAAAAGATAAGGTGCCACCTCATGATAAGTTCCACAAATTAAGGATCTGGATTCAGACTAATTCCAAGGCATGAGTCTATAAAAGGAGGGGAGGACTCGAAGCCAAAGATCATCAATTCTTTGCTCCCAAGTGCTCCAACAATGCTATGCTTCAACAATGACATTACGACACTAACACGCCGACGACAAGCTCTTCATCTCATATTCATATTCGTCGGTAGTATTAATTTGTTTATTTGTAATCGGAGTTTTCATCATAATGAAGTGAGGTAGGCTTGTTGCCTCATCCTTGAGTTTTTGTCTCTAAATTTTTGTGATCGTTGTCTCCTACCTCCAACGAGGAGGAGACTCTATAGTGGATTGCCCCTTCATATGCGGTCAAGGATTGCGGTGCCTTGGAGTAGCAACTATTGGGTTGTAAACCAAGTAAAAAATAAAGTGTCTATTTATTTTTTACTTTCTGCTGCACTGCTCGTATTTTGAAACGAAAAGAAAGTTTTTAAAGCTTGCTATTCACCCCCCTAGCGATGCTTCTCGATCCAACATTTCCTTTACCAAGTCTTCACACTAGGATTTTCCTTTCACTTAACACATTCACCAGTTAGATCACAAATATTGCCTAACTATAAATGATTATCCAAACATAAAAATACATAAGTGCTTGGGGAATTGTTGAACCAACAATCTCCCCTTTTTTAATTTTGGCAATCATTTAAGTTAGGTCTTGAAATATGCTCAAAAAATAAAACATTATATATCACAATATGAATTCTAACATAAAGTCTCCTTCTCCCCCTTTGACACACATCAAAAAGAGGACTCATTGAAAATAAGTTTATGAATGAATAAAATTGATTATGCCTTGAACTGAGATATAACTTAGATATAGGGCTCCCCCTTAATCCAAGACATAGTTCATGATGTGTAAAGAACATGTTGACCAAAGCATTAAACAATAGATAAGAAATGTATCCTTATTTTTCACCAACAATAAACATAATATAGATTTTGGGAATGAAAAAGATTGCATAATAATACTCCCCCTAAATCCATGCATCGGTTAATCCTACTCCCTCTTATTTTATGTGCTTAACATACCATAGGGTTAGGACACCTAACATTGGACTCAAGACAAGAGTCAAGGCTGATTTTGTAGAAAAATCAGTGTGGCAGTCGACTGAATACTGAGGCAATCAACTGCCAACCTTGAAACGCGAAGTTTAGGTTTTCATCCTAACTTTATAAATGCATTAAAAATTTAAAAAATGTCGAAAAAACATGAAATTTTGTGGACACATTTATAAAGTCATTATCTATTAAGGAAAATTAATTTGAAAAATATATCTTTTCAATATTTTGAAAGTGACTCAAATTTGAAAACTAGCAAAAGCTTTAAGGTTTTTCAAAACTTTGTGCCACTTTTTCTTAACAAGTGAAAACTATTTTTCAAAATATGACAAACATAGTTTAAAATTTATTTTGTTTGACATTTCCAATCATGTTCTTAAAGCTATATGCACATCAATTGTACACAAATGATGTGAGCAAAACATATAGAATTTTAGGAGTAGTTTTCGCTCACATCTCATTACATTTTATGTTTGTTTCATCCATATTTCACTCTGTTTTGCATGCATTTCCAATTTTCTAGTTCGGAGATCTGTTCTTTATACTTTTGTGTGAAGGATAGCATTTCATGGGGAAAAGGCACATTTCAAAGAAAAAGAAGGGCATTTTGCAGCTGGAAGCAGAAGGGGACATGGGCAAGGCATCTGGCTACACACGGCCATGTCCAAGGGGCAAAATTGGCCACCCCAGCGCCACACACGGCCTGGGCATGTGGCGCTGCCTGATTCCAATGTGAGTCAGTTATTTTCCAGGTTTTAGAGAGATCCAGGCTGATGTATATATAAAGGAGGCTATGGCCAAACCTTAGGGGGGAGGCATGACGGCCGGGACGACACTCCGACGCCCTAAAAAGCTTCGGGAACTCACATCGAGGAGGAAGAAAGTCGCCAGAGATTCAAATTATGCACTTCAACGCAGGAGAGAAGAGTCACATTGCAGTGTAATTTTTGTTCCTTGCTTAATTTCTATTATTTATATGAACGTGATCGTGCTTTGTGTTTTTCCTCTCTTATCTATGGAGTAGACTTTGCGATTATAGGATTAGGGAGTAGTTTATGTGCGTAGAACATGTTATTCCAAATTTGAATTCTGTTCTTTAATTTCTATTTACAATTGGCATTTGGTTTTCTATCTACTGTGCTAGATGATACGAGGGGTGACAACCATTGTATCTAAGATTTAGAAGAATCAAGAAGGAACCTAGGGGTTGACTTCATCTCCCGTAACCATGGGTATAAGGATGTGATAGAGTAGGAAATGCGCCCCATTTTCAACTCGTCGTTGGGATCGATTCGACATCCTCGTACCGACTATCTTGTCCTAAGTCCAGGGGTCTACCTGGTAATGTCAGAGGTAGCTTCCGATAGATGTGAAAGCTCATCGGGGGAGTGTATGATGTCCTTTCCAGAAAATCATAGCTAGAACCCTAGATGAAACCCAATTGACAACGTATTATGCGACACACAAACGAAACCAAAATCCTAGAATCCCTTCCAAAATCTCGCAACATAGTTTCTTTCTTCTTCTGTGTGACACCGTATTGAGTTGGGACCGTCGTCAATCCTTGTATTTACTTCAAGTACCAGTGCTGAGGACTAGATCAGAGACTACAGGACTGGTCAAAGACGAATGTACAATTTGCAAAGAAGAGTTTTGCCTAGCCAAAGGAGATTCTGAAGAACAATTGAAAGTCAAGTAAATTCTGAGGAGCAGCTGGAAATTTCCAGATCTCGAAGAGCTAATATGGTACCCACTGAAGTACTATATTCTGCTGGTTTTCAACCAACACAACACTGGGTATACCAGTACTATTCTGAAGAAGACATTTTATACGTTGAAGAAGGACAAGTTGATCTACCACTTGTCACAGAACAAAACCATCAAACTCTAAGAGAATTAGGGTTCTTTCATATTCATATGGGTCTTGTCATGATTAGAGTCTACACCTTGCATAGAAGAACTAGGGTTGATACAAGGACGCTATTAGATGGTAGTGTTTCTCTGCAATTCCAAGGTTATACACCTATTGCAGAACCACGAGTAGTCACAATGAATAGTGATGATACTGAAGCATGCTCACTAGAAAATGAAATATTAGCAGTTTTAATTGTAGAATAACCAGTTTTTAAGGTCATGAGAATGCACCCAGAAGCAATCACTCCTATTGGGAGAATTCCTGGAGCTGTCGGGTATGATTTACATATTTGTTATAATTACAGGATTGGACCAGATGATAGATCCCTACTTTCAACGGGATTAGCATTTGCTACTCCTGAAGGGCATTATGGTCGCATTGCTATAGAGATCAGGCAGTGCATGGAGGAAAGGTATTGTGATTGGTGTCGGAGTTATTGATTCTGACTACAGAGGGGAAGTAAAAATTTTAGTTTTTAATATGACCTTTGAAGATTTGAATCTGAAACAAGGAGAAGCTATTGCACAGCTAATTCTTGAGAAAATCTCTACTCTGCCCCTGACAATGGTGCCATTTCTGGAAAGTACTATTAGGGGAACACAAGGATTTGGGTCTATATCCACATCCTCCAGAGCTATACAGATGCATACTCCTGAATGGGATACGCTTATGCATACTCTTGTACCACCAGAAGATCATTCACAGTCACCACCTTCTAGTTCAAATTCATATGACAAATTTTTGGAGAAAATGATCGGTTGGGAACATATCATGACATTACAAGACACTGTAGAATGGACCAATCCATTCGCGGAATATGGTGGAAGTGATAGTAATAATGAATTTTTGTCTACTGACTCCACTTTTTGTGATGAACAGGTTGCTCATATTAATGAAGGTGATTATGCCTTGGATTACCCTATGCAGAAAAGTGAGTGAATTCTGGCCTCATCGGTAGTATCTTCCTCTTTCAATCTACCAAAAGATACAATGATGGGACCACCACAATATGGCCCAGCAGATGAGAGGCCTACAACATCCAATCCATACGAAAAATATGGATTTCATGGGTGCGAAAATTGGGAAACTCAGAAAAGCTTATAATACTGAGCAGTGGACACTTCCCTCAACCCAACAAAAAACAGGTGCAATATTAGTTTTACCTGACAATATTGGGCTTTATAATGATGTTATATCCAGGTGGGAATTCATCACCACCAATGTGGTGGACTCAAAAATATGGCCAGACAAAAGAACTATGGTCCAATTCATTGAAAATCTACTGGGTGAGATAGAAAAGAAGACATTCATTCAGTGGCGAATGATGTACCCAGACCAGTATGATAAGCTGATCAATGCGGCAGATGAAACTTAGAACATTTTGTCACAAATTCGATGAATTATTACCTTGGAGGATCCAACCTCAGGAACCACTGCAGATCAAAATCAAGCTTACCTTGATCTAGAAATGTTAGTATGCCACGGTACTAATGATTTAGTTAATTACATGAATCTTTACAAGGACCTAACTTCAAGGACCGGGTGGATGTTTCTGAATGAAGAATTATCCAGCAAGTTTTACCGAAAGATGCCACTGCTTATAGGAAGCCATCTGGAAGCAAAGTTCCAGGAAAAATTTAGGGGGAATACTATTGGTGTTCTACCCCGAATACATCATGCATATCAAGAGCTTACTGAGATGTGCAAACAAGCAACCTTGCAACGAAGCCTGAAGGACCTTCAATTTTGTTCCTAAATACCTATACCCAGCTATTATCATGGTGAGAAAAAGAAGTACGGGCTTAGGAAATCGAATACTTACAAAGGAAAGCCACATAAATCACATGTAAGGGTGATAAAGAAAAAGTATCAGAATGACCGAACAAGGGTGAAGAAATGCAAGTGCTTTATCTATGGGGAAGGACATTTCGCTAGAGAATGTCGCAACAAAATTGACAGCAAGGAAAGAGTTGCCATGCTTAATGAATTAGACCTGCCAGAAGATTTTGATATTCTATCAATTGACCCTAATGAGAGTAGCAGTGATGCAATATACAGCATGTCAGAAGGAGAAAATGCAATAGAGCAACATTGCACTGCTGCAACAAGTATACTCCCAAATAATGAAATAATGTTTGTTCTGATAGAGGAAACACAGGGATGGCAAGTACAAGTGGATCTACCTAAAGAACACTTTCATTGCCAGCATAAGTGGCAGGTGAATCAAGAAGTTAATACTTTGTTCATCAAATGTAACTTCTGTGGTGCAAGAATAACTCAAAAGGCAAGGAGGCATTGCACTAATTGCAATCTCACAGCCTGCACTCTATGCTCGGACTATTACTTGAAGATAGAGACATAGATCATGCCTCCACTTCCATATAAGTATGTTGAAAACAATTTAATCTCTGAATTAATAGGCTACATAGACAACTTACAGGTAGAAATTCGAAGACTGCAAGCAGAATTGGATAGGGTTCTAAGAATAAACCAAGGGCCTGAGGCATCATTAACTAAAGAATTGGCTGAAGAGTTGCAACAATTGACTCTTCAAGACCTTCAAAAAGTAAAAGAGCGATAAGGTTTACGGAAGAAGTATTTGTTTTCAATGCGCAAGCGATTAGTACCATCAAGAAGAACTCTTAATCGATTATACAACATGATGGTTGAGTTTGAAATACCAAGTATTCCACCATTTCAAGTAAATGCTATCCTGGATACAGGTGCCACAACATGTTGTATTGACAAGAAATCTATGCCAGCTCAAGCATTGGAGAAAAATTCTTACACAGTTATCATCAATAGAGATAATTCAAAACAATCAGCAAATTGGAAGTTGAAAGGCAAACAAATGAGGATAGGTGAAAATAAATTTAGAATTCCATTTACATATTCATTTGAAATGACTTTAGGTGAAGGAATTCAGATGGTCTTGGGTAGAAACTTCATCAGAGGAATGCAAGGAGGGGTATTTAATAGAAGGTAACATCATATTTTTATAAAAACATTACCACTATTGCTACAGATCAAACAATTGCACCAGCAATAGAAGAACTGCAATTAGAAGAGCAAGAATGCCTGGAAATTCAAGAAAAGGTATTCTTTACTGCAATCCCCTCAAATACTTTTATACTACAAAAACATGGCCCCTTGCTAAACAGGCTGAAAGAACAAGGATTCATTGGTGA
Source organism: Wurfbainia villosa (assembly GCA_025175895.1). Lineage (NCBI taxonomy): Eukaryota > Viridiplantae > Streptophyta > Magnoliopsida > Zingiberales > Zingiberaceae > Wurfbainia > Wurfbainia villosa. Next base: position 46,983,617 of record CM045988.1, on the reverse strand, counting down.
TGATCCATTACAACACTGGTCAAAAAATGACATCTTTTGCAAAATAGACATTATTAATCCAGAAATCACTATTCAAGTCAAGTCATTATCTCATGTCACCCCTACAATGAAGACAACATTTCAACAGCATGTTGATATACTCCTAGGACTAAAGTCATTCATCCTAGCAGAAGTTGGCATAGAACAATGGCCATGATTGTTCAATCCAGAACCAGTATTGATCCTGTTACAGGAAAGGAAATCAAAGGGAAAGAGCTTATGGTATTCAACTACCTGCTTCGTTCAGTTGCGTATTGCTAACTTGATACATCTTGCCAAGTATTAATACTATTATTAAGAAGGTAGGCAACTAAAAAATTTATTCCAAATTTGACTTAAAGTCAGGATTTCATCAAAATACCATGGACCCTTCATCAATTGAGTGGATGACATTTATATGCCCTTCTGGTCTTTACAAATGGTTGGCAATGCCATTCGAATTAAAGAATGCTCCCGCAATTTTTCAATGCAAGATGGATTAGTGCTTTACAGGTACGAAAGATTTCATTTCCATCTATATTGATGATATTCTTGTTTTCTCTAATACAGAAAAGGAGCATATTAAGCATTTGGAAATTATATTGAACATTTGCAAGAAGCATGGATTGGTTTTGTCTCCTACTAAATGCAAATTAGTAGTCTCAAAAATTGAATTTTTAGGAGCAGAAATAGGAGAAGGCAAATTAAAGTTGCAGCCCCACATAATAATAAAAAATAGCAGAATTCAAGGAAGAAAATTTGAAAGAGAAAAAGGGTTTGAGGTCCTAGCTGGTTATTTTGAATTTTGTCAGGACTTATATTCCAAACCTAAGCTCTAAGCTATGTCCGCTTTATGAGAAGACTTCCATTCATGGGGACAAACGAATGAAGCCTTCCGACTGGACCTTAAACAAAGAAATTAAAGCCCAAATTCAACAGCTACCAGATTTGGAACTCCCGCCAGAACAAGCTTATATCATACTTGAAACTGATGGATGTATGACATGATGGGGTGGAGTTTGCAAATGGAAGAAGTCTAAGTACAACCCAAGAAGCACAGAGAAGGTTTCCGCTTATGCACATGGCAACTTTCTCACAGTAAAGTCAGTAATAGATGCAAAAATATTTGTTGCTATGGAAACTATGAGCTCTTTAAAAAATCTACTATTTGGATAAAGTAGAAATTACTCTAAGAACCGACTGCCAAGCGATAATCAATTTCTACAACAAAATGGTTAGAAACAAGCCATCTCGAGTCAGATGGATCGCCTTTACTGACTTCATTACCGGTTCAGGTATCAAAGTTAATTTTGAATTTGTTGATGCCAAATCAAATGTCTTTATAGATTCATTATCAAGCCTAGTTATTGGCAAAGAAATAATTTTTGTAATCATGGATAAAGGCAAGGAGAAAATGGATGAAGTAACAAGGGGAAAGAAAATTATAGATGGAATTAAATATCTTGATGAAGTAGAAGAAGTCGCTACAAAGTTAGCAGCAGCCCAACGGCACTTGTTATTAACACAATATGAGGACGTTCTACAGGATGTGGGTAAGAACATTCTAACCCCAAAAGAGCATCAAAAGATAAGATTGATGGATGACATAGAAGAGCAGGCGGTATAAAATCTCTATCATTCACTCAAGGAGCTAGAGATTATCCAGCAAATGAAGAAAGCTGATTTCACAAGACAGCGTTACCAAGAAGGAGGATATCAAAATTATTTTCTCACGATGTCACAAATGCTGAAAGAGATAAGGAAGGAGCTGTGGAGGATATCCAATGCGTTAAGTCCCATCTTGGGAAAAATTAAAGCAACCCCCCACTAGCAGAAAGCAGTGGTGAGCCCAGAAAATTCAAACAACTTTTTCGCAAGAATCCAAGTAACTTTTGTAAAAAGATTGAGTCCCGGGGAGTCGTCTTATCTTTAAGGACAATAATGCAATCCTGAGGAGCAACTGGAAATTTTCAGATCTCGAAGATCTAATATGGTACCCGCTGAAGTACTATATTCTATTGGTTTTCAACCAACACAACACAAAAACAGGATCGTCTCTCTAGAATTTGAAATTAAAAACCTGGGACGTTGCCCAGAGTCTTTATTTCTCTAGAAAGCTTTTGAACACAAGACTTCTGAAAGAATGAATGGTAGGCTTGGTGTTGCTCAAGTCTGCTCAAACCTTCTGAACCCTTAGCCTTTTATAGAAGAATGTTATTGTATCAATAATTGAAGCGGGTGCTTGTTTATTAGCCCTATCATCCTTTAATATGACACCTATGATTCTCACATTTGGCTTTACAACTCATACTGAAAAGACTCATCTACTTTACAACTCATACTGAAAAGACTCATCTAATGCATTATTACAAAGTTGATAAGACCAGACTTCTTTACAGCTTTGTAGCATCTGCTTTGCTGCATTATTGTCCTTAAAGATAAGACGACTCCCCGGGGCTTAATCTTTTTACAAAAGTTACTTGGATTCATGCGAAAAAATTGTTTGGATTTTCTAGGCTCGCCACTGCTTTCTTCTAGTGGGGGTTGCTTTAATTTTTTCCAAGACGGGACTTAACAGATTGGATATCCTCCACAGCTCCTTCCTTATCTCTTTCAGTGTCGGTATAATTTATATAGATTTATTCCTTGGAAATTAACCACAAAGATGAAAGGTGGAGACTCGACATGCATCCTTGGTCCGGATTATCCACAAGGCTAGTAAGTGTGTAAGACGGTAAACCTGAAGTCTTTAATTTTGGGGATATTTCTAAAATAAATCTTAGCAAAAGAAGATTGGAAGTTATTAATTCTAGTTTTGTGATTGTTGGGTTTCCGGCACCGCGGTGTGTGTGTGTTCGATCATGTTTCGTAAACATGAGCACAGCGGAAGCAATTAAAAATAATAAATCTATATTTATTACAACACACACAACACACGCATGCATATTACAACAAGTGTAGACATAACCGTAAATTAAAATTTGCAATAAAAGAAATTTATCTACGTTATACCTTTCGTATGACGTGTAGCGGGAACTGCATCAACCGGAACGATCCTCGTAAGAATCGTCTCTATCCGTATCCACGCCGAGCTCCTCGGGATGACTTCGCTAAGTCACGAGCTTCGTCTTCGTACAGGTTACTAGCCTCGTGTTGAAGACGACGTGATCGAGAGATGATCACGATCCGAATCCAAATTCGGATCCTAAAACGAGTTCTCAAAACTCGCTTCTCCGGAGAGGTATTCGTCAACCGTTTGACGAATCCGTCGTCCTCCACCTCAGAGGATTACCGGAGATCAAATCCCCGGTAAGTTAGCCGCTGTCGGAGCACTAACCGTCGTCCAAACGACGCTCCGACAACAAAGAAACAAGCTGTCCAGAAAAACTGGACAGCTTTTGGTGGAGGAATAGAGGCCGGCCAAAGGAGATGTGGAGCTCACCTTATCACCGAACCCACAAGAGATCACCGGAGGGTTGCCGGAGCATCGCCGGCTGAAGCTTGGATGGCGGCGGCAAGGAGGTGGCAGCAGCTCCATGAAGTTGGCGGCAACACCATGTTGGGCGGCAACAACAAAAGGAGGCTAGGGTTGGGCGGCCAAAACTTCATTAGCTTTAGGGTTAGGGTTTAAGCCCTATTTTATAGAGAACTAATTCTCTTAATGGTTAATGGATCATATCCATAAAGCCCGTTAACCCGCTCCATTAAGATAAGTTAAAATAAAACAAACCATGATGGTTTATTTTAAGTTAAAACGAACCGAACCAACTTTTGGTTCATTCGTTTAAAATAAACCAAACCCTTTGGTTTATTCTCATCCATTGGATTAGAACCAAACCATTTTGGTCCATCCATTATGTCTTCATAAGACACGGCCCATCCATGCTTCCATTGCGACTGAAACAATTTCATGCTCGCTTTATGTTTGGTCCAACCAAACATAGTTTCTCTCGGTCTGAGAATCCCATTCTCAAGCTCGTTTTAAATCCTTTGGATTACACTCGTTGTGCGTGTGACCAAATAAGTTCTCGGTTTATGTTGGCCGTCTATAATTAACCATTAATTATAGAACGATCATGAGTGGCACCTAGTAGTACATCATGATCCCCAATTAACCGAAAAGATCAACGGTTGATCCAGAACTATTTCTGAAACCCTTCAGTAGCTCGAATGAATCGTGCCCCATTCCCTTCACTCATCTTATACCCACTTGGTTCAGGACATGGTCTATTGTGTCAATCCCCACTAGGCTGACTACGTCACACCTAGCCCAAGTATTATTTCCTCATCCTACGGATTCTAGTTACTCCACATGTATCGAAGAGTACCTTACTCTAAACATGTAATGCTTTGGCCAAAGACTTTAGTAACAATCCGACGAGAGGCCATGGGTATACATCTCCTCGCAAGGAGTGGTGAATCCTTTATAGGCTATTCAAACACCTTGATCACTTGACTTATACCCAATCATCCGGGTCCACATCTCCTTAGAGATGTTTGCTTAAGATGTCAAAGCATAAGTCTCCATGATCAAGATGACTTGAATACGCAAGTCGAAGGAACATCGCACTTAAGCCCTGATAAGAACTTCATTGACATATCTATATGCAGAGAACCATATGAAGTCTTACGGTGGTCACTCAATGAACTAGTTACCATAACTAGCATCCACGATTAACTCGGACATCACTATGTCTCCGGCCGGTGAGAATCACCTTGCTTGGATACACCAAGGAGTATACCTCGTGCTAGTCTCGCGAATTGATGGTGTCCAAATCCATCAATTCATCGACTAGGATAATTCGATACATCACAATTACACATGTAGAGATACTCACTAGTTGTGATCCAATCACAAATTCTCTCATGCTGTGAATCGTATCGTGGACATTCAGTAAATGAGTTTAAGATCCAATCAAATACATAAAACATGTATACTCAAATAGTAAATCTTCATTTATCATATAAATGGTTCATACATAAGGCGATTACCTTAGGACATCTCTCATATATTACTAACAGACTCCCACTTGGCCTAATGCCAATCGCTACGGTATCCAATACCATAAGCTCGAACATGACCCTCAAACTTATTTTGAGGTAATGCCTTAGTCAAAGGATCCGCTAAGTTCCTTTCAGTGGGAATTTTCTCGATTTGTATTTCGTTCCTACTGATGATCTCTCTGATAAGATGATAGCGGCGAAGCACATGTTTGGATCATTGATGAGACCACATCAAGTTCAGAGATGAACTTCTTGATCCAAACCGCTTCCTTTGCTGCTTCCAAAGCTGCAATGTATTCTGCCTTAGTGGCAGAATCCGCTATAGTGTCAAGCTTGGAACCTTTCCAACTTATTGCGTCTCCATTCCAGGTGAATACATACCCAGACAAAAACATGGAATCATCCTTGTCTGTCTGGAGCTGGCATCCGTATACCAACGTATCACCATGTACCCTTCTCCATATATTAGGAACACATCCTTAGTTCTTCTCAAGTACTTAAGGATCGTCTTAACAGCCACCCAATAATCCATTCCTGGATCAGACTGGTATCTGCTCGTGACTCTCATAGCATATGATACATTGGGCCTCGTACATAACATAGCATACATGATAGATCCTATTGCGGATGCATAGGGAATCTTACTCATGCAAATCCTCTCGTCTTCTGTGCGCGGACACATAGACTTCGAAAGGTGTACCCCATGCTTGATGGGTAAGAAACCTTTCTTGGATTCCGACATGCTAAACCTCTTTAGCACTCGGTCTATATATGTAGACTGCGAAAGACCAAGCAACCATTTCGATCTATCTCTATAGATCTTAATCCCGAGGATGTAGGTTGCTTCTCCCAGGTCTTTCATGGAGAATGTCTTGGATAACCAAACCTTCATTGACTGTAAGATTGAAACATCGTTTCCTATAAGTAGTATGTCATCGACATACAATACTAGGAATACGACTGCACTCCCACTAACCTTCTTGTACACACAAGGTTCGTCTGGATTTTGTGAGAAATCAAACCTTTTGATTGTCTCATCAAAATGGATATTCCATCTCCTGGATGCTTGCTTCAATCCATAAATGGACCATCACAATTTTCATACCTTGGTTTTATCAACCGATGTGAAACCCTCAGGTTGTATCATGTACACGTCCTCGAGCAGGTTTCCATTAAGGAAAGATGTTTTCACATCCATCTGCCATATCTCATAATCATAATGAGCCGCTATGGCCAGGAGCATCCGAATGGATTTAAGCATAGCTACAGGCGAATAGGTTTCATCATAATCAACACCTTGTTTTTGACGATATCCTTTCGCCACCAATCTAGCCTTATAGGTAATCACATTACCATCCATGTCGGTTTTCTTCTTGAAAACTCACTTGCACCCTATAGGCTTTATCCCTTCAGGTGGGTCAACCAAGTTCCTGTTGGGTTTCCGGCACCGCGGCGTGTGTGTGTTCGATCATGTTTCGTAAACATGAGCACAGCGGAAGCAATTAAAATTAATAAATCTATATTTATTACAACACACGCATGCTATTACAACAAGTGTAGACATAACCGTAAATTAAAAATTTGCAATAAAAGGAAATTAAACTACGTTATACCTTCCGTATGACGTGTAGCGGGAACGGCATCAACCGGAATGATCCTCGTAAGAATCGTCTCTATCCGTATCCACGCCGAGCTCCTCGGGATGACTTCGCTAAGTCACGAGCTTCGTCTTCGTACGGGTTACTAGCCTCGTGTTGAAGACGACGTGATCGAGAGATGATCACGATCCGAATCCAAATTCGGATCCTAAAACGAGTTCTCAAAACTCGCTTCACCGGAGAGGTATTCGTCAACCGTTTGACGAATCCTTCGTCCTCCACCTCAGAGGATTACCGGAGATCAAATCCCCGGTAAGTTAGCCGCTGTCGGAGCACTAACCGTCGTCCAAACGACGCTCCGACGAGAGGAGAACAAGCTGTCCAGAAAACTGGACAGCTTTGGTGGAGACCTTGCGCCGGCCAAATAAGGAAAGCGACTTGCTCACCTTGTCGCCGGAGCCAAGGAAGATCACCGGAGCTCCTCCGGCAGCAGCTCGTCGCCGGCAAGAGGAGGAAACGGCAGCAGCTGGTCGCCGGTTGGAAGAGATGGTTGGCGGCAATAGAGTTGGCGCCAACAAGAGGAGGAGGGTGGGCGGCCAAATTAGGTTTGCCTCTTCATTAGGGCTTAACAAACCCTAATGCCCTCTTTTATAGAGAACTAATTCTCTTAATGGTTAATGGATCATATCCATAAAGCCCGTTAACCCGCTCCATTAAGATAAGTTAAAATATACCAAACCATGATGGTTTATTTTAAGTTAAAACGAACCGAACCAACCTTTGGTTCATTCGTTTAATATAAACCAAACCCTTTGGTTTATTCTCATCCATTGGATTAGAACCAAACCATTTTGGTCCATCCATTATGTCTTCATAAGACACGGCCCATCCACGCTTCCTCTGCGACTGAAACAATTTCATGCTCGCTTTATGTTTGGTCCAACCAAACATAGTTTCTCTCGGTCTGAGAATCCCATTCTCAAGCTCGTTTTAAATCCTTTGGATTACACTCGTTGTGCGTGTGACCAAATAGGTTCTCGGTTTATGTTGGCCGTCTTTAATTAACCATTAATTATAGAACGATCATGAGTGGCACCTAGTAGTACATCATGATCCCCAATTAACCGAAAAGATCAACGGTTGATCGAACTATTTACGAAACCCTTGATGCTCGAATGAATCGTGCCCCATTCCCTTCACTCATCTTATACCCACTTGGTTCAGACATGGTCTATTGTGTCATCCCACTAGGTGACTATGTCACACCTAGCCCAGTATCATTTCCTCGTCCTGGGATTCTAGTTACCCACATGTATCGAGAGTACCTTACTCTAAACATGTAATGCTTTGGCCAAAGACTTTAGTAACAATGACGAGAGGCCATGGGTATACATCTCCTCGCAAGGAGTGGTGAACTTTATAGGCTATTCAAACACCTTCGATCACTCGACTTATACCCAATCATCCCGGTCCACATCTCCTTAGAGATGTTTGCTTAAGATGTCAAAGCATAAGTCTCCATGATCAAGATGACTTGAATACCGCAAGTCAAAGGAACATCGCACTTAAGCCACAAAGAACTTCATCGACATATCTATATATGCAGAGAACCATATGAAGTCTTACTACCGGTCACTCCAATGAACTAGTTACCATAACTAGCATCCACGATTAACTCCGACATCACTATGTCTCCACCAAAGGAGAATCACCGCTTGGATACACCAAGGAGTATACTGTTAGTCTCATGTAATCGATGGTGTCCAAATCCATCAATTCATCGACTAGGATAATTCCGATACATCACAATTACACATGTAGAGATACTCACTAGTTGTGATCCAATCACAAATTCTCTCATGCCGTGAATCGATCGTGACATTCAAGAAATGAGTTTAAGATCCAATCAAATACATAAAACATGTATACTCAAATAGTGAATCTTCATTTATCATATAAATGGTTCATACATAAGGCGATTGCCTTAGGACATCTCTCATATATTACTAATGACTCTACTTGGCCTAATGCCAATCGCTACTAGATATCCAATACCATAAGCTCTAACATGACCTCAAACTTACTTGAGGTAATGCTTTAGTCAAAGGATCCGCCAAGTTCCTTTCAAAGGGGAATTTTCTCGATTTGTATTTCGCTCCTACCGATGATCTCTCCGATAAGATGATAGCGGCGGCACATGTTTGGATCATCGATGAGACCACATCAAGTTCATAGATGAACTTCTTGATCCAAACCGCCTTTGTCGCCCAAAGCCGCAACGATTCTCGCCTTAGTGGCGTAATCCGCTTATAGTGTCAAGCTTGGAACCTTTCCAACTTATTGCGCCCATTCTGTGTGAATACATACCCGCATCGAGACATGGAATCATCCTTGTCTCTCCGAGTCGCATCCGTGATACCCACGTATCACCATGTACCCTTCTCCATATATTAGAACACATCCTTAGTTCTTCTCAAGTACTTAAGGATCGCCTTAACACCACCCAATGATCCATTCCTCGATCGATCGCATCCGCCGTGACACTCGTGAGCATACGATACATCGGGCCTCGTACATAACATAGCATACATGATAGATCCTATCATGATGCATAGGGAATCTTACTCATGCAAATCCTCTCGCCTTCGTCGCGGACACATAGACTTCAAAGGTGTACCCCATGCCCGATGGGTATAACCTTTCTTGGATTCCGACATGCTAAACCTCTTTAGCACTCGGTCCTATATATGTAGATCGCGAAAGACCAAGCAAACTGCTTCGATCTATCTCTATAGATCTTAATCCCAAGGATGTAGGTTGCTTCTCCTGTGTCTTTCATGGAGAATGTCTTGGATAACCAAACCTTAATCGATCAGAAGATTGACACATCGCTTCCTATAAGTAGTATGTCATCGACATACAATACTAGGAACACGATCGACTCCCACTAACCTTCTTGTACACACAAGGTTCGCTCGATTTTGTGAGAAATCAAACTTTTGATTGTCTCATCAAAATGGATATTCCAGCCTCTCGATGCTTGCTTCAATCCATAAATGGATCGCCGCAATTTGCATACCTTGGTTTTATCAACCGATGTGAAACCTCAGTCGTATCATATACACGCCCTCGAGCGTGTTTCCATTAAGGAAAGTTGTTTTCACATCCATCCGCCATATCTCATAATCATAATGAGCCGCTATGGCCAGAGCATCCGAATGGATTTAAGATAGCTACAGTAATAGGTTTCGGCCATAATCAACACCTTGCTTTTGACAATATCCTTTCGCCACCAATCTAGCCTTATAGGTAATCACATTACCATCCATGTCGGTTTTCTTCTTGAAAACCCACTTGCACCCTATAGGCTTTATGCCTTCAGGTGGGTCAACCAAGTTCCAAACTTGGTTTTCATACATGGAATCCATTTCACTTCATGGCACCAAGCCACTTATCCCTTTCTCAACTTGTCAAGACTTCTTCATAACGTAGGCTCTCATCATCAATGAGTAACACGTCGCTCGATTCACTTACGAGAAATCCATATCTCTCAGAATATCATGCGGTTCTACCAGATCTACGAAGATGTGGTGTTATAACAGGTCCAAATTGATTGCTCATCACTATGAGTTGTCACGTTGTGCTTCACCGTATCTCATCAATGTCTATTTGAGTCTCTCGAGCCTCCTACACTCCCATCGCTTTCTTGCAAGAGAAACTCTTTCTCTAGAAACACAAAGATGCCTCAAACAAACACCTTTTGTTCCACAGATGATAGAATTGGTAACCCCTTGTTTCCTTAGGGTATCCAATAAATAGACATTTATCGACTTAGCATCCAATTTGTCCGACATATTCGCTTCACATAAGCAGACAACCCCATATCTTCAAGTAAGATACATGAGGTTTCTTACCATTCCATATCTCATATGGAGTAGTTGAGACTACCTTGGTAGGCATTCTCGCTTAACAAGTAAACAAATGTCAAGTGCATAACCCCAAAAGGACTTGGGAAGAGTTGCATGATTCATCATTGACTGACCATGTCCAACAAGGTCCCAAGGTCCTCTCGATACACCATTATGTCGTGGTGTATAGGGCGGAGTCCATCGAGACAATATACCATTGTCTCTTAGATAATCAAGAAACTCTTGACTTAAGTATTCACCACCTCGATCCGATCAAGTATTTTAATACTCTTGTCATGTTGTTTCTCTACTTCATTTCTGAATTCTTTGAACCTTTCAAAGGCTTCGCACTTGTGTTTCATCAAGAACACATACCCAAACCATGAGTGATCATCTGAAGGTAATGAAGTAGCTATAGCCTCCTAATGCTTGAGTTGACATAGGTCCACATACATCAAGATGTATTAGACCTAGTAACTCTCCCACTGCTCACCTTTTCCAAGAAAGGTAACTTAGTCATCTTGCCTTTTAAGCATGATTCGCATGTATCGTATGAATCCAATTCAAACGTTTCCAGAATTCCACATCGGTGTAATTCGGACATGCGTTTCTTGCTTATATGGCCAAGACGACAATGCCACATATAGGAGTCTATTTGATTATCCTTTCGAGCACGCTTGTTGCTCGCTTCGATATTGAAAATATCACCGATACGCCCAACGATAAATTCCATTGCTCAAAGTTCCAGGTCCATAAAGAACTCCATTCAAAGTTATGTAACAACAATTGTTACTAAAAGTCAAATGGTACCCATTTCTATTTAAACAAGAAATAGAAATGATGTTCTTTATCAACGAAGGAACATAAAAGCAATTGTCCAGTTCTAAGACAAGTCCTACAGGGAGTTCCAACAAATACGTTCCGATGGCGAGTGCAGCAACCATTGCTCCATTCCCAACACGTAAATTTGACTCTCCCTTGACGAGTCTTCTTCTATTCCTTAGCCCATATATGTCATTACATATATGTGAGCCACACCCAAAGATCCAATACCCAAGTGTCTGAGGAAATAGAATGACAATCAATAAAGAAGATTTCTGAAGAAGATGGGGCATCCGATGCCTTATCCTTCTTCACGGACTCAAGATAAATCTTGCACTTTCTTCGCAAATGGCCCTACTTGCCATAATGATGGCAAGTGCCCTTTTGAGCTAGTTCTACCTTCTTAGCCCTTCTCTTCTTTCCCTTCTACTGTTCCTTTGACTTCCTCTTAGAACCTTTCTTCGAGGAATCAACTAACAGCACCCTCCCCTGCTCATGCTTCTCAGAAGACTCCACAGTCTTCAGCATATTGAGCAGTACCACAGATGAACCTTCTAGCATCTCAGAGGTGAAGAGGAGCTTTGAGACTTCGAACCTTTCGAATCTCACTTGCTCATCAACCAACTCACAAAGATGAAGGACTACGATATGAGCATCCATATGCTCATGCTGCTTTCGTAGCTTGGGTTCCATTGCGGCTAGCATGATGCAACTCATTTGTTCAGAATCACTCACATGTTTCTGATAGGCCAACAATTGGTCCAGAGTTGCATCGTCACTAGGACGGGCGGGAAGAGGCGCTTCGAGGACATTTGCAAGCTTTTCAACCTTGAGAACAATTCTCAAGCTTCTAAGCCACCCATGAAGTTCGCCTACTAATTTATTCAATCCAAAATGGAACGCAAATTCAAAGACATCATGATCAATCTTAGAAATACAAAACGAGCATATATGAGAAAGATGATTTTAAAATGCATCAATATACATTTATAAATCCCATTCATTTTTCGAATTTCAAAAACCCCAAAATCACTTCGGGAGATCGTAGGTCCATCTCCGAATGGGCTGATATCCATCATAGTTATGAACAACCTTGGAGAGAGTCCAACAAGTCATTCATAACTACGACGGTAGGTATCTTCTATACCGATTGCATATCACGTATATGCAACTATCACAATGTGCTATCAACTAATTGAATGTTCACACATACATCGGGTTGTTAACACATTAACAAGTATGCATCATATGCATAGCACCCAACTTCACCTCCCTTTACATCGACCTTGGAGAGATTCCAACAAGCCGATGCTCCAGGTTAAAGCCAACCCATTAATCAGGACATAGTTTTAATATGGTTAGAGCGCATTCAACCAATTAGCCCAGCTTGGAGAGAGTCCAACAACCAAAGTTAACGATTGACCTCTGACTCTTACCATATTAGTATTAAACTATTCCATGGTTTGAACATATTCAGGTTCGAGCCGGGCTTGGAGAGAGTCCAACAACCCAAACAAGAAACAGAACTCTGGTTCTAACCATATTAATGGAAGGTGTAGGCTTTAATATTGATTAAGGGTTTTTATGTCTCATCCTCTTTGCATGCAAATAACTATTATCTACATGGCATGGCATACATCTACATGTCACGACACGCATGGCATAATGTTATGCATCTAATGCAATTACATGGCATACAATTATGTCATGTATATAATTTCCTTATATGTCATAACTATTTATGGAAATAAAATATGTTTAAGATTTGATTCTCCAAATCAAATCATAATTAAATTAGGAAACAAATTTCCAAATCTAATCACATATTTTATTCATGGAATTATTTGATTAAGGAAAATCTATTTAGGAAACCAATTTCCTAAATCTTTAAAACTACTTATGGAAATTAAATATTTTAAGATTTGATTTCCCAAATCAAATCATGATTAAATTAGGAAACAAATTTCCAGAATCTAATCAAATATTTTATTTATGGAAAATATAAATTTCCATAAATACTTCCAACTTTCCAAAAGTGGAAGATTTCCATAAATACTTCTAGACTTTCCAAAATTGAAAAATTTCCATAAATACTTCTAAATTTCCAAAATTAGAAAATTTCCAGAAATACATTATGACTATCGCAAAACCAATTTTACGATTATGTCGAAACACAACCTGGCTCTGATACCACTGTTGGGTTTCCGGCACCGCGGCGTGTGTGTGTTCGATCATGTTTCGTAAACATGAGCACAGCGGAAGCAATTAAAATTAATAAATCTATATTTATTACAACACACGCATGCTATTACAACAAGTGTAGACATAACCGTAAATTAAAATTTGCAATAAAAGGAAATTAAACTACGTTATACCTTCCGTATGACGTGTAGCGGGAACGGCATCAACCGGAACGATCCTCGTAAGAATCGTCTCTATCCGTATCCACGCCGAGCTCCTCGGGATGACTTCGCTAAGTCACGAGCTTCGTCTTCGTACAGGTTACTAGCCTCGTGTTGAAGACGACGTGATCGAGAGATGATCACGATCCGAATCCAAATTCGGATCCTAAAACGAGTTCTCAAAACTCGCTTCTCCGGAGAGGTATTCATCAACCGTTTGACGAATCCTTCGTCCTCCACCTCAGAGGATTACCGGAGATCAAATCCCCGGTAAGTTAGCCGCTGTCGGAGCACTAACCGTCGTCCAAACGACGCTCCGACGAGAGGAGAACAAGCTGTCCAGAAAACTGGACAGCTTTGGTGGAGAGACCTTGCGCCGCCAAATAAGGAAAGCGACTTGCTCACCTTGTCGCGGAGCCAAGGAAGATCACCGAGCTCCTCCGCAGCAGCTCGTCGCCGGCAAGAGGAGGAAACGGCAGCAGCTGGTCGCCAGTTGGAAGAGATGGTTGGCGGCAATAGAGTTGGCGCCAACAAGAGGAGGAGGGTGGGCGGCCAAATTAGGTTTGCCTCTTCATTAGCGCTTAACAAACCCTAATGCCCTCTTTTATAGAGAACTAATTCTCTTAATGGTTAATGGATCATATCCATAAAGCCCGTTAACCCGCTCCATTAAGATAAGTTAAAATAAACCAAACCATGATGGTTTATTTTAAGTTAAAACGAACAACCAACCTTTTGGTTCATTCGCTTAATATAAACCAAACCCTTTGGTTTATTCTCATCCATTGGATTAGAACCAAACCATTTTGGTCCATCCATTATGTCTTCATAAGACACGGCCCATCCACGCTTCTCTGCGATCAAACAATTTCATGCTCGCTTTATGTTTGGTCCAACCAAACATAGTTTCTCTCCTCGAGAATCCCATTCTCAAGCTCGCTTTTAAATCCTTTGGATTACACTCGTTGCGTGTGACCAAATAGGTTCTCGGTTTATGTTGGCCGCCTATAATTAACCATTAATTATAGAACGATCATGAGTGGCACCTAGTAGTACATCATGATCCCCAATTAACCGAAAAGATCAACGGTTGATCCAGAACTATTTCTGAAACCCTTCAGCAGCTCGAATGAATCGTGCCCCATTCCCTTCACTCATCTTATACCCACTTGGTTCAGGACATGGTCTATAGTGTCAGTCCCCACGAGGCTGACTACGTCACACCTAGCCCAAGTATCATTTCCTCGTCCTACGGATTCTAGTTACTCCACATGTATCGAAGAGTACCTTACTCTAAACATGTATTGCTTTGGCCAAAGACTTTAGTAACAATCCGACGAGAGGCCATGGGTATACATCTCCTCGCAAGGAGTGGTGAATCCTTTATAGGCTATTCAAACACCTTCGATCACTTCGACTTATACCCAATCATCCGGGTCCACATCTCCTTAGAGATGTTTGCTTAAGATGTCAAAGCATAAGTCTCCATGATCAAGATGACTTGAATACCGCAAGTCAAAGGAACATCGCACTTAAGCCACAAGAAGAACTTCATTGACATATCTATATATGCAGAGAACCATATGAAGTCTTACTAGGTCACTCCAATGAACTAGTTACCATAACTAGCATCCACGATTAACTCCGACATCGCCGGTGAGAATCGGTTGCTTGGATACACCAAGGAGTATACTCGTGCTAGTCTCACGTAATTGATGGTGTCCAGGATCCATCAATTCATCGACTAGGATAATTCCGATACATCACAATTACACATGTAGAGATACTCACTAGTTGTGATCCAATCACAAATTCTCTCATGCCGTGAATCGCATCGTGGACATTCAGTAAATGAGTTTAAGATCCAATCAAATACATAAAACATGTATACTCAAATAGTGAATCTTCATTTATCATATAAATGGTTCATACATAAGGCGATTGCCTTAGGACATCTCTCATATATTACTAACAGTTCCAAACTTGGTTTTTATACATGGAATCCATTTCCGACTTCATGGTACCAAGCCATTTATCCCTTTCTGAACTTGTCAGCACTTCTTCATAACTGGTAGGCTCCTCATCATCTATGAGTAACACGTCGTTCGATTCACTTACGAGAAATCCATATCTCTCAGGAATATTGCGTGTTCTACCAGATCTACGAAGATGTGGTGTTACAATAGGTCCAGCCGATTGCTCATCACTATGAGTTGTCGGCTGTTGTGCTTCACCAAGTATCTCATCAATGTCTATTTGAGTCTCTCGAGCCTCCTCAAGCTCGACGATACTCCCACTGTTTTCTTGCAAGAGAAACTCTTTCTCTAGAAACACAACATGCCTTAAAACAAACACCTTTTGTTCCACAGGATGATAGAATTGGTAACCCCTTGTTTCCTTAGGGTATCCAACAAATAGACATTTATCAGACTTAGCATCCAATTTGTCTGATACAGTCCGCTTCACATAAGTAGGACAACCCCATATCTTCAAGTAAGATACATGAGGTTTCTTACTATTCCATATCTCATATGGAGTAGTTGAGACTACCTTGGTTGGCATTCTGTTTAACAAGTAAACAGCTGTCTGAAGTGCATAGCCCCAAAAGGACTTGGGAAGAGTTGCATGATTCATCATTGACCTGACCATGTCCAACAAGGTCCGGTTACGCCTCTCAGATACACCATTATGTTGTGGTGTATAGGGCGGAGTCCATTGAGACAATATGCCATTGTCTCTTAGATAATCAAGAAACTCTTGACTTAAGTATTCACCACCTCGATCCGATCGAAGTATTTTAATACTCTTGTCATGTTGTTTCTCTACTTCATTTCTGAATTCTTTGAACCTTTCAAAGGCTTCAGACTTGTGTTTCATCAAGAACACATACCCAAACCATGAGTAATCATCGGTGAAGGTAATGAAGTAGCTATAGCCTCCTAAAGCTTGAGTTGACATAGGTCCACATACATCAGTATGTATTAGACCTAGTAACTCTCCCACTCGTTCACCTTTTCCAGTAAAAGGTAACTTAGTCATCTTGCCTTTTAAGCATGATTCGCATGTATCGTATGAATCAAATTCAAACGATTCCAGAATTCCACATCTGTGTAATTCGGACATGCGTTTCTTGCTTATATGGCCAAGACGACAATGCCACATATAGGAGTCTATTTGATTATCCTTTCGAGCACGCGTGTTGCTCGCTTCGATATTGAAATCGTCACTGGATACGTCCAACGTATAAACACCATTGCTTAAAGTTCCAATCCCATAAAGAACTCCATTCAAAGTTATGTAACAACAATTGTTACTAAAAGTCAAATGGAACCCATTTCTATTTAGACAAGAAATAGAAATGATGTTCTTTATCAACGAAGGAACATAAAAGCAATTGTCCAGTTCTAAG
This sequence comes from Wurfbainia villosa, assembly GCA_025175895.1. Classification (NCBI taxonomy): domain Eukaryota; kingdom Viridiplantae; phylum Streptophyta; class Magnoliopsida; order Zingiberales; family Zingiberaceae; genus Wurfbainia; species Wurfbainia villosa. The sequence continues at coordinate 46,966,456 of CM045988.1, read as the reverse complement.
ACAAGTCCTACAGGGAGTTCCAACAAATACGTTCCGATGGCGAGTGCAGCAACCGGTGCTCCATTCCCAACACGTAAATTTGACTCTCCCCTTGACGAGTCTTCTTCTATTCCTTAGCCCATGTATGTCATTACATATATGTGAGCCACACCCAGTATCAAATACCCAAGTGTCTGAGGAAATAGAATGACAATCAATAAAGAAGATTTCTGAAGAAGATGGGGCATCCGATGCCTTATCCTTCTTCACGGACTCAAGATAAATCTTGCACTTTCTTCGCAAATGGCTATCCTTGCCATAATGATGGCAAGTTTCCTTTTGTGCTAGTTCTACCTTCTTAGCCCTTCTCTTCTTTCCCTTCTGCTTTTCCTTTGACTTCCTCTTAGAACCTTTCTTCGAGGAATCAACTAACAGCACCGTCCCCTGCTCATGCTTCTCAGAAGACTCCACAGTCTTCAGCATATTGAGCAGTACCACAGATGAACCTCCTAGCATCTCAGAGGTGAAGAGGAGCTTTGAGACTTCGAACCTTTCGAATCTCACTTGCTCATCAACCAACTCACAAAGATGAAGGACTACGATATGAGCATCCATATGCTCATGCTGCTTTCGTAGCTTGGGTTCCATCGGCTAGCATGATGCAACTCATTTGTTGAGAATCACTCACATGTTTACGATAGGCCAACAATTGGTCGAGTTGCATTCACTAGAATGAGGCGGGAAGAGCGCCGAGGACATACAAGCTTTTCACCTTGAGAACAATTCTCAAGTTTCTAAGCTACGATCCAAGAAGTTGGCCCGATCAATTTATTCGAATCCAAAATGGAACACAAATTCAAACACATCATGATCAATATATTAACTTAGAAATACAAAACGAGCATATATGAGAAAGATGATTTTAAAATGCATCAATATACATTTATAAATCCCATTCATTTTTCGAATTTCAAAAACCCCAAAATCACTTCGGGAGATCGTAGGTCCATCTCCGAATGGGCTGATATCCATCATAGTTATGAACAACCTTGGAGAGAGTCCAACAAGCCATTCAAAACTACGACGGGAGGTATCATCTATACCCATTTCAAATCACGAAAATGAAACTAGCACAATGTGCTATCAACTAATTGAATTTTCACACAAACATCGCCTTGTTAACACATTAACAAGTATATCATATGCATAGCACCCAACTTCACCTCCCTTTACATCGACCTTGGAGAGAGTCCAACAAGCCGATGCTCGAGGTTAAAGCCAACCCATTAATCGAGGACATAGTTTTAATATGGTTAGGCGCATTCAACCAATTAGCCCAGCTTGGAGAGTCCAACAACCAAAGCTAACGATTGGACCTCTGACTCTTACCATATTAGTATTAAACTATTCCATGGTTTGAACATATTGAGTTCGAGGGCTTGGAGAGTCCAACAACCCAAACAAGAAAGCAGAACTACGGTTCTAACCATATTAATGGAAGGTGTAGGCTTTAATATTGATTAAGGGTTTTTATGTCTCATCCTCTTTGCATGCAAATAACTATTATCTACATGGCATGGCATCTACATGTCACGACATGGCATAATGTTATGCATCTAATGCAATTACATGGCATACAATTATGTCATGTATATAATTTCCTTATATGTCATAACTATTTATGGAAATAAAATATGTTTAAGATTTGATTCTCCAAATCAAATCATAATTAGAAACAAATTTCCAAATCTAATCACATATTTTATTCATGGAATTATTTGATTAAGGAAAATCTATTTAGGAAACCAATTTCCTAAATCATTAAAACTACTTATGGAAATAAAATATTTTAAGATTTGATTTCCCAAATCAAATCATGATTAAATTAGGAAACAAATTTCCAGAATCTAATCAAATATTTTATTTATGGAAAATATCAATTTCCATAAATACTTCCAACTTTCAAAAAGTGGAAGATTTCCATAAATACTTCTAGACTTTCCAAAATTGAAAAATTTCCATAAATACTTCTAAATTTCCAAAATTTAGAAAATTTCCAGAAATACATTATGACTATCGCAAAACCATTTTTACGATTATGTCGAAACACAACCTGGGCTCTGATACCACTTTTGGGTTTCCGGCACCGCGGCGTGTGTGTGTTCGATCATGTTTCGTAAACATGAGCACAGCGGAAGCAATTAAAAATAATAAATCTATATTTATTACAACACACACAACACACGCATGCATATTACAACAAGTGTAGACATAACCGTAAATTTAAATTTGCAATAAAAGGAAATTTATCTACTTTATACCTTTCTTATGACGTGTAGCGGGAACTGAATCAACCGGAACGATCCTCGTAAGAATCGTCTCTATCCGTATCCACGCCGAGCTCCTCGGGATGACTTCGCCAAGCCACGAGCTTCGTCTTCGTACGGGTTACTAGCCTCGTGTTGAAGACGACGTGATCGAGAGATGATCACGATCCGAATCCAAATTCGGATCCTAAAACGAGTTCTCAAAACTCGCTTCTCCGGAGAGGTATTCGTCAACCGTTTGACAAATCCTTCGTCCTCCACCTCAGAGGATTACCGGAGATCAAATCCCCGGTAAGTTAGCCGCTGTCGGAGCACTAACCTTCGTCAAGCGGCGCTCCGACAACAAGAAAAAAGCTGTCAGAATAACTGGACAGCTTTTTGGAGGAATAGAGGCGCCGGCCAAAGGAGATGTGGAGCTCACCTTATCACCGAACCCACAAGAGATCACCGGAGGTCGCGAGCATCACGGCTGAAGCTTGGCGGCTTCTGGCGGCAAGGAGGTGGCAGCGGCTCCATGAAGTTGGCGGCAACACCATGTTGGGCGGCAACAACAAAAGGAGGCTAGGGTTCCAAAACTTGATTAGCTTTAGGGTTAGGGTTTAAGCCCTATTTTATAGAGAACTAATTCTCTTAATGGTTAATGGATCATATCCATAAAGCCCGTTAACCCGCTCCATTAAGATAAGTTAAAATAAACCAAACCATGATGGTTTATTTTAAGTTAAAACGAACCGAACCAACTTTTGGTTCATTCGTTTAAAATAAACCAAACCCTTTGGTTTATTCTCATCCATTGGATTAGAACCAAACCATTTTGGTCCATCCATTATGTCTTCATAAGACCACGGCCCATCCACGCTTCCATTGTGGTGAAACAATTTCATGCGCTTTATGTTTGGTCCAACCAAACATAGTTTCTCTCGATGCGAGAATCCCATTCTCAAGCTCGTTTTAAATCCTTTGGATTACACTCGTTGTCGTGTGACCAAATAGGTTCTCGGATTTATGTTGGTCGTCTATAATTAACCATTAATTATAGAGCGATCATGAGTGGCACCTAGTAGTACATCATGATCCCCAATTAAGAAAAGATCAGCGGTTGATCGAGAACTATTTACGAAACCCTTGATGGCTTCGAATGAATCGTGCCCCATTCCCTTCACTCATCTTATACCCACTTGGTTGGGACATGGTCTATTGTGTCAGTCCCACTAGGTGACTACGTCACACCTAGCCCAAGTATTATTTCCTCGTCCTCACAGTTCTAGTTACTCCACATGTATCGAAGAGTACCTTACTCTAAACATGTAATGCTTTGGCCAAAGACTTTAGTAACAATCGCGAGAGGCCATGGGTATACATCTCCTGAAGGAGTGGTGAATCCTTTATAGGCTATTCAAACACCTTGATCACTTATACCCAATCATCCGGGTCCACATCTCCTTAGAGATGTTTGCTTAAGATGTCAAAGCATAAGTCTCCATGATCAAGATGACTTGAATACCGCAAGTCAAAGGAACATCGCACTTAAGCCACAGTAAGAACTTCATTGACATATCTATATATGCAGAGAACCATATGAAGTCTTACATTTGGTCACTCCAATGAACTAGTTACCATAACTAGCATCCACGATTAACTCGGACATCACTATGTCTCCAGCCAGTGAGAATCAGCTGCTTGGATACACCAAGGAGTATACCTCGTGCTAGTCTCGACAGAATTGATGGTGTCCAAATCCATCAATTCATCGACTAGGGATAATTCCGATACATCACAATTACACATCTAGAGATACTCACTAGTTGTGATCCAATCACAAATTCTCTCATGCTGTGAATCGTATCGTGGACATTCAGTAAATGAGTTTAAGATCCAATCAAATACATAAAACATGTATACTCAAATAGTGAATCTTCATTTATCATATAAATGGTTCATACATAAGGCGATTACCTTAGGACATCTCTCATATATTACTAACAGTGATAAGGCGACAAAACCTATTAATTGATTGCAAAAGACTACAGTACTTATAAGTCTCTTAAAGAGCCAAGTCCGTGAGGTGAGCATGAAAATTTTATGGGTTTCTAAGCTATAAGAAAAATTTGGATTAATAAAGTTTCCTAATGAGTGAAAATTTTGAGCAGAACATAAGAGAATGGTATGAGAAAACCCGATCCCCAAACCTAGAATATCTTTATCTTGCCGAAAACCCGAAACCATCAACAAGTGATTTAGCCAATAACCATGAAATTGTCCACAACAAAATCTCTCTTCTTTCAAAAGTATCACTTAAACATTTCTATTCCTTAAAGGAAGAAAACGAAGTGTTAAAGAAAGAAGTAGCCCAGTTAAGAGCATCAATAAGCTCTTTAGAAAAAGAAATTCTTTCAAATCGACCTTTGACCAAACGGGAAGTAAGAGTAATCCTCTTTGAAGCCTTGAACCAACCTAAAATAATCGAAAAGAAGGTATTAAAGGTAGCAAATGATTTAAAGAAAAAGGTTAAAGAGGTTGAGGAAATTCTACAAGAAGTAAAGAAAATAATAGAAAATTAGAAACTAAAGCTAAATAGAAAAAAAATAAAGCAAGTAAATAAATCTAATCCTTAGTCTGATCCAATTTACCACTGTTCGATTTGATATCGAATCGCTCAATCCCCAGCAACGACGCCAAAAACTTGATGCGCATGAACGCGACCTCAAATCTCGCGATGGAGACCGTCGACGACTCAAAGCGCCTGCTCGCATTCAACACCTGCAAGTGCACGGATGTCATCAAGTAATAAAGATTATCAATCCCACAGGGATTGGGATTTGAATATCAATATATTCAGTGGTTGTAATTGTTCGGGCGTAACTCTAATAGGTTTCGATTGGTGAGGGTTGTCGGTGGACTTTACTCTATACAGTGTCACACAGAGGAGGAAGGGAGTGTGCCGAGGTCTTCAAAGGTGATTCTAGGACTTCGGTTTCGCTTGTGTATCACTAAACAATGTTGTCAATTGCGTTGTCTAGATGTTTAGCTATGGTTTTGTAGAAGGGACATCATAGACTCTCCCGCAGAGCCGCCGCATCTACCGGGAGCTATCTCCGCCTAAAAGGACGGGATAGATGGTATGAGGATGTTGAATCAATCCCTACGATGAGCCAATTTCGATCCATCGTACCCTTCTACCCACACTTTACAAGGGATCAGGTTTACCCCTAGGTTCCTTGTATAAAATCCCCTAAATCTTAGATATGAGGGTTGTCACCTCTCATATCGCCTAAGCACAGCAAATAGAAAGCCAAACACGCATAGATATAGTAAAAACAACTACCAATTGTCAAATCAAATTCAAAGGCAGAATTTAACATGAACCAACATTGTAATGTGTGCACAAGCTACTCCCTAATCCTAGAATCGAAAGTACTACTCCATGTATATGAAGGAAGAATCACAAAGCATTTCTATGTTCGAATACATAAGGAATAAAATGCAGGAACAAAGAATTACAATGCTTTCATGGTCTTCTCTCTGGCGTTGAAGTGGAAGGCGTGGACCTCTGGCGTCGTTCCTCCTCCCCGTTGCGAGTTACCAAAGCTTTTTAGGGCTTCGGCATGCAGTCCTAGCTGTCGTGCCTCCTCCCTAGGGTTTGGGCGGAGCCATCCTTATATAGACATCACCTCGGACCACTGCAAAATCCGGAAAAACCCTAGTCCCACAAATCTTGCGGGCCACCACACGACCATGTGGAAACACACGGCCAGGGCGTGTGCGGACCTGGGGTGTTTGATCTCGCCCATTGGACACGGCCGTGTGTAGCCACACACCCTGGTCGTGTCCTATTCTGCGTCTAGCTGCAAAATGTCCTTCTTTTGCTCTGAAAGTGTGCCTTTTCCCTCGAAATGCTATCCTGCACACAAAAGTACAAAGAGCAGACCTCCAAACCAAAAAATAGGAAATGCATGCAAAATAGAGTGACATATGCATGAAACTAACATAAAATGTAATGAGATGTGAGCGAAAACTACTCCTAAAACCCTATATGTTTCACTCACATCAGCAACCATGATATCAATGCTACCCGACCAAGCTAAAATTGAAGATAAAATTCCACCACAGTTGGAGGACTATGGTGAATTTGTTATCCCCTGCTCGATTTATGGGGAAAGCTTCGATGAAGCACTGTGTGATTTAGGGTCATCAATAAGTGTGATGCCCTACGCATACTATTTGAAGATGAAACTAAATGGGATCCATCTAGCAAACCTTGGAATTCATATGGGAGACGACTCAGTCAAGGATCTCATCGACATGCTAGAACATGTGCCTGTAGTCACTGAGAATTTCATGATACACACGGATTTTATTATATTGAACATAGGACCAAATCCCCAGAACCCCATCATTTTGGGAAGACCTTTTCTGGCGACTGCGGGAGCATTAATAGACATAAAGGCGCACAAGATCTCTTTAGAGGTAGACGGGGAGATCATCATTTTCAATCTATCAGAATGTAGAGCTCCCTTCCTGGACAGTGACACTTTCAGTAGGGTAGAGCCAAACCCACTAGATGTCAACTCCAAGACAGATGAATGGAGGTTCACAGAACCTCCGGAGCCAAGTTGAGACCATAGAGTAGGGTCGAGCTAAAAGACTTTAAACAAAGCGCTTCTTGGGAGGCAACCCGAGTTAAGATTTTGTGTTTATTTCTTATTAGTTTGTTGCATTCATTTGTTTTGAACTTTGATTTCAATTCATTTAGCATTTTAACATGAATTAGGACTAGAAAGAACTTGCTAGGTAAAAGTAAAATCACTTTGAACCCACACGACTGAGTGAGTAAGAAGAATGCAGACTGTTGTGCACCGTGAGAAGGAAACGGAGGATACACAGCCTGGCCATGTGTTTTCACACGGCTATGTCCCTTCTTCCAGCGGCGCACAAGGCCTGACCGTGTGTTTTTACACGGCCATGTCACGTAGGGTTTAAATGGCTAAGTCGTGCATTTTCACCCCAAATGCGCCATGTGCTTTGGTTCCTCTTGCCCTAGTTATGTGAATCCTTCTTCTCCACCACCTAGAAGACTTTTCAACCTTCAAGGAAGCTCAAAAAAAGTAAGGATGAGGAGAACAAAGCAAGTGACATCTCGATCAGGTGCTTCGGAGCAAAGGAAAAAAAGAATAGATGCCCCTTAAGCTCCGAAGGAAGGTAACGTTCTTCCAACCCTCCTTTTTCAAAATAATGAGCATAGGGATAGATATAACATGCTTGCTACTAAAAAAATCACCACAACTAGGTATCTTGATGAAGATTTACTAGAATCCCTAGGTTTATTTAGTGATATTCAAGCCCTATTTGTAAAAATGGGGTGGGGAGAGATAATGGGGATAAGACACCCAACCTACCCTAGGATAGTTTTAGAGTTTTTAAGTTCTTTAGAAGCTGAGATTTTAATGGATAGAGAGAGCGAAGAGGGTAGGATTATCTTTAGGTTATTTAACATTGAGTATGAATGGACACATGTTTTGGCTTGCCTAGTGGGGGAGAGAGAAGAACCCATATTTGGTTCAACTCTCGGATCTTTTGGACTGAATTGATAGGAGAGCATGCATACGACCCTTCTAGGGCCAAAGCCTCGTGCCTCCAAAACTCCATTTTCTGGTACCTACACCGAATCATGGCAAGTACTAATTTTGGTCATGGGGAGAGTGATAGTGTAGTGTGAGCTAGTGAGATGCTTTTCTTGTGGGACATGCTACAAGAAAGGAGTAGCATTGATGTAGGGTCTCATTTCATTAGACACCTAGTGAAAATGGGCAAAGCAGCAAGAGAAGAGATCATTGTGGGGGGCCTACTTACCCACATTTGTCATAGGATGGGGTATCTACACTTCACTAGATATCATAGAGGAGAGTCCTAGGATCGACCTAGGAGTGAGTATGGCCATGAAGATGATAGTGAGAGAGAAACACTCCTTATTCTTTGTAAGGAAAAACCTATCATCCCTTAGGCTCCCCGACCCCGATCGTACCACCATCACCACACACGCCAACTGGCACTTAGACTTGATAGTGGAGTCCTCTCCATATAAGGGACCATCCACATCGACACCCATCTCTCCCCCTTTACATCACTCTCCCACCAGTCCATACATTCATAGGAGCCCACCTAGTCCACATCGACATGAGCCTGCACCTGCGCCACCACTTTTTCTACTTTTAAGTAGGATGCAGGTTTTCAGTGGCGATTTTCAGGCATGTCTTCGGCGGTTTTCCATGGTCTTTGTGGTGGTTTCAGTCCAGAGTTGCTTCCATAGTAGTTCCAGGGCGGTTTTTCACAACCAAAGCAGCAGGGCGGTATATTCACCAAGATTGCGGCGCTCTCAATTCCTACAGGGTGGTTTTGGACTGCGCCCAGGGCGGTTTTTATCAGGGTAATTTGCCTTGCAGAGTGGCTTGAGCAGCCGGTCCTGGCAGGGTGGTCGGTTTCCACCAGGGTGGTTTTGAAAGGCTGGTCCTGTAAGGGTGGTTAGCCATCTCCTCTTCAGGGCAGTTTTTATGTTCCTCAGGGTGGTTTTGGCAGACAAATTTTGGTCCAAAAAAAAAAAAAGGTGAATAGGCCCACCCGAATGGCCTATCTAGTCCGTAGCAAACGGCTGCGGTAAAGACATGTTAAATCCATTTATGGTTGAGGCTTGACCAATAAGCCGAGTAGAGGTGAATAGGCCCACCCGAATGGTTTATCTAGTCCGTGAGTAAACGGCTACGGTAAAGACAAGGAAAATTCGTTGATGGTTGGTCACTTACCAAAAGTGACGAACGATGGAGGATTGCCGCACGGGACTAGCGGAAGAGAGACATGGAAGGACGGAAGGACGGTGCGAGGAGGTACACCGGGAGTAAGGGATGCAGAGGGATCGTATGTATGAGTGTGTGTATGAGTGTGGATAAACAATGGCTATCTAAACACGAGACGGTTGGTATGCATGAGAGTTAAGGTAACCATGAGAGCACATGTACACCCTTCTGGAGGCACCTCAGATCTGACACATCGTCAGACATGACATGAGTGTGCAACCCAGGTTTTTGTATGATCGTGCTTTACTTGATGATATATATTTACATTTCATCAAAAAAAAAAAAAGTAGGATGCAGGTACATTTGCCTATTATTTTTCGGAGTTCCGATCGCACCTCGACGACATATATGTTGAGCATTAGATGTAGAGGCAGTGATGGGAGGAGTAGAGTGCTTTCATACAGGCAGAGTTTTAGGGCTTTTGGAAGCACTTCCAGCGGGCTGAGGAGTTCTACAACGAGGCCCACATATACTTCTAGGAGGAGACTGCCCGTCGCCAGGATGAGGCCACCTACCACTAGGAGATGCGGTAGCACATGCATGCCCAGCAGGCACAGTGGGCTCGAGAGGAGGAGCACAGAGCAATCACTGCATCCACCAACTCTAGACATCATGTATATGTGACATTAGCGGCTTAACACCAAGTTTACCCAGGAGCCTGACATGCCGAGACTACTAGACTTCCCACCTTAGCCACCATATTAGCGGTACGATCTCATAAAAGTCTGGGGGCGACCCCAAGTTTTGATTTATTTTGTTTCTAACAGTAATTTCTTTCCTGTCATTTGCATTTATTTTAGTTAGCATTCATTTGTCCATACATAGAGTTTTTAGTTAGTACTTAATTTTTGCTATCTTTAAGCTACCTCAGTGGTATTTTTAGAGTTTAGTTGTTTCCATGGGTAGCTTAATTTCATTTACCTCGTGGTATTTTATTTTATTTTCTCTAATGAATGTTCTAGTCTTATAGTGGTTAGCTTTTATATTTACATCTACACATGATGAACATTCTGAAAGGGAGAGTCTAGTACGTACCTAGTTATGATTCGTCTAAGTAGTCTAGTACTTTGGAATCCATAGGTGACCCTAAGTTTAGCATTTTAGTTACTGGAGATGCTCGGATTGTGGAAGCTCATTCGAAAAAATCAAAATCCCAAGAGAGATAGAGAAAAAAAATGGAATAAAAAAATTATGAGGGATAAAAAAATAGTTGTCGTAGGTGGAAATGCTTAGGTGCCCCTTTGAGACTGAGTTAGGTTACTGGGGAAACACCTACTAATTTCTCTCAATACTGAGCACACCTTTGAGACTTTGTGCTAGATTTAGGGAACAACCTCGCTTAAGGCAGGTAAGTGCCTAAGAGGAGACCTTAGGAAAGCTATAGGATGACAACTTAAATTACCATGGAACGAGTATCCCTAAGAAGATTAAAGCAGCACAAGAAGCTAACTTAGTGAATTTCTAGAACATATCTATTTTGCTTTGATTGCAAATACCACTTGATAAATCTAGTTAACATGTTAAGTATGGAACAATACCTTTTAAAATCTCATGGCACTGAGATTTGCTTGAGGACAAGCAAAGATTTAAGTCTGGGGAAATTGATGTGAGCAAAACATATAGGATTTTAGGAGTAGTTTTTGCTCACATCTCATTACATTTTATGTTTGTTTCATGCATATTTCACTTTGTTTTGCATGCATTTCCTATTTTTTAGTTCGGAGATTTGCTCTTTATACTTTTTTGTTCAGGATAGTATTTCATGGGGAAAAGGCGCACTTTCAGAGCAAAAGAAGGGCATTTTGCAGCTGGATGCAGAAGAAGGGGACACGACCAGGGCGTGTGGATACACACAGCCGTGTCCAAGGGGTGAAATTGGCCACCCTAATGGTACATGGCTCGCCATGTGAAACACATGGTCATGTGGCCATGCATGGTCTGATGTGAGTCGGTTATTTTCTAGGTTTTAGAGAGATCCAGGCTGATGTCTATATAAAGGAGGCTATGCCCAAACCCTAGGGGGGAGGCACGACGGCCGGGATGACACTCCGACGCCCTAAAAAGCTTCGGGAACTCGCATCAAGGAGGAAGAAAGTCGCCAGAGATCCAAATTTTGCACTTCAACACCAGAGATAAGAGTCACATTGCATTGTAATTTCTTTTCCTTGCTTAATTTCTATTGTTAATTGATGTGAGCAAAACATATAGGGTTTTAGTAGTAGTTTTCGCTCATATCTCATTACATTTTATGTTTGTTTCATGCATATTTCACTTTATTTTTCATGCATTTCCTATTTTCTGGTTAAGAGATCTACTCTTTGTACTTTTGTGTGTAGGATAACATTTCATGGGGAAAAAGGCACACTTTCAGAGCAAAATAAGGGCATTTTGCAGTTAGACATAGAAGGGGACACAGCCAGGGGGTGTGACTACACACGGTCATGACCAAGGGGCGAAATTGGCCACCCCAACGCCATACATAGCCTGGCCATGTGGAAACACATGGTCATGTGGCACTGCATGATTCCGACGTGAGTCAATTATTTTCTAGGTTTTAGAGAGATGCAGGTTGATGTCTATATAAAGGAGGCTACGCCAAAACCCTAGGAAGGAGGCACGACGTCCGGGATGGCACTCCAATGCCCTAAAAAGCTTCGAAAACTCACATTGGAGAAGAAGAAAGTCACCGGAGATCCAAATTCTACACTTCAAAACTGGAGAGAAGAGTCACATTCCATTGTAATTTCTGTTCCTTGCTTAATTTCTATGGTTTATACGAACATGATTGTGCTTTGTGTTTCTCCTTTCTTATCTATGGAGTAGACTCTCTGATTCTAGGATTAGGGAGTAGTTTGTGTGCGTAGAACATGTTATTCCATATTTAAATTCCTTTTTTTGAATTTCTATTTGCAATTGGCATTTGGTTTTAGAGCTATAGTTATTGTTTTGGTTTTCTAAATACTGTGCTAGCCGATACGAGGGGTGACAACTCTTGTATCTAAGGTTTAGGAGAATCAAGGAGGAACCTAGGGGTTGACCTCATCTCCCGTAACTGTGGGTAGAAGGATGCGATAGAGTAGGAAATGCGCCCCATTTTTGACTCGTCGCAGGGATCGATTCGGCATCCTTATACCGACTACCCCATCCTAAATCCAGGGTCGACCTGGAAATAGCCGAGGTAGCTTCCGATAGATGCAAGGCTCATTGAGGGAGTGTATGATTTCCTTTCCACAAAATCGTAGCTAAAACCTAGATGAAACCCAATTGACAACGTGTTCGCGACACACAAACGAAATCGAAATCCTAGAATCCCTTCCAAAATCTCGCAACATAGTTTCTTTCTTCTTCTGTGTAACATCGTATTGAGTTGGGACTGTCGTCAACCCTCGCATTTACAACCCTTATATCTGAATTCCGAACAATAGCCTCTACTTACCAAATTAGTACTTGAATCTCAGTCCCTGTGGGATCGATTATCTTTTTATTACTTGATGACATTCGTGCACTTACGAGCATGGAGCGCGAGAGCGTGCTTTGAGTCCTCGATGGTCTCCATCGAGATTTGAGGTCTGAGACAGCGTTCTGCATCGTTTATAATGAACATGATCGTGCTTTTTGTTTCTCCTCTCTTATCTATAGGGTAGACTTTTCAATTCTAGGATTAGGGAGTAGTTTGTGTGCGTAGAACAAGTTATTCTAAATTTGAATTCTATTCTTGAATTTCTATTTGCAAATGACGTTTGGTTTTAAAGCTATAGTTATTATTTTGGTTTTCTATCTACTGTGCTAGCCGATACGAGGGGTGACAACCCTTGTATCTAAGATTTAGGAGAATCAAGAAGGAACCCTGGGGTTGACCTCATCTCCCGTAACCATGGGTAGAAGGATGCGAAAGAGTAGGAAATGTGCCCTGTTTTTGACTCGTCGCAGGAATGGGTCGATCCTCGTATCGATTATCCTGTCCTAAGTCCAAGGGTAAACCTCGTAATGGCAGAGGTTGCTTCCGATAGATGCGAAGTCTCATCGGAGAAGTGTATGATGTCCTTTCCATAAAACCATAGTAGAACCCTAGATAAACCCCAATTGACAACGTGTTCTGCGACACAAACAAAATCAAAATCCTAGTATCCCTTCCAAAATCTCGCAACATAGTTTCTTTCTTCTCCCGTGTGACACTGTATTGAGTTGGGACCACCATCAACCCTTGCATTTACAACCCTTAAATTTGAATTTCGAACAATAACCTCCACTTACCAAATCGGTACTCGAATCACAATCCCTGTAGGATCAATAATCTTTTTATTACTTGACGACATCCGTGCACTAGTGTATTGAGCGCGAGTGCACACTTCGAGTCCTCGATAGTCTCCGTCATGAGATTTGAGGTCGTGTTCACGTGCATCAACAAGCCTTCCCAATGATTGGTCCAATGAATGATCAATGTCTCTAGTTGACACTTTGGTTCATAGTAATGCATCATAATAAGCATGATGAACCATATGCTTCTCCCTAACATCTCACATGATGTCTAAGTGGTTCAATAAAAAAATCATGGATTCTTAGGTGTTTTGTGAGGTTTTTAGAGGTATAGTCCAAGATTTTCTATAGGATCATGCAAACTTAAACCTCCACTCTACTAAGCACATTCCAAGTTCTATACCACTTGTTGAGGATCCTTGAATGGCTAGAGGAGATGAATAGCCTCTTATGATTTCTACAATTAGGTTAGTGGAAGCAAAAGCAAATATGAAAGAAATCAAAAGACAAAAATACAATTGCTTAACTCCACGGTGATCCGTTGACTGATCACACTAGCAGTCGACTGATCGAGCCATCAGTAGATTGCTCCAAGCAATCTGTCGACTCAAAATATTTTTATGCCTGTGTCCACTATAACAATCATTGCTAGGTATAATCGATCGATGGTGGACGGTCGATTGCCAAACCTTAGAAATCATTGTTGGACCACGAATTTAGCCGCCTTTTAGTTGGTGGTGATCGATCGGCCAGGGACAAAGCACCAGTCGACTGACACACTTCAAGTATGATCAAATCATACTTGAAATTGACTCCCTAAGGCTAGACTCAACCTTCTAGCTCTTCCTTCAACCTTGCGCCTCTAAGATCCCTCCGAATCTGTGACCCCTTCATCCTTGCACTTGATTCCAAGAGCTTCCCTTAGTTTCCTCATGTCTCGGATTTCTTTTTTGCCAAAGTCCACTTGGACTTTACGCTGCCAAGACTACATTCTTGGACTTACGTTGCCAAGACCTTGCCTTTGGACTTTCTTACCAAGGTTCGTTTGGACTTTATGCCGCCAAGACTACATGCTTAGACTTATTCTGCCAAAACCTTGCCTTGGACATCCCTTGCCAAGATCACACTTGGTCTTTCCTTTACCAAGCCTTCACACTTGGATTTTCCTTTCACTTAACACATTCATCGATTAGATCACAAATATTGCCTAACTATAAATGATTATCCAAACATCAAAATACATAAGTGCTTTGGGGATTGTTGCACCAACAATCTCCTCCTTTTTTATGTTTGGTAATCATTTAAGTTTGGTCTTGAAATATGCTCAAAAAATAAAACATTATATATCACAATATGAATTCTAACTTAAAGTCTCCTTATCCCCCTTTGACACACATCAAAAAGAGAAGGACTCATAGAATATAAGTTTATAAATGAATAAAATTGATCATGCCTTGTACTGAGGTATATGATAGATATAGGGCTCTCCCTTAATCCAAGACATAGTTCATGATGTGTAAAGAACATGTTGAGCAAAGAATGAAATAATAGGTAAGAATTATAGGGATGTATACTGAAAAGTCTATCTTTTCTATAAACATCTTTATTTTTGAAATAAGAATCACATGATCATTGTTTGCATATATTTATGCATATTGTCTAATACGTTACATTGTAGATAACATGGTGTGTGGTGTCACACGGGAGATCTTGTTATCGGCTCCTTGTAAAGTATAAGTAAAGGCTCACAACCGAGATGACTTTGGACAAACCATCGGAATGGTTGTAGTGTGATTTGGTATTGGTTTGTCTTGACCATAGAATCACATTAGTGCACTTTGTGTGTATTGAGCAGGACCGACACAGAGGTGATTCGATTTATTGCTGACTACATAATCGAATCGGACCTCAGATATTATTTAGTACATGCTCTTAATCCCGATATAATAACGGGCACATATACTTGGTACTCATCTCTTTAATTTACTAATGGGCAAGATTTATAGATTAAATCGATAGACTCGGTAAGTTGGGAGATGATATTATTTATATGGTGTGTCGTTGATTATAGGAGGAAACCGTGTCCTATATATTAGGATGATGATGTCCCCTTGAGGAGCTCATAAGGTTCATCATGTAAACCCTGCAGTGGACTTGGTCCGCATGATGAAAAGGTTGAGTGGTACTACTCAAGGAGTTAGTTGATTAATTAATGGTTAGTAAATTAATTAATCGACGGACATTCAAGATCTTAAACACGGGAAGAAAATATACAAATAATATATGGAGCTCATATTATCATATGGGGGTTGGTGAGGTAGATCAATGATGGACCTTTAGTGGATTGGATCATCATTAGTGGATCGGACTTTATGTGGGCTTGATCCATGGGTGGCCAAGACCCAACTCCTCCTCATGGTCCCTAATGTAGCCCATTAACACCTCAAGATGATTAGATCCAATGGATAGAAACAAAACACTAAGATCCATTGGTAGAGATTAAATCTCTAAGATCCGACGGTTGAGATTAAATCTCTAGATCCGACGGTTGAGATTAAATCCCTAGAACCAATGGAGGAGATTAATTCATGGCTTATCCCCAAACTCTATAAAAGGTGGCATGGGGTTGGCGTGAAGATGATGATAGAGAGGGAGCAAGGCTTGGGCGGCAAGAATAGGGCAATCCTAGTTGAGATAGGATTGGAATTAGGGTTAGGGTTTGGAAGCAAGGGTGGCACCAAATAAGGCAAGTTTTCCTTCTTCTTCCTTGCCTTGTGGCCAACGTCCAGCAGCTATTCCAGCCCTTCCCAGCCCTTGGCCGGTGCCCAAAACACTCCCCTCTCTTCTCCTTAGGTGGTGGAAACAAGATATAGGGTTTCCCTTGGTGTCTTGGTAGTTTTCCATCATCTTCTTCTCCTTCTAGTTGGCCGGCGGCAAGAACTTCTATAGTTCTTTGTTGGTTGAGTTTTTGAAGGAGAAAAACATTGTTTCTTTTCTTCCTCTTGCTTGGGAAAAGCAAGGAAGGAAGTTTTGCGATCTAGGAGCTTCGACTTTTGGTGGATCGTCGCCCACACGACGTCCAAAAGGAGGAGGGTCATACATTAGAAGACCAAGAGGTATAACTATTCTTCTATCTCTTTTATTCATTTCTTGTGTTTGTTTTTCAAAATATAAGCATGTTATATTTCTGTAAATACTCAAAATATTTTTATGCCCATGTTCCCTTATAACAGTCTATTGCTAGGGTATAGCAGTCGACTACCAAACCCTAGCAATCGACTGTTGGACCATAGATTTTAGCCGTCTTCAGTTGCTTGACTGATCAGTCAACTAGGACAAAGCACTAGTCGACTGACACACTTCAATTATGATCAAATCATACTTGAAATCGACTCCCTAGACCTACACTCGACCTTCTAGCTCTTCCTTTAGCCTTGCGCCTCTAGGATCCCTCCAAGTTTGCAACTCCTTCATCCTTGCACTTTCTTCCAAGAGCTTCCCTCGATTTCACATGTCTCGGTTTCCTTTGCCAAAGTTCGCTTGGACTTTATGCTACCAAGACTATATTCTTGGACTTACACTGCCAAGACCTTGCCTTTGGACTTCCTTGCTAAGGTCCGCTTGAACTTTACACCTCCAAGACTACATGCTTGGACTTTTGCTGCCAAGACCTTGCCTTGGACTTCCCTTGCCAAGATCACACTTGGTCTTTCCTTTTACCAAGTCTTCACACTTGGATTTTCCTGTCACTTAATACATTCATTGGTTAGATCACAAATATTGTCTAACTATAAATGATTATCCAAACACCAAAATACATAAGTGCTTGGGACATTGTTGCACCAACACTAAACACACTAGTAACCTATATATAAAAAAAGGGTTCTAATAAATGCTATATTTGTAGCAAATGTACAAATTCTATCAATTAAGATACAAACTAATAGGTCATCAATCAATGGTCAGTGGTCAGCGGTCGACGGTTGATGGTCGACAGCCAATGGGTCGACAGTCGATGGTTAATAGCCGATGGTCAGTATTCGATGATCAACGATTGACGGTCAACGATCGACGGTCAGTGGTCACCGGTGGCATTTGGTTGGTGGGTTTGAAATGAGGGAATAGGAATGGGAATCATATAGAGTGTTTGGTTAATATGTTTGGGATTGAGATTTTAGATTGATCTCTAGTTATTTGGGAATCAACAAAATTTACCACAATTGGTGGGTTTGGGTTTCATTCCAATAAATTTGTCACTTGTCTTTGTTATTCGTCGTCGTTCGTTGGTTGTCACTCATCACCTATCCGATTGTCATCAACCGTCGATGGTCACTGATCATTGACGATCGCAAGCCATAGGTCCCCAGTGGTCGGTCGACTGTCGTAGTCGCCGATCATCGACGGTTGATCGTCTAGTGCCACCGGTCATCGATCGCCATGAGTCACAGATCGCCGCAGGTTGTTGATCGCACCTCATCGCCCCCCCCCCCCACCGATGACGCTGGCTGCAATCATCGACTCCCGCCGTCAGGCGATGGGCGCACTCGATTGTCGATCATCGGGTGTCG
The DNA here is from genome assembly GCA_025175895.1 of Wurfbainia villosa. NCBI lineage: Eukaryota > Viridiplantae > Streptophyta > Magnoliopsida > Zingiberales > Zingiberaceae > Wurfbainia > Wurfbainia villosa. Next base: position 46,948,477 of record CM045988.1, on the reverse strand, counting down.
TCGATCATCGGGTGCCATCGGTTGCCGATCGTCGATCACCAGACGCCGATGGTCGTTGGTCGCCAGTCTCCGTCGGTCGTAGATCGGTAGATGTCGCCAGTCATCGATCAATAGACGCCACCGGTTGTCGGGCACAATCGGTCGCCTGGTGCCACTAGGCGCCATCGGTCGGCGACCGTTGGTCATCGAACGTCCCTGATCGCTGGGTGTCGCTGAGCATCGTCGCCCGTCGCCAGGCGTCGTTGGTCGCTGGGCACCGTTAGTTGTGGGCCGCCACTTGTCGCCGCCGATCCGGTCACCAGGAGTCACCCCGATCCAATCGTCGGGCATCACATGTCACCGCCGTTCCGATTGCTGAGAGTTGCCTGTCGGTGCTGGTCTGGTCGCCGAGAGCCACCGAGAGCCGAGAACCACCTACCACTGTCGATCCAATCGTCGGGCGCCACTGGCCACCAACCGTCATTGACCACCGCCAGTCATGCGTTGACCATCGCTAGTCATTGATCGTTTATCATCGGATGCCTGCCGCCGAGGGCATGAAGTCGCCGTGGCGAGCGACATCGACGCCATTTCACCTTCATTCCAAACTTAACAAAACAATATTATTGGAATGGCTAAACACATTCTCATTCCACCCTACTATCAAACATATTCCCATTCTAGTTATTTGGGAATCAACAAAATCCACCCCAATTGGTGGGTTTGGGTTTCATTCTAATAAAATTTTCCCTTGTCATTGTCGTCCGTCGTCGCTCGTTGCCCATCTGATGATCGTCGGCCTTCGGTCGTCGACTGTCGGTGGTCATTGATCATTGACGGTTGTCGGCCGTGGGTTGTCGGTCTCCGACCTCTGATCACTGACTATCGATCGTCGATTGACAACCGACAATTGTAGACCGTCGATTGTCAGCAGTCACCATTGGTTATCGATCATCGACCATCTACCATTGGTCATCGATTGTTGGTCGCCGATCGCATCGATTGGCATTGTCATCGCCGCACCGACGCAAGGCACGCACCATCGTCGGCCACTGTCGCCTCATCTGAGCGATGCCAATCGTCGGATGCTATAGGTTATCGTCGAGTGCTGTCAGTCATCAGTCACTGGTCGCCAGGTGCCGTCGGCAGTCATCGGGCATCGCTGATCACCATTTGTTGGTCGTCGAGTGCCATCGGTCGCTACTGTTCGCCGGGTGCTGGTCGTCGGGTGCCATCGGGAGCCACCTTCTACCACCGGTCCGATTGCCAAGAGCTACCTATCATCGCCGGTCCGATCACCAGGTGCAGTCGATCATCGCCAAGCACTGTCGATCATCAAGAATCACCTTCCACAGTCGATCCAGTCGCCAGGGGTCATCGGTCGTGGGGCACCGCTGGGGTCGACGAAGTAGTCACCCGTCAGCGACGACATCGACGTCGTCTCCACCTTCATTCCCAACTTAGAAACCAAACTGTTAGAGGATCATGGCTCAGCTAGAAGGGGGGATGAATAGCCTTTAAACATGCTCGATGGAACTCGCTCGTTCTTGCCTGCTCGATCGTCTACAATCTTCGTTAGTGTAGCGGAATAATAAAAAAAGACAATTAAACTTAAACAAAGATAAGGAGAGAGAAATGCAAACACAAGTAATGTAATGTGGTTCACGACCTCACGATCCATGGACAATCCATTAGGCGGATCACTCCCTCAATCAATCCACTAAACCTTCTCCTTAGCTCAACCAAGGTGGAGAAGAAGCCTTCTTATACAATCTCTCCCACTTACAATATGATGGAGATAGAAACAAGGAAGAGGAGAGTAAAAATGTTGAGAGCACTTGGAGTATACTTAGGAGTTAAAGCATTTGCCTCTCCAAAGCACCCAAGTCCTCCTTTTTGTTAGTTATAGACCTAGAACCAATCATGTGATGGTTGAATAGGGAACATTTTGTATCATATTCTATAAAGGCAAAGGATTGGTTATTATATTTACGTCTTGCTTGTGCCAACTAAATTAAATATAATAATGCCCTAGAAAAGTAGGTTCTTATCTACAGCACATCAATCGCGAATTGATTATGAGAGGTCAGAGAGAACACTTTCTAAATGTTCCTAGTCAAGTATTAATATGCAAGGACAATATTAATACATAAAGACTAGCATGTAGGTCAATTGATGACTTGATCTCACAAGTCATGGATATATGATATCAAGTTGACACATGGGTATATATTAGAGAATATATACTGAACTGACCCGCCATGAGAAAGTTTCATGGATCGTCATATGAGTGTCATAAACTTTCTCATGTGACTATTGGTATGAATAGTCCTCAAACCTGAAGTCACTACGGTTCCCTACATAAGGAGTTATGTACTTTGGTATCGTCAAACGTCACCCGTAATAGGGTGGACCATAAAGGCAATTACTGGGTATATAACAAATTGTGCGGAGGGATGTGAGTGATGTAGATGGGATCTATCCCTCCCATATGACGGGAGTGATATCTGTGGGCCCCTTGATTGAGTAGAACTACCAAAACGCATGGCCATGCTCGAATGAATCAATATGAGATATTGAGCTCATTTGTTTGAGTTAGTTTACTCAGGGATCAAGAAACACATAGATTGATCGAGGATGACACGGTCTATGCCTCATTGGTCAATCTGATATCAAGGATAGAAGAACACGGTCATACATTATAGTAGTCACGAAAAGGTTAGTCGGATCTTGACTTATTTCGTAACTTGGGTAGCAATGATGTATTGCTAGATGTCGCTCATTGCTTGTGTATCTAAAAGAGTTTAGATCCACTGCCAACGTTATGAGAGCCTATAGAGACACACACAAAGAGCATGATGATTAGAAGAATTAGTGCATTCTAGTTTGACTAGAATAATTTGGGAATAAGCTTAAGTACAAAATGGTTTTTGGACTTTAAGCTTAATGAGAATTTTAGCTTATTGATTTAATGAGATTAATTCAATATGCTAAGCTTATTAATTTAATAAGATTAAATAAATATGTTATCATGATAGCCTAAGCTTAATTGATTTAATAAGATTAATTCAATATGTTACCTTATTGATTTAATGAGATTAATTAAATATGATAACATAAGCTTATTGAATTAATAAGATTAATTCAACATGCATGAATGCCACATAAGCATGCCACCTAAGCATGCCACATAAGCATGCCACCTAAGCTTGATGAGGTGGAAGGAGTCAAAGGGTTTTGACCTTTGGAATGTCTCCACATGTGGCCGGCCAAACAAGGTGTATATTTTTCAATGCAATTGATTGCATTGAATGTGATAGGAGGTGAAAGGTTTTTTCAATCCTATAAAACACTCCATGGGGTGGCCGGCCAAAGTGGTGGAAGCTTGAGGCTTGGAGAGAGCTTGGTGGTGAGAGGCTTTGGTTGTGTGGCTTTTGTGAGTGTAGGCTAGCAAGAAGAGTGGTCTTCTTCTTCCTTTCTCATTTTCCCTACCTTCCTCTCCTTTAGGGACTTCTCTAGCAAGAAGTAAAGGAGAGCTCTTCTAGTTTCTTTTGTGAGACAAGAGCTTGCTTGTGTGGATACATATAGAGGCACGGACATTTGAACATGCTAAAAGATCCAACAAACCCAAGGAGAAGCGGGATTAAAAAGGGCACCCAACAAAGGTAATATTCTCCTATAAGATAGGTTTTGAGAAATTTATTTTTTTTTTTGTACGAGGTTTTCTTTCGCAAGGATCACTTGGAAGGGATCCTATTTTTCCGTTGCGCATATGCTATTTTGCATAAAAAAATCCCTACACTTTTATAAAAGAGGAGGGCAATTTTCCCGTTGGGCATGCAGCAGTCGACTGCTACGGTTCTAATGACTTTTGACCAAGCCTGATTCGTGACAATTGTAGCCCAACGACACATAGGGCAGTCGACTGATCACATTGGCAGTCGATTTATCTAGCCATCAGGTGACTGCTCCAAGCAATTAGTCGACTACGGATGATTCTGTGCCTGTGTCCACTTATAATAGTCGCCTGTCATCCTTTGGCAGTCGACTGATGGTGGACCAGTCGACTGTCAAACCCTAGCAGTCAACTATTGGCCCATAAAACGCTAGTTGACATAGGTCAACTAGAAGTCGACTCGGACAAGTCAATTTATATCCATATCAGTCGACTGTTGTCGGGTAAAACCTCAAACAACAAGTTGTTTGAGCATCCGACCATCGAGTAAAATATCAAACACCATATTTGAGGCTTTGAGCATCCGACACTTGATCGTAGTCATTTGGCCAAGTCCACCTACATTGAGCTACTCCGACCTGGGTTATAATCGCTCAACTCTCATCTCCCTTAGAGTCCTTTACCGAAGCTCTCTTCGTTTGGCTTGTGCCCCTTGGATGCACTAAGCTCGTGGCTTCTCCCGTGTCATCATTCGCATCTTCCCCTGAAATCTGCTTTCTTTGGCTTCGCTCCATTTGCTCCTTGTCCGATGTTCCCTCGGATGCACCAAACTCACGACTTCTTCCCGTGCCATTCTTCACCGACTCAAGGACCCGAGCCAAGAGACGATGAACTTGTCAATGCTTCATCAAGTAAATCATGTGTGATTCACCAAATCCTACATAACTTGAACACACACATCAAACACATAACAACCTAACTTAAACTCTTTGCAACGCACATCAAAACCATGATCATACTTGGGTTGATATCCCTAACAATCTCTCCATTTTTGATGTGTGGAAATATGTTTAAGTTAGGTAAAACATTTAAAAACACTTAAGGAAAGTAAGCATGTAAATCAAACATGGAAATCAAACTCCCCCTTAACACATGCTCTACTTATGATTAACTTAAACTCTAACACTTCTCCCCCTTTGACACCATCAAAAACATCATACATATGTTATACAATGTGGTATCAAGTACTAAGGGAATAAAAACACCAAAATAGGCTTAAAGCCCCAAAAACCAAGTTGTTGTGCCATGCACAATTCTATCAGTCGACTGACACCATGTGGCAGTCGACTGGTACCTAATATCAAGCATTTCTGATTTCTGAACACAACTTTAGAAATGAATTAAAAATCATAAAACTTGAAAAATCATGAAAATTGGGGAACACATTTTTTGTGAGTTCCTTTATCAATGAAAAATGATTTTTTTCATGAAAATGCATTCAATTTTCAAACTTAAGGTAAAAACTAAAAAATTTCAAAATGTTCTAAAAGTGTATCAACTTTGAAAGCTAGTTTTGCCTTAGAATGTTTCAAAACATAAACTCATAGTTTTTAAAACGTGAATTGTTTTTAAATCATTAAAAATATCCAACTATGATATTTGGGCAAGATGTTTATGAATTAAACATTTTCTTTCTCCATAGTTGGTTAATAATTACTATGTTAAGTTACATCTAATGACTAATCAAAATGCTATAAGCATTAGTGAATCATTTGTGTCAACCTAACATCTCACCCATGGCTATGTTATCAATCAAGTTTTCCTTATAGTGGGTTGTGATATGTAACTAAGTTAATTATACTTAACCAAAAATTTCATGCAATGCTATCTAAGGTTAAGTATTACTCATATTCACCCAACATCATTATAAGTCAACCATTTAATGAGATATGAAATAAATCCAAATATGGTTGACTACCCTAGGTTTTTCTAACCTTTAAGGATTGACTTGGGTAGCAAATATAGGTTCTTTCCACTAGGATTCATCAAGTATTCCTTAGGAATCCATTTCCTAGCTACTATTGTGATTTTTGATTGCCCCCTAACAATTAAGCAATGATATATCTTTTCATTCTTAGATCCCTTATATCCTATGCCCTTATTGTTAAAGCTTGCCCTTTGGCTCCCAATAATCATGTTCAAAGTATTTGAGCCTATAGTAAATTTTTCAAGGGCCTTGGTAAGGTATTCTTCCTTTTCCCATAAAACCTTATTTTCCTCTAAACATGCATTAGTACTAGAAGAAACAATATTGTCATGTGAACATGCATTTTCAAGCTTTTCTTCTAGATTTTTAATTTTATTTTGCATGCATTTATTCTTCTTTTGGGTCCTAAACAAATCCTTAGTTAAACTTGAAATCATAGAAATAACCTTTTGAGTAGGGAGATTTTTTACCTCACTTACCCAATCCTGGTCCAAATCCGATGATTGTGCTCCCCCTACACTTGTGCTCTCCTCCTCACTTATGCTTCCTTCTTCTTGCTCGGAGGAGGTGGAGGCTACATCATCTATTCCCATTAGTGTGAAATGTGAGATGATTTCCTCTTCCTCCAATCAAGATGGATCATCTCACGTAGCTTTTAGGTTTCAAGGTTTTGATTTCTCCTCCTTCAACTTCTTCTCTTCTTTCTTCTTACCTTTCTTCTTCTTGTCATCCTTCTTCCTTACTTCCTTCTTCTTGTTCAAGAGAGGATAGTCATCCCTCATGTGTCCTTCTTCTTGGCAATTATAGCAAATGATCCTCCTTGCCCTTCTCTTATCATGAGATTTGTTAAATTTGAAGGTTTTCAAGACACGTCTTACCTTTCTTTCCATGTATGCCTCTTCATCGGTGTTCATTGAAGATTGAGAGTCGACATCCGATGAGGAGGGTGTTGTCTCCTTCTTCTTTCCCTTGTTTGCAACAAGCGCCACTCCCCTTGATTTGTCACTTGGTTCTTCTACTATTCCTTCAAGGCGAGTCTCGTGAAGCTCCATAGTAAAGAAAAATTCTTCTAGAGTACTAATCTCTAGATTCCTTGAGATGCATAATGAGTCCACCATTAAGCTTCATTTTGATGATCGGGGGAATGCATCGATAGCTTCATGATCATATCTCGGTTTGAAAGCTTTTCCCCTACACTTGATAAACCATTTATCATTTCCTTAAATCTAGAATGCAAAGATAATACCTTTTCTCCTTTGTCCAATTTTATGTTGTTGAGTTGAGATCGGAGAAGGTCTCATCTTGCTAGTTTTGCTTCGAATGTGCCCTCGTGAAGCTCAACTAGCCTTTCCCACATCTCTTTGGTGCTCAAGCATTCTCCTATCTGGTTTATCTCTTGTTAAGGAAGAACATTTAGAAGATTATGCTTGGCCTTTGAATTTGCTAGATATTCCTCCTTTTGCTTCTTATTCCATCTCGATTTCTCTATCGGTTTATTTTCTTCATCCATAGGTATTTCGAACCCATTTTCCATTATAAGAATAATATCAAAATCAGTTTCGAGAAATACCTCCATCCTCTTCTTCCACCATGAGAAATGTCCTTCGAATTTTGGTTGGTGGATGTTCATGCAGACCATTATTGTTGTCCTTGTTGCGGCGATGAGTTGGTTCATAAGCAACTTGGCTCTGATACCACTTGTTGGAGGATCGTGGCCCGGCTATGAGGGGGGATGAATAGTCATTGAACGTGCTCGATGGAACTCACTCGTTCTTGCATGCTTGATCATCTACAATCTTCGTTAGTGCAGCGGAATAATAAAAACAAAGACAAAAATAAAGACAACAACAAAAACAACAACAACAACAACAACAACAACAACAACAACAACAAAGCCTTATCTCACTAGGTAGGGTCAGCTATATGGATCCTTCTACACCATTAGACTATATCCCCTATTATATCATCATCTATATTTAAATAAATTTTATCTTGTTTTATTGTTGCTAACCAAGTCTTTTTTGGTCTTCCTCTTCCTCGTTTGATGTATATATTTGGCATCATTTCACATCGCCTAACTGGAGCATTTATTGGCTATCTCAGTACATGTTTGTACCACCTTAAATGTGTCTCTCGGAGCTTTCCTACAATAGATGCAACTCTAACTTTCTCTCTAATGCTCTCATTTCTTATTCTGTCCATTCCCGTATGTCCACACATCCACCTTGACATCCTCATCTCTACTACTCTCATCTTTTGCTCATGTGCTCAAGTCGTAGCCCAACATTCAGCTCCATATAACATAGCAGGTCTAATTGTCATTTTATGGAACTTCCCTTTAAGTTTTAGAGGCACTTTACGATCACATAAAACACTCAATGCTTTCCTCCATTTCAACCATCTTGCTTTTATTTTATGTAAGACATCTCTCTTAATCCCTCCATCATCTTACAAAAATGATCCCAAATATTTAAAGCTCTCAGTTCCAGACAACTTTGTTGGGATGTATACTGAAAAGTCTATCTTTTGTATGAACATCTTTAGTTTTGAAATAAGAATCACATGATCATTGTTTGCATATTTATGGTTATGCATATTGTCTAATACATTACATTGTAGATAACATGGTGTGTAGTGTCACATGGGAGATCATGTTATCAGTTCCTTGTAAAGTATAAGTAAAGGCTCACAACCGAGATGGTTTTGGACAAACCATTGGTATGGTTGTAGTGTGAATTGGTATTGGTTTGTCTTGACCATAGAATTACACTAGTACACTTTGTGTGTATTGAGCATGACCGACTTAGAGGTGATTCGATTTATTGCTGACTGTAGGGGATCGATTGGAAGCTAGAGGGGGGTGAATAATGCGTTACCATTCGTTGATGGAATTTGTTCGTGATCGCATCTACAAATCGTGTTAGCGTAGTGGAATAATAATAATAAAAGCAATAACACGAAACACAATCACAAACACAAGATTTTTAACGTGGTTCGGAACCTAACGGTTCCTACTCCACAGATCGAGCTCTAAAGAGCTCTAGCGACGCCAATGCAATCACTAATCACAAATACTCCTTCTCGACACATGTCAGAGGTGGAGAAACCTCGTACAAAAGAATACAACAATAATCTAAATGGATACAAGCAATTACAATAATGAAATACAATGCAAGTAAAGAAAACCACTTTACAATTGCTCTTTGAATGCTTGGTCGCTTGGTGGCTTGATATCAACTTGGAGACCCTGATTTGCAACAGGAAATCGCCCCAAATGCTCTCAAGAAACAATTTTTTTTTCCTCCATCACGAGCTCCTTTTATAGCTTCAACCTATGCTGGAAAAAGTCGATCAGTCGACTGCTCGGGATCGTCAATCGACTGATGCCACTTTTGTCGTGAGACAACGGCTAGATCCATGCTGGATAAGTCCAACGGATCCATCATCAGTCGAATGATCATGATCATCAGTCGACTAGTCAAGCCTCCACTAGACTGCTTGCCGCAACAATCGAGTGAGACCCCATTTTGTGGCCAAATCACCGAGCATCAGTCGATTGATCACATGATCAGTCGACTGCCCATCTATGGCAGTCGACTGCTAGGCCACTTCCTGTAGTCAAACCCTAGTTGACTCTTTCCAATCGACTGCCACATGGTACCAGTCGACTGGCACACATCAAACTTGAGGTTTTAGCCCAAGTATGGTTCCTCCATACTTGCTAGACCACCCTTAGCCTAGACCTAAGCCTTCTAGCCACCTCCATCAGCCTCACGCCTCTCGGATCCCTCCAAGTCATCCATGACTTGTTCATCCATCGCGCTAGCCTTTAGGTGCTTCCATCAGCTATGTCATGCTAACGGTGTCTACACCGCCAAGGCACATTGGACTTACGCCGCCAAGACTCCGCTTGGACTTTACGCCGCCAACCATTGGACTTATGCTACCAAGACTTCACCCTTGGACTTTACGCTGCTAATATCAAACCCCTTTGACTTCTCATAATGCCAAGACTCAAGCTTGGACTTTCCCTTGCCAACCCATGTTGGACTTTCCATGCCAAGACCCATGCTTGGACTTTTCATGCCAAGTACCCATGACTTGGACTTTACCTTGCCAAGACTCATGCTTGGACTTTACATTGCCAAGACCCATTCTTGAGCTTTCCCAAATGCCAAGTGTCCCACTTGGACTTTCCATGCCAAGTACCCAAGACTTGGACTTTCCCATGACAATTACATTGTCATATGTTTTTGTCTAACATCAAAATATCTCTCGAGCCAAGCTCGAGTCCTGGTCAATCGTGACCTGGGCCGATTGCACCAACAATCTCTCCCTTTTTGATGTTTGACAAAAACCAAACAAACCATTTGAGTTAGACCATCTAACTCAAAAACTCCTTACCAATTATCCCAAATTAGTAATCTTAACTTTCTCCCCCTTTTTGACATACATCAAAAAGGTTATCTCTCCAAGGAGGTCAATGTCTCATGTCCCAATGAGATCTTACAATCTCCCCCTTGATCCAAAAATACCTAGGATGTCTACCATCTTCCTAGTGATAAGTCCCATATTACTCAAGAGAGGCAATCCTATCCACTCTCCCAATTTCCAAATTGGGTTTCTCAAAATCCCATCAATTTTCCCAATTGATAACATTCTTCCCATAACTTCTCCCCTTCAAGAAGAAAAACACATCCATCATCCCAAGATGGATACCTCACCCTAAAGGCTTGCTCCCCCTTGACTATTGCACCAACAATGTCCTTGGGAAGTCCCTAAGCCAATAGGAACTCTAAACCACAAAATTAAGGTTCAAAGTTCAAACATGAACTCTTCCACCCTTAAATTTGATACTTTGACCTAACACCTCTCCAAATCCATATCCAATGGATTTCCACCCTTTACAATGTTTCCCAAAGTATATCCTAGGGTTAGGAGTGGTTAGGGACCTTAATCGCAGCTGAACACGGGCTAAACAAACCTAGTTTTCCCAAAATCAGCATTGGCAGTCGACTCCGTCAGTTACCAGTCGACTGACACTCACATCAGTCGACTGCCACTCAGGGCAGTCGACTGATAACTGAAAAATCCAATTTTCAGTTATCAGAAATGAATTTTGGAAATTCATAAATAATTATACGTAATTCAAAAAATCATGAAATTTGATACGTATAATACCAATGACCAATACAATGGGTGAAAAATATTTGAAAATTATTTTACCCATAAAATACTGAAATTGATACAAAATTCAAAAGTGAAGAAAACTTCTTAGTTTTTGATCACTTTGTATCAATCTCATCAATGGTGATTGCTATCAAAAGATAGACTTCACCAAGGTTTTTCAAAATGATTTTAAAATATTTTCAAAACCTTATTTTGGATCATATTCCTTGGGCTCAATGTACATGACTTGTACACAAGCTTTCCCAATGATCCACCTTTGAATTAAGATGAGTTTTGGTTCAACTAGATGCAAAAACTATGCACCTTGAACTCAACTCATATCCTAGCATCTCACATGTATCTAGGGTATATAAATACACATACATGTCAATGTTATGTGAGATGTGGGTTTTGTTCTCCCTAATCTAGGGTTTCATGTATTTTTCTAAGGCAACTCTACTTGATTCCCTTATAAATGGGACTCCAAGTCATGCCAATTGTCCTTAACTCAATTTTAATTAAATTATCTTAAATGCATGAGTGATTATGGCATTAGAGATTATATAAATAAACACATGCTCATAATCATGATGTCATGGCATAAGATATAATCTAAAATTACATGACATTTATCCTAAATCCTAAACATGATCATGACATATAAATGATACAAATAAAACATGATGTCATGGCATGTTATATGACAAATCAAGGCATGGAAAGTAAGATATAAAGGTATATAATACCTAAATCTTAATATTAATTGCCATTTTATATAATTAAGTATATTTTGCCATAATATTACTTTTCTCCCTAATGTGCCAAAAACCCAAAATGACACACTATGACTCTAAACCTAAAATGTGCCAATTTGATCAATTTATCAAACTTCTCAAATAATATTGGCATATCCTAAAATCTTTTAGGATTTAAGCTCAAATATATTTCCAAGGTAACCATAACCTTGAAAATAACTTAAAATGCCACCTTTATCTAGCGTGAATCAATCACGCTCTTAGGAACCCAAAACCTATTTGAGCTCCTAGGGTTAATTAGGTATTCCTTAGGGATAACCTCCCTAGATACCTTCCTAATGACCCTCCTAGGCTTGGTAGCCTTGGTCATTTGGGTCTTACCTAGGTTGACTCTAGGGGTAACTCCCCTTGCAACCTTCTTAGTGTTCACCCTAGGTTTCTTCGAAACCCTAGCCACTAGGCACTTACCATGGTTACTCCTAGAGTCAACCTTGGTTTTCCTAGGTTTAGTTCCATAATCAAATGGAACATTGTGATAGGCTTCCTTGGGCTTAGGTTTGCCCTTGGATGAATCTAGTTTCCTAGGTCTTGATTTTTTACCATTTGACCCTAGGCTTTGACTTCTAGACCCTAATGTTGACCCTTGAAATTGATTTTGCATTTTTACAAGGGTCTTCTCCATCTTTTCAAGCCTTGACCTCAAGACTTGATTTTCCTTTTCTAATTTCCCAATTTTTGAATTTTGATCTAATCTTTGGGCATTGTTTTTCCTAGGCATATTCCTAGTCCACTTAAGGTTAAGACCTAGATGTTCTCCTATTTTCTTAATGGTTTCCTTAGGTAAAATATTTTTAGGGACATTAGTCTCAAATTTCTCCTTCTTTGAAACATTAACATTTTTGGCACCTAAACAAATATATTTGTTATTTCTAGCATGATCTTTATGATAAATAGCAAGATTGCTAAAATTAGTTCTAGCATGCTTTTGCCTATAATTGAAAGAAAGAGCATTATTTAGATATACCTTAGGGTTTGCTTTAGAGGCTCCCCCTACATGTATAGTTCCCTTTTTCTCTCCCTTTGGACATTGACTCCGGTAATGCCCTTTTGAATTGCACTTGAAGCATATGATATGCTCCTTGCAATTTTGACTTTGGGCACGACATCTTTGATCTTTGGAGCCGGAGGAGTCTTCTTAACTCTTTTCGGACACTTACTCTTGTAGTGTCCGGATTCCCTACACTCAAAGCATATTATATGATTTTTATTTACAATTGACATGCTTGAGTTACCTATGATGGTGATAGGTGCCGGAATTGGAGCTTCTTCATCTTGACCGGATGTCGAAGCTTCTTCTTGTTGCTCCGGAGTTGAGGAAGCTCCAATTTCCTCCCCCTCAATCCTAGAGGTGGAGGTTGATGGTCTCTCCTTGTGAGGATGATGCATTTGCCTCTTCAGTCCCTTCCTCTTGGACCGGTGATGGACTTTCATGGAGCTTAGCCACATGGCTCCATAGCTCCTTGGCATCTACATAGTTACCTAACATACACAAGATATTATTAGGTATTAAATCAACCAAAAATTTTATTACCTTGGTGTTTTTCTCGAAGGCCTGGACTTGCTCTTCGGTCCATCTCTTCTTTTTGAAGAAGCCACCTTTTGGTCCTCTTGGATACTCAAATCCTTCAATTAATATGGACCATTCCTCAAAATCCTTTATCATCAAAAAATCTTCAATTCTCCTCTTCCAAGAATTGAAGTCTTCTCGCCCATAGAAAGGATAAGGGACCGGTGTGTTGATGTCCCATCCTAATTGTTCTTGGACTTCCATCTTCACCCTCTAGCGTGCTCCCTTAGTTGTTAAAATTCAAGAGCGGCCTCGCTCTGATACCACTTGTAGGGGATCGATTGGAAGCTAGAGGGGGGTGAATAGCGTGTTACCGTTCGTTGATGGAATTTGTTCGTGATCGCATCTACAAATCGTGTTAGCGTAGCGGAATAATAATAATAAAAGCAATAACACAAAACACAATCACAAACACAAGATGTTTAACGTGGTTCGGAACCGAACGATTCCTACTCCATGGATCCAGCTCTAAAGAGCTCTAGCGATGCCAATGCAATCACTAATCACAAATACTCCTTCTCGACACAAGTCAGAGGTAGAGAAACCTCGTACAAAAGATTACAACAATAATCTAAATAGATACAAGCAATTACAATAATGAAATACAATGCAAGTAAAGAAAACTACTTTACAAATGCTCTTTGAATGCTTGATCGCTTGGTGGCTTGATATCAACTTGGAGACCCTGATTTGCAGCAACAAATCACCCCAAATGCTCTCAAGAAACCATTTTTTTTTCTTCCATCACGAGCTCCTTTTATAGCTTCAACATGTGCTGGAAAAAGTCGATCACCAACCTGCCGACCGCTACGATTGATGTCATCACTGTTGTCATGAAACAACAAATAGATCCATGGATAAGTCGCGGATCATTCATCACCGATCGTCAATCCTCCACTCGATCGCGGCAAGAATGAAAGTGAGACCCCATTCGTGGTCGAATCACCGAGCATCGATCGATCACATGATCACAACTACTCGTCCATTTCATCACCGACCGCCCATCTATGGCAGTCGACGGCTAGGCCACTTCCCGTAGTCAAACCCTAGTTGACTCTTTCTAGTCGACTGTCACATGGCACGAGTCGACTAGCACACCTCAAACATGAGGTTTTAGCCCAAGTATGGTTCCCCCATAGTTGCTAGACCACCCTTAGCCTAGACCTAAGCCTTTTAGCCACCTCCATCAGCCTCACGCCTCTCGGATCCCTCCAAGTCATCCATGACTTGTTCATCCATCGCGCTAGCCTTCAGGTGCTTCCATCAGCCATGTCATGCTAACGGTGTTTACACCGCTAAGATACATTTGACTTACGCCGCCAAGACTCCGCTTGGACTTTACGCCGCCAACCATTGGACTTATGCTGCCAAGACTTCACCCTTGGACTTTACGCCACCAATATCATACCCCTTGGACTTCTCATAATGTCAAGACTCAAGCTTGGACTTTCCCTTGCCAACCCATGTTGGACTTTCCATGCCAAGACCCATGCTTGGACTTTTCATGTCAAGTACCCATGACTTGGACTTTACCTTGCCAAGACCCATGCTTGGACTTTACATTGCCAAGACCCATGCTTGGGCTTTTCCAAATGCCAAGTGTCCCACTAGGACTTTCCATGCCAAGTACCCAAGACTTGGACTTTCCCATGACAATTACATTGTCATATGTTTTTGTCTAACATCAAAACACCTCTCGAGCCAAGCTCGAGTCCTGGTCAATCGTAACCTGGGCCGATTGCACCAACACTGACTACATAATCGAATCAGACCTCAGATATTATGTTGTACATGCTCTTAATCCCGATATAATACCGGGACATATACTTAGTATTCATTCCTTTGATTTACCAATGGGCGAGATTTATAGAGTAAATCAATAGGCTCGGTAAGTTGGGAAATGGTATTATTTATATGGTGTGTCATTGATTATAGGAGGAAACCATGTCCTATATATTAGGATGATGATGTCCCCTTGAGGAGCTCATAAGGTTCATCATGTAAACCCTGTAGGTGGACTTGGTCCGGCATGATGATAAGGTTGAGTGGTACTACTCATGGAGTTAGATATTGATTAATTAATTGTCAGTAAATTAATTAATCGATGGACATTCGAGATCTTAAACACGGGGAGATAAATGTACAAATAATATATCGAGCCCATATTAACTTATGGGGGTTGGTGAGGTAGATCAATGATAATCCTCTAGTGGAATGGATTATCATTAATGGATCGGACTTTATGTGGGCTTGATCCATTGGGTGGCCAAGATCCAACTCCTCCTCATGGTCCCTATTGTAGCCTATTAAAACCTCATGGAGCCTAGATCCAATGATGGAAAATAAAACTCTAGATCCGACGGTGGAGATTAAATCTCTAGATCCGACGGTTGAGATTAAATCTCTAGATCCGACGGTTGAGATTAAATCCCTATAACCGATGGTGGAGATTAAAAAGGACGCTTAAGTGTAACTCTATAAATATGGGCTTAAGGCTTGGGCGTGGTGAATAACTAGAGATATTAGGGTTTTGCTTCCTTGGCTTGGGTGGCAAGGAACAAGTGGGCGGCTAGGGTTTTTGGAGGTGTCTTGGGCGGCCACAATTTTGGAAGGTTTTCTTCTTCCTTAGGTGTTGCCGGCGCCCTTCCTTCTCCTCTCTACCTTGGCCGGCGCTCAACCTAATTTCCCTCTTCTCTTTGGCCGGTGGAAACAAGGGTTAAGGTGATTCCGTGGAGCTCTTGGCCGGCATCCATAACCTTTATCTCCTTTCCTTTGCCGGCGGCTACAACTAGGTCTCTTGACTTGGTGGTCGGTCCTAGATAGGGAAGAGTTTTGTTTTATTCTTCCTTTTATTCAGAGCGAGAAAAGAAAGAAAGATTGGTGATCTAAAAGGTTTCGACTTTTGGAAGATCGTCACCCACACGACGTCCAAAAGGAGGAAGGACATACAATAGAAGATCGAGAGGTATAATGCTTATTTATATTCTTTTGTATCATGTCTATAATTGTTTTTCAATTATATGCATGTTGTATGTTTTGTTATGTGGCTAATTTACTTGGACCCCGAATACAAACACAAAAATTGGCGATCCGTACATCATCTATTCCGCGGCTAATCGTTGAATAGAGGTTGGTTGCTTGAACAACAAGTTTGTTCAAGTGACTACTCTAATCGAATAGCACAACGATGAAATGGTAGCTTGGGTAATCTCTTCTTGTCAAGGATAAATTTTTTTTTCCAGGGACGTAGAAGGGATCGTCATGAATAAGCGTCGAGTTGAAGTGGGGAAGTTTCCTACCTTCAAACTTGTCATATCCTATCTTAACACTTGTCTCATTACGTCTAATATTGCTAAATTTAAATTCCATATATTCTGTCTTTACTCTACTAAGCTTAAAACCTTTCACTTCTAGTGTTTCTCGCCAAAATTCTAGTTTAGCATTTACTCCTTCACGTGTCTCATCTACTAAAACAATATCATCTGCAAACAACATACACCACGGTCTATGTCTTCAATGAGTCCAATGAGTTTGTCCATGATTAGTGTAAAAGATAGAGACTTAAAGTTGATCCTTGATGTAACCCTATCTTTATTGGAAATGCTTCAGTTAATCCACCTGAAGGATTCACCCTGGTCGTTACTTCCTCATACATATCCTTAATTAGTTCAATATATGTTACACTAATACCTCTTTTTTCTAAAATTCTTCATATTATTTCTCTTAGAACTCTATCATAAGCTTTTTCTAAATCAATTAATATCATGTGTACATCCTGCTTTTGCTCTCTATACTTTTCAATTAGTTGTCTAAGAAGATGTATAGCTTCTATTGTTGACCTTCCTGGAATGAATCCAAATTGATTTTCGAGAACTGTGATCTCCTTCCTTAATCTTTTTTCTATTACTCTTTCCCAAAGTTTTATGGTATGACTCATTAGTTTAATACTCCTATAATTTTCACAAGTTTGTATGTCTCCCTTATTCTTATATAAGGGAATTAGGATACTTACCCTCCATTGATCAGGCATCCTTTTTGTTTTCAATATCATGTTAAATAATTTTGTAAGTCATTCAATACCTTATTTCCCTAGACACTTCCATACCTCTATCGGAATATCATCTGGTCCAATAGTTTTTCCATTTTGCATTCCATTTAAAGCTTGTTCTACTTCTAAAATTTGAATTCTATAATAAAAATTTACGTTTCTATACTCATTTGGCTTACTTAAATTACCTAAATTAAGTTGGTCTCCTAAACCTTCATTAAAAAGTTGATGAAAATATCTCTTCCACTGCTCTTTTATTTCTTCATCATGTACTAGTATTATATTGCATTCATCTTTAATACATCTTATTTGATTAAGATATTTTATCTTCCTCTCTCTCACTTTAGCTATTCTATAAATGTCTCTTTCCCCTTCTTTTGTATCAAATTTTCAATATAACCATTCAAAAGATTCAGTCTTAGCTTCATTCACTGCTTTCCTAGCTTCTTTCTTGGCTATTGTATATTTTTTCAAATTTTCATTATTTTTACAAATATATAATTTCTTATATGTTGTTCATTTTTCTTTGACTTTCTCTTGCACTTTTTCATTCCACCACCAAGATTCTTTACTTGGTGGTGCATGTCCCTTTGACTCACCGAGTACACTCTTGGCTACTATTTTCAATTTTGATATCATCATATCCCACGTCGTATTAGGGTCATTGTATATTTCATCTAATACTTGTACTCCTACCTTCTCTTTGAATATATTTAGTTTCTCATCCTTTAACTTCCACCACTTAATTCTAGGAGTCGTGTATATTTTCCTTTTATTAATATTATGTTTGAGTAGTTAAACTACTAATCTATGTTGAGTAGTTAAACTTTCTCTAGGGATAACTTTACAATCTTTACAAATCTTTCTATCTCTCTTACTAACTATAAGAAAGTCAATTTTTAATTTATTATTTCCACTTTTGAACATGACCAAGTATTCTTCTCTTTTCTTAAAAATTGTATTAACTAGTATAAAATCATATACTATTGCAAAATCTAATAGAGTTTTACCTAAAGGTCAAAGCTTCGCTTCCCACTTCATCTTGGTCGCTTGTGCATGGTGATCCCATCTACGTCTCCGGATTAAAAAAAATAATCCTTGACGAAGAGGGATTACCCAAGCAATCGATCCATCGTCGTGCTATTCGATTAGAGTGGTCACTTGAACAAACTTATTGTTTAAGCAACCTACCTCTTTTCTTTGATTAGCCGCGGAATAGACGATGTACGGATCGCCGATTTTTGTGTTTATCTTCGGGGTCCAAGTAAATTAGTCACATGCAATTACATACATCATACAACGAAACAAAAGGAAACCAAAACAAGAATTATACCTCTTGTTTACCTCTTGGTCTTCTATCGTATGTCCTATCCTCCTCTTGGACGTTGTGTGGGCAATGATCCTCCAAGAGATGAAGCCTCCTAGATCACGTATCTTCCTTTCCTTGTTCGCTCCGAACAAAGGAAGATAATAAGCTTTCTTTTTCTCCTGTCTAGTTCTGGACACAATCCCTTTGGAGAAAGATCAAGCCACCTTCTCCTCTTTGTTGTTGTCGTCGGCCACCAAGGAGAGGGAGATGGAATTTCCGGCCAAGATTGATATCTTGCCGCCGGCCAAAGGAGAGGAAGAGAGGGTGCTCCGAACAAGAGAGGAAGAAGAGAGGCTAATCCCTAACCTCCTTGCCGCCGGCCCTAGCACTTGGACAATAGGCGCCGCCCAAACAATAAGGATTCTAAACCCTAATGTCTTGCCGCCCAAAGCCTCTCCCAAAACCCTAATCTCTCAAAGATGTTACACGCCCAAGCCCTTAGCCCTCCTTGTATAGAGCTAGGCTTAAGCCTCCTTTCAATCTCCACCGTCGGATCTAGAGATTTAATCTCCACCGTCAGATCTAGAGATTTAATCTCTACCGTCGGATCTAGGCTTCATGATGGTTTTAATAGGCTATAATAGGGACCATGAGGAGGAGTTGGATCTTGGCCACCCAATGGATCCGACCCACATAAAATCTGATCCATTAATGATAATCCATTCCACAAGAGGATTATCATTGATCTACCTCACCAACCCCATAAATAAATATGGGCTTCATATATTAATTGTACAAATATCTCTCCGTGTTTAAGATCTTGAATGTCCGTCAATTAATTAATTTACTGACAATTAATTAATCAACATCTAACTCCATGAGTAGTACCACTCAACCTTATCATTATGTCGGACCAAGTCCACCTACAGGGTTTATATGATGATTCTTATGAGCTCCTCAAGGGGACATCATCATCCTAATATATAGGACACAATTTCCTCCTATAATCAATGGCACACCATGTAATAATATCATTTCCCAACTTACCGAGCCTATAAATTTAATCTATAAATCTCGCCCATTGGTAAATCAAAGAAATAAATACTAAGTACATGTGTCTGTTATTATATCGGGATTAAGAGCATGTACACCATAATATCCGAGGTTCAATTCAATTATGTAGTCAGCAATAAATCAAATCACCTCTAAGTCGGTCCTGCTCAATACACACAAAGTGTATTAGTGTAATTCTATGGTCAAGACAAACCAATACCAAATCACACTACAACCATACCAATGGTGTAGGGTCAATGTTGGCCGGCTAGAGGGGGTGAATAGCATTTATCATAGACAGTGGAAGTCATTCGTTCGTTGCTCGTCTGTAAACACTATTAGCGCAAGCGGAATATACTAATACAAATAATTCAAGACTAAGCAAAGGAAGAATAGAAATATAAACGCTAACACCACAATGTAACCTGGTTCACGGACTCGTCGCTAATCCACGGTTCGATTTGTCCAAGGTGAATCACGCCTTAAGCTTTCACTATTCTCTCCTTTGCACCAAGCTAGGTGGAGGTAACCTTTTACACAAGAATCCACTCTTCTTACAATGGAATGAAGAATAGCACAAGTAGAAGAGTGGAAGACCTTTAGAGCACTTTGGGAGATGTTATGAGTTGAAGCATTAGCCTCCCAAAAGCCCACACCCTCTCTTTTTATAAAGAGGGTTGATTTCTTCCCGTTGGCCGCCATCAGTCGATTGCTGCCCTTGGCAGTCGACTGTCGCCACTACAACGACCTCTGAACATGTCAGATCTCAACCGTTGTAGCTCAACGAGAACCTTGCCAATTGATTGATGTATCCATCAGTCGACTGATGCCTCCATACGATCGATCAGCTACGAGAGGTTCTCAGGCCCCAAACCCTCTCGACGATCATTGTCGCCATCGTGATCCACTAATGGTCTTGGCAGTCGACTGCCAATCTGTGGGAGTCGACTGATGGCACATGAACCAGACTCATATACTAGTCGAGTCACAATCGACTTGGAGCAGTCGACTGCCATGACATGGCAGTCGACTGATGTCGGGAAATCCCATCTGACACTTAGCCAATTGGTCAAGTTTCACCTAAGCGCACTACCCCATCCCGGGTTACATTCGCTCACTCTCATCCCTTAGAGTCCCTCGCCTTTGAAGTTGTCTTCGTCCGACCACGTCCCTCGGATGCGCCAAGTGCACGGCTCTACAGCGCCATCCTTTGCATCTCGCTCTGAAGTGTACTTCCTCCGGCTTAACTCCAATGTTTCTTGTCCGACGGTCCCTCGGATGCCCCAAGCGCATGGCTTCCACAAAGCTATCCTTCACCGACTCAAGGACCGACTCATGAGAGGTGAAACTCGCCAATGCTCCATGTGTGAATTACTAAGTTCTGCAAGACTCCAATGCACATATCAAATCCAATCATCCTAACTTAAACCTTTTTCCACACACATCAAAACCATATCACAGGTTGATTGCACTAACAATCTCCCCCTTTTTGATGTGTGGCAATTCGTTTAAGTTAGGTAAACATTTGATAAAAATATTAAGGTAAGAAAGCATGTAAATAAACATGATTATCAACTCTCCCCCTTAATACATGAAACTCCCCCTAAATGCAATTCTCCCCTGACTTAAACATGCATATTTCTCCCCCTTTGACACCATCAAAAATATCAAACAAAGTTTATACAAGCATAGCATCAACTCTAGGGAACAAAATTTACCAAAAACATGCCTTAAAATCTGATAAAAGAAGGTTACTAGAATATTATCAGTCGATCAGTCGACTGGTTCAGACTACCAGTTGACTGGCACTCTGATTTCAGGATTTCTGAATTTCGGGCCGAATTTCAAAAATGCATTAAAAATTCTATAAAATTCGAAAAATCATGAAATTTGGGAAACATATTTCTTGTACGTATATTTATCAATAAAAAATAGTTTTTCATGAAAAATCATTATATTTTCAAAAATTAGCCAAAAATCCAAAAGCTTCAAAAATAACTGGGTTTTTGATCAAGTTTGTATCAATTTTAACACCTAGTTTTGCTTTGGATTGTTTCAAAACATGAACACACAGATTTTAAAATGAGAGATTGTTTTGAAAACATATGAAATATCCAACCATGATCTTTAGGAAATATGTCTATAAATTAAACATAAGTCTTCCCCATGATTGGTCTATTATTACTATTTTGATACTTTAAATGACCATCTAAATGTCATAGGCATTAGTGGACCATTAGTATCATCCTAACATCTCACTCATGCTAAGTTTTCAATCAAGGTAGCCTATGGTGAGTGTGAGATGTATCCTAAAGGTATTTATATATACTTAACCATTAATTTCATGAAATTCTTTAAAAGGTTAAGTATCATCCTAACAACCCACATGATCATAAAGACATATATGAATTATTTTCACATTATGATCATGAAACAATTGTATTCATCAATTTATAATCATGCATTAGGTATGAATTATGATAATAAGTAAAGTATTACCTAAAGCATGGTTTAATCCCTATTGCCCATGATTATGTGTAAAATATCAAGATCATAAATCATGATTGCAAACATTTGTAACAATTACATTAACCATCATGATTTAAGCATTATTATCCATTTATGGGCACATTATCATCACCCAACACTATGCTAAAAATGTATAGGTCATGAGTATCAACATATATAACACTAAGTGTTGAGCATGATTCATATTATTTAAGGGTGCATTATCATCACCCAACACTATTTCAAAAATTAAGTCCCCCCATCCTAAGTCAACCAAAATATAATATAGGTAAAGTCCATATGGTTGACTATCCTAGGGTTTTTCTAACCCTTAAGGATGGATTTAGGAACCCAAAACAAATTCTTTCCTATTGGGTTCACTAAAAATTCCTTAGGGATCCATTTTCTAGCTATTTATTGTTGGATCGAGAAGCATCGCTAGAGGGGGGGTGAATAGCGATCGTAAATCTTTCGTCGAATTCGTTCGTTGAGACACAAGTAAATAAGTAAGCACAGCGGAAAATAAAATGACACGTTTATTTTACTTGGTTCACAACCCAGCGGTTGCTACTCCAAAGCCCTATTGGTCCTAGACCGTGTACGGAGGGCAAAGAACTATAACGTCTCCTCCTCGTTGGAGGTAGGAGACAACGATCATAAAATCCGGGAATACGAGGATGAGGCAACAAGCCTACCTCACCTCGTTATGAATAAAAACAATGAATACAATATTAAAATAAATTACTAGATGTTGCTGCCGATGAAGAAGATCTGAGGTTGTCGTTGCGTCAGCGTTATGACGGTGTTGGAGCGTTGGCGTTGTAGGAGCACTTGATGAATAAACTTGATGTGCTTGGAGTGGAATCCTCCCCTCCTTTTATAGATTTTGGCCTCTGAATTTGTCTCCTCTTTTTTCGGAACGGATCATGAAGTTGTCCAAATTTTATCGCGAAGTGGCCGCGTCAAACGTTATCCGTTTTGACCTAGCGCAAAAGTTGAATCGTCGCCATCAGTCGACTGATGCCTCCCATCATCGGATCGATGGGCATCACGATCGCTTCCATGTCCGATCATTGCCAAATTGGCCACTTCCCTGCAATAAGAGGTTAGCTCGGAAAATGATAAATACGATAGTTTCTAACCATCCGATCTCGACCTAGACCTTCCACAGAAAGTCTTAGTCGAATCGCCGCCTACGATCGTCCCCGTAAAGAGGACACGACCTTACAATCTCTCACTCACACGAGCTTACCTCGATAGTAGCTCTCGCTTCCGGCCTTCCACTCGATTCCTTCGGCTCCCTCCGAAGTCACTCGAGTGTCGCTAGCCTTCAGCTCCAGCTTTAATACTTTTCTGCACACTCGATAGCTCGTGAGATAACGATGTAAACTTAACTTTGTGTCTTTGCCATAATCAAAACACAAGTTCGATTATCTAGTGCCCCTGCACCAACATTTTTTTCTTTTTATCTTGACCCCTAGCAATTAAACATTTATAGGCCTTTTCATTTTTATTTTCCTTATATCCTAGGCCTTTCTTATTGAAGCTTGCCCTTTGGCTCCCTATGATCATGTTAAGGGTGTTGGAGACTATGGTGAATTTCTCTAGGGCCTTGGTTAAATGATCTACTTTCTCTCTTAAAGCCCTATTTTCATCCATACATGCATCATTAACATTAAATGGCATATAAAGATCATGTGAGCATGCATCATCATGACTAGAAGAAATATTATCATTAATATTTAAGCATGCTTTTTCTAGCTTTTCTTCTAAATTCTTAATTTGATCTAGCATGCATTTATTTTATTTTTTAGCCCTAAATAAGTCCTTAGTAAGGCTAGAAATCATGAAACTATTTTATGGGGTGAGATATTCATTACCATAGTCTCCATGTCTTCTTCTTCTTTGGATGAGGATGGTGAAGAAGCTCCCCCTTCACTAGAGCTCTCCTCACTTGTGCTTGATCTTTCTTGTTCGGAGGAGGAGGTGTCTAGGTCATCAAATGCCATTAGTGCCACTTGTTGGCAATTATAGCAAATTATCTTCCCCCTTGGTCTTCTTCTCCTATCATTAGATTTATTAAATTTAAAATTCCTCAAAGCACGTCTTACCTTCCTTACCATGTATGCTTCTTCCATGCTATCCATGGAGGAGGAGGAAGATGCTTCATCGGAGGAGGAGGAAGTCTCTATCTTCTTCTTCTTCCCCTTATTTGCTACTAGGGCTACTCCTCTCGATGGCTTGATACTTGATTCTTCATTTATTCCTTCAAGCCTTGTTTCATGGAGTTCCATGGTTGAGAAGAACTCCTCCAAGGTGCTCACTTCTAGGTTCTTTGACATGTAGAAGGAGTCCACCATTGAGCTCCATTTCGATGAACGGGGAAAAGCATCGATTGCTTTCATGAGCATATCCCGGTTCGAAAGTTTCTCCCCTACACTTGTTAGACCAATCATAATTTCTTTAAACCTAGAGTGTAAAGAAGTTACCTTTTCTCCCTTTTCATGTTTGATATTTGTTAGTTGGGAGCGAAAAAGGTCTCTCCTTGCAAGCTTAGCCTCGGAGGTGCCTTAATGGAGTTCTATGAGTTTCTCCCACATCTCCTTGGTGCTTGCACATTCCCCTATCTGATTAGTCTCTTGTTGGGGGAGTACGTTGTACAAGTGATGCTTGGCCTTCGAATTCGCCAAGTACTCCTCTCTTTGTCTTTTTGTCCATCTAGCCTTCTAAATTGGCTTCCCTTCTTCATCCCTAGGTATTTCGAAGTCATTTTCTATTATTAATAAAATTTCGAAATTGGTTTCAAAAAATACCTCCATTCGCTTCTTCCACCAAGCGAATTCCCCCTCGAACTTCGGCGGATGAATATTAGAGTCGGCCATCTCTTGATGAAGTGCTTATTGCGGTGGTTAGTCCTCGACAAGCGACTTGGCTCTGATACCACTTGTAGGGTCGATGTTGGCCGGCTAGAGGGGGTGAATAGCCTTTATCGTAGACGGTGGAAGTCGTTCGTTCATTGCTCATCTACAAACACTATTAGCGCAAGCGGAATATACTAATACAAACAATTCAAGACTAAACAAAGGAAGAATAGAAATACAAACGCTAACACCACAATGTAACATGGTTCACGGCCTCGCCGCTAATCCACGGTCCAATTCGTCCAAGGTGAATCACTCCTCAAGCATTCACTATTCTCTCCTTTGCACCAAGCTAGGTGGAGGTAACCTTTTACACAAGAATCCACTCTTCTTACAATGGAATGAAGAATAGCACAAGTAGAAGAGTGGAAGACCTTTAGAGCATTTTGGGAGATGTTATGAGTTGAAGCATTAGCCTCCCAAAAGCCCACACCCTCTCTTTTTATAGAGAGGGTTGATTTCTTCTCATTGGCCTCCATCAATCGACTGCTGCCCTTGGCAGTTGACTGTCGCCACTACAACGGCCTCTGAACATGTCAGATCCCGACCGTTGTAGTTCAACGGGAACCTTGGCAGTCGATTGATGTATCCATCAGTCGACTGATGCCTCCGTAGCCGACTGATCAGTCGACTATGAGAGGTTTTGTGCCCCAAACCCTCTTGACCAGTCCACTGCTGCCATCAGCAGTCGACTGATGGTCTTGGTAGTCGACTGATGACACATGAACCAAACTCGTATATCAGTCGAGCCACAATCAACTTAGAGCAGTTGACTTCCATGACATGGCAGTTGACTGATGTCGGAAAATCCCATCTGACACTTAGCCAATTGGCCAAGTTTCACCTAAGCGCACTACCCCGTCTGAGGTTACATTCGCTCACTCTCATCCCTTGGATTCCCTCACCTTTGAAGTTGTCATCGTCGGCCACGTCCCTCGGATGCGCCAAGTGCATGGCTCTGCAGCGCCATCCTTCGCGTCTCGCCCTAAAGTCTATTTTCTCCGGCTTCACTCCAATTCTCCTCTTCCGGCGGTCCCTCGGATGGCCCAAGCGCACGGCTTCCTCAAAGCTATCCTTCACCGACTCAAGGACTGAGTCATGAGAGGTGAAACTCGCCAATGCTCCATGTGCGAATTACTAAGTCCTGCAAGACTCCAACGCACATATCAAATCTAATCATCCTAACTTAAACCCTTTGCCACACACATCAAAACCATATCACAGGTTGATTGCACTAACAAATGGTTTGTCCAAAACCATCTCGATTGTGAGCCTCTACTTATACTCTACAAGGAACTGATAACATGATCTCCCGTGTGACACTACACACCATGTTATCTATAATGTAATGTATTAGACAATATGCATAACCATAAATATGCAAACAATGATCATGTGATTCTTATTTTAAAAATAAAGATGTTTATACAAAAAATAGACTTTTCAGTATACATCCCAACAATCTCCCACTTATACTAAAAGACGATGCTGTCCTCATACTGTCATACATCTGATTCCTATTCCCTCCACATGCCTATCAAAAGCTCTTACTGGAAGGGCCTTAGTGAAAGGATCTGTCAGGTTATCCCCTGATGCAATCTTGCCTACAGCAACTTTTCCTCGCTTTACAATTTCTCATATCAGGTGGTACTTACGCTCTATGTGTTTACTTGCCTTATGGTCTCATGGTTCCTTCGAGTATGCAACTACACCACTGTTATCACAATAAATTGTGATAGTTCTGGGCAAACCAGGAATCACATCCAAGTCCATCAAGAAGTTCCTGAGCCATACATCTTCTTTGGCCACCTCAGAGGCGGCCACATACTCAGCTTCCATGGTAGAGTCCGCCACGCATTTCTGCTTGACACTCCTCCATACAATGGCTCCACCTCCCAAAGTAAACACAAAACTTGAGGTAAACTTACTGTTATCCCTATCTGATTGGAAGTCGGAATCTGTGTAACCCACAGGGAGTAATTGATCTGCCTGGTATACTAGCATATAATCCCTAGTCCTTCTCAAGTACTTAAATATATGCTTTACCACAGTCCAATGTCCCTGTTCTGGATTACTCTGATATCTGCTAACCATGCCAATAGCAAAGCAGATATCCGGTCTCATACATAACATAGCATACATGAGGATTCCTACTGCCAAAGCATAAGGAACCGCCTTCATCTCCTCTATCTCCTTTGATGTTCTAGGACACATCTCTTTAGATAAAGGTACTCCATGCCTAAAAGGTAGAAAACCTTTCTTGGAGTTCTGCATGCTAAAACGAGCCAAAATGGTGTCCATGTATGAAGCTTGAGACAAGCA
Source organism: Wurfbainia villosa (assembly GCA_025175895.1). Taxonomy (NCBI): domain Eukaryota; kingdom Viridiplantae; phylum Streptophyta; class Magnoliopsida; order Zingiberales; family Zingiberaceae; genus Wurfbainia; species Wurfbainia villosa. The sequence goes on along the minus strand of CM045988.1, from coordinate 46,921,123 downwards.
CAACATCCTTTTCCTGTGATCCCTTATAACCTTGATCCCAAGGATGTGTCCCACTTCTCCCAAAACCTTCATATCAAACTGTTTGGACAACCATACCCTTACATCTGATAACACCTTGACATTGTTGCCAATTAACAAAATATCATCTACGTATAGTACAAGAAATATCACTACGTTTCCATCACATCTCTTGTATACACAAGACTCATCCGGACTTTGAATAAATCCATAAGACTAGATTACCTCATCAAAGCGGATGTTCCAAGAACTCGAAGCTTGCTTCAATCCATAAATAGACCGATTAAGCTTGCACACAAGATGCTCTTTGCCCTTTGCAATGAATCCCTCTGGTTGCTTCATATAGATGTTTTCCTCAAGACTTCCATTAAGGAAAGCTATCTTGACATCCATCTGCCACACCTCATAATCCATATGAGCAACAATACATAAGAGAATCCGGATAGACTTAAGCATGGCTACCGGTGAAAAGGTCTCCTCATAATCGATACCCTCTTTCTGAGTATACCTTTTCGCAACAAGCCTTGCTTTGAAGGTCTCAACCTTCCCATCTATTCCTCTATTTCTTTTGTAGATCCACTTGTATCCAATGGTTTTTACACCATTGGGTGGTTCTACTAGCTCCCAGACCTAATTTGAATCCATAGATTCTATCTCAGAATTCATTCCACTTTGCCAAGATACAGCATCTTTATCTTGGATTGCCTCGTCATATGTCCAGGGATCAGGTTCATGTTCGCCAGGGACCAAATCAGAAGATTCTCCCAAGAACATAAATCTATCAGGTTGTCTAACAACCCTCTCACTATGACGAGGTATCACCTGTGTATCCTCTGTGACACGCGGTGCAGTCACTTGTGGTATATCCTCTTGTATCGGTGGTACTGAAGTAGTGACTTCCCCTCTTAATTCCTTCAGAACAATCTTACTCATGGGTGTGTGGTTCATCACATGGTCTTCCTCTAAAAATATGGCGTTCATGCTAATGATCACCCTGTCATCTCTAGGACTATAGAATAAACCACCTTTCATTCCTCTAGGATAGCCTACGAACATGCGCACTTCTGTACAAGGTTCCAACTTACCAATATCTACCTTCAGCACATGTGTTGGACTCCCCCAAATCCGAATGTCTCAAACTAGGCTTTCACCCAGTCCACAATTCTGTGGGAGTAGAAGGCACTGATTTAGATGGTACTAAGTTCAGAATATACATTGTTGTATCCACAGCATACCCCCAGAACGAATCTGGCAACTCAGAATAAATCATCATCGATCTAACCATCTCCATAAGAGTCCTATTCCTTCGCTCTGCTACACCATTCTGCTGGGGTGTGCCAGGTGGAGATAATTGGGATTGAATCCCAAGAGGTACTCACCACCACCATCAGATCGTAGTGTCTTGATACTTTTATCTTAACATTTCTCCACATCAGCCTTGAATTCTTTGAACCTGTCAAAGCATTTAGATTTGTGGCGCATCAAGTAAATGTATCCATATCTTGAATAATTGTCTATAAAAGAGACGAAATATTCAAAACCACCTCTTGCCTAGATAGACATAGGACCACACAAATCAGAATGAACCAATTCCAACACATCTTTGGCTCTATATCCCTTGGCCTTAAAAGGCCTCTTGGTCATTTTACCTTCGAAGCAAGATTCAAAGGTTGGGAAATCTTCCAGCACTAATGAACCTAGAGGTCCATCAGCTATCAACCTTTGAATTCTACTTAGGTTAATATGACCTAACCTTAGATGCCAAAGATATGTTTGGTTCATTTTCGAAGGTTCTTTTCTCTTATTCGATTTAGAAGATGAGTTATTTACTTCTATTTGCATCGTGGGAGATTTTGGTTCAAGGATATATAAATTTCCTATCAATGCACCAGAACAGATAATCTCCCTATTTCTTTTTATAACAACTCTGTCATTAAAAGAAATAGAATATCCATCCAAAAATATTTTAGAAATCGAAATTAAATTCTTTCTAAATAAAGGTACATAAAGGCAATTTCTCAGAACCAAAGTTTTATTTCTATCAAAAGACAAATAAACATCTCCCACTGCAACAGCCGCCACTTTAGTAGCATCGCCCAAGTAAACGGTAATCTCCCCTTCATCCAGTCGTCTGGTTTTTTGGAACCTCTGCAAAGTATTGCAGACATGATCAGTGGCTCCTATATCTACACACCAGGTGCCAATAGATAACACCGCTAAATATGTTTCAACGACTAGACCAAAAGATATACCTTTGTTCTTCTTCCCGTTGGGGCAGTCCTTCTTTTAATGTCCAGTCTTCTTGCAAGTGAAGCACTTGCCTTTCGGCTTCTTCACTCCTCCCTAAGATCCTCCCACCACCTTTGCCCCACCTTGTTTCTTCTTCTTCTTGCCTTTCAGCATAGAAGTAGAAACCTTATGGGCAACCATGGCCTAAGCCTGAGCATTCTGACGAAAAAGCCCCTCTGCCGCCTGGAGTTCTGTCAGAAGCTCCGCCAATGAATACAACCTTTTATTCATGTTGTAGTTCAGGCGAAACTGCTCAAAACTCTTAGGTAGAGACTAGAGAATGATATCGACCTAGGTTTCCCCATCGATCTCAACTCCAAGGACTTTCAGCTCATTCAAATGAGTCATCATCTTGAGAACATGATCCCTCATGGGTGTTCCCTCGATCATGGTGGTCGTCATCAAGTTCCTCATGGCTTCCTATCTAGTAGCCCGATTTTGGTGTTCGAAAAGCTCCTTGAGATTGAGCATCATGTCATAAGCAGTGGGCATGGCTTGATGCTGATGTTGCAATACATTTGACATAGAAGCCAAAATGTAACACCGCGCCATCTCATTAGCCTTTATCCACTTCTTATAACTCTCCTTCTCCTTTTCCCCAGAATCATCGGCAAGCTTAAGAGGACACTCTTCGAAGAGTACATACTTGTACTCCTTAGCAGTCAAGACAATATCAAGATTCCTTTATCAATCAACATAATTGGGTCCAGTAAGTTTATTATCTTTTAGTATCATAGCAAGCGGGTTGAAAGTCATTTTTGAAAAACCTAAGAATCACATAGATCAAAACATTAGATTTCAAAATTATTGATTCCTCAAACAATAAAATTTTAAAATCAACCAACACCTCAAAACACCGAGAATATCGTATGTCATGATAGTGTGGACGTATACAAATTCTACATTTGTAAGAGGAGGTTTTACCCATTAATTTTATTATCCTGTCAACCTTACTTTTTGACAAATAAAATTAATAGTTGGTTCCTCTTCGGCCCTACAAATAAAAGCAGTGACTCCGATGGAGAGGATACTCCTATTTGCATCTAAGTGTTCACCATTACTCGATACCAAGACAATTATCTCGGATTATGTGCCTTCCGATGGGGAAGTACACATGCTCCTAAATAATTTCTTATAACCATATTTGACCCTGTGATCCGTAAAATAAACTCATCCGATGGGGAGGAAGGCACTCAGAACTGATGCGCAAGTTTGTTTGCATCACATGTCAAATCATAATGGAGGCCGTGGGAATTTATAAAAAAATATCCCTCTCCCACTTAGTAATTTAAAATTGAAGAATTTTTCTAGCACACGACATGCATATCAAACAAGAAGAAATAAATATGAAAAAAAAATATTTTCTAACTATTATGGCTTTTGTTCTCCAATATACCTCCCATCGTATCGCCATCTCGTCTGCTCCTCCCTACGCCATTTACAAGTCATACGGAGATCCGAGCTGAGAATAATTATTTTAATTTACATCCATCGATCCTAAACTTCACGAAGGAGTGTACATGAAATCTAGATCGAAAGTAAACTAAAATAAAAGAGTAGCTAAACAATGTCGTACTTAATTACAAAAAATTAAATACTAGCCTCGTCAACCCCGAGGATTCAAATAATATTACAATTACACACATCCAATCACATACACACACATATATGGCCATAATAGTTGGATCTTATGCCTGCAACCAAAAAGTTAGCCTACGCACATCCTACAATTACCCGGCACATACAATATATGATAAGTGCATAAAAGATACCAAATCCTAAACACAAAACCGGAAACCGTGGCTCTGATATCACTTGAAGGTCGAAGCTTCGCTTCCCACTTCATCTTGGTCGCTTTTGCATGGAGATCCCATCTATGTCTTCGGATTAAAAAAAATTAATCCTTGACGAAGAGGGATTACCCAAGCAACCGATCCATCATCGTGCTATTCGATTAGAGTGGTCACTTGAATAAACTTGTTGTTTAAGCAACCTACCTCTTTTCTTTTATTAGACACGGAATAGACGATGTATGGATCATCGGTTTTTGTGTTTATCTTCAGGGTCCAAGTAAATTAGCCACATGCAATTACATACATCATTCAAAGAAACAAAAGGAAACCAAAACAAGAATTATACCTTTTGTTTACCTCTTGGTCTTCTATCGTATGTCCTATCCTCCTCTTGGACGTTGTGTGGGCAATGATCCTCCAAGAGATGAAGTCTCCTAGATCACGTATCTTCCTTTCCTTGTTCGCTCCGAACAAAGGAATATAATAAGCTCCCTTCTTCTCCTATCTAGTTTCGGACACAATCCCTTTGGAGAAAGATCAAATAAATAAATACTAAGTACATGTGCCTGTTATTATATCGGGATTAAGAGCATGTACACTATAATATCCGAGGTCCAATTCAATTATGTAGTCAGCAATAAATCGAATCACCTCTAAGTCGATCCTGCTCAAAACACACAAAGTGTACTAGTATAATTCTATGGTCAAGACAAACCAATATCAAATCACACTACAACCATACCAATGGTTTGTCCAATACCATCTCGGTTGTGAGCCTCTACTTATACTCTACAAGGAACTGATAACATGATCTCCCGTGTGACACTACACACCATGTTATCTACAATGTAATGTATTAGACAATATGCATAACTATAAATATGCAAACAATGATCATGTGATTCTTATTTCAAAAATAAAGATGTTTATACAAAAGATAGACTTTTCAATATACATCCCAATATTACCTTCTTCATTTCTTGTTCCAAAACCATAACCCCCATGCACCCTCTCATATTCATCATTTTTCACTCCGACATGCCCATTTAAATTGACTCTTATTAAAATCATCTCATTTGATAGAATATTTTGTAATACTTCATCCAAGTCCTCCTAAAACCTTAATTTAGTATTTTTTTTATCTAATCCTATTTGAGATGCATATACACTAATTACGTTCATAGTTTCTTTCTCCACTACTATTTTGAGAGCTATAATTCTATCCTCCTTTCTAATTACTCCTACAACTTCATCCTTTAATGAACTATCAACAATAATACCCACTCCATTTCTTATTTTATCTTTCCTATATACCATAACTTAAAACCTGAGTTCTCTATCATCTTTGCCTTCTCACCTACCCACTTTGTCTCTTGTACACATACAATATTAATTTTCCTCCTAATTCTTAGTGATATATGAGAGATATCATAAGGCAATCACCTTATGGTTGTACCATTTATTTGATAAATGAAGATTTACTATTTGAGTATACATATTTTCATGTATTTGATTGGATCATAAACTCATTTACTAAATGTCCGTAATACAATTCATAGCATGAGAGAATTTGTGATTGGATCACAACTAGTGAGTATCTCTACATATATAATTGTGATGTATTGGAATTATCCCTAGTCGATGAATTGATGGATTCGGATGCCATTAATTCTGTTGATACTAGCACGAGTCATACTCTTTGGTTTATCCAAGTAGTTGTTTCTCACTGGCTAGAGACATTGGGATGTTCGGAGTTGATCGTGGATGCTAGTTATGGTAACTAGTTCATTGGAGTGACCAGCTGTAAGACATCAAATAGTTCTCTACATATGCAGATATGTCAATGAAGTCCTTACTGCATCTTAAGTGTGATATTCCTTCGAATCGAGGTATTCAAGTCATCTTGGTCATGGAGACTTATGCTTTGACATCTTAAGTAAGCATCTCTAAGGATATATGGACTCGGGATGATTGGGCATAAGTTGAAGTGCCCGAAGGTGTTTGAATAGCCAACAGAGGATTCACCACTCCTTGCAAGGAGATGTATACCCTATGGCCTCTCATCGGATTATTACTAATGTCTTTGTCCAAAGTATTACATGGTTAGAGTATGGTACTCTTGGATACATTTGCAGTAACTAGAATCCGCAAGACGAGGAAGTAAATACTTGGACTAGGTGTGACATAGTTAACCTAGTGGAGACTGACACAATAGACCATGTCCTGAACCAAGTGGGTATAAGATGAGTGAAGGGAATGAGGCGCGATTCATTGTAGCTATTGAAGGGTTTCAGAAAAAGGTTCTAGGATCAATCATTGATTTTTCGATTAATTGGGGATCTTGGTGTACTACTAGGTGTCACTCGTGATTGTTCTATAATTAATGGTTAATTATAGACGACCAACATAAATTGGAAAACTATTTGGTCACACGCACAACGAGCGTAATCCAAAGGATTTAAAATGAGCTTGAGAATAGGATTCTTAGATCGAGAGAGACTTGGTTTGGTTGGACCAAACAAAGAGCAAGTATGAAATTGTTTCAGTCGCATCGGAAGCATGGATGGGCTGAGTCTTATGAAAACATGATGGATGAACCAAATCGATTTGGTTCTAATCCAATGGTGGAAAAATAAACCAATGTGGTTTGGTTTGTTTTAAACGAATTAACCAAAGTTGATTCGATTAGTTTTAACTTAAAATAGACCAACGCGGTTTGGTTTATTTTAACTTAAGTTATTGGAACAGGTTAATGGGTTTTGGTTATGAATCAATAATCGTTAGGAGAATATGCTCTCTATAAAAAACATGGCTTAAGGATTTTGTGAAACCCTAGAGAGTTATTTTTTGAGTTGCCACCCACCTCTTCTCCTTCTCCTTGCTTCTTGCCACCAACACAAGGAGGGAGTTGTTAGTAATATATGAGAGATGTCCTAAGGCAATCGCCTTATGTATGAACCATTTATATGATAAATGAAGATTCACTATTTGAGTATACATGTTTTTATGTATTTGATTGGATCTTAAACTCATTTACTGAATGTCCACGATACGATTCACAGCATGAGAGAATTTGTGATTGGATCACAACTAGTGAGTATCTCTACATGTGTAATTGTGATGTATCGGAATTATCCCTAGTCGATGAATTGATGAATCTGGACACCATCAATTCTGTTGAGACTAGCACGAGGTATACTCCTTGTTATATCCAAGCAGCTGATTCTCACTGGCTGGAGACATAGTGATGTCCGGAGTTAATCGTGGATGCTAGTTATGGTAACTAGTTCATTGGAGTGACCAGCCGTAAGACTTCATATGGTTCTCTGCATATATAGATATGTCAATGAAGTTCTTACTGTGGCTTAAGTGCGATGTTCCTTTGACTTATGTATTCAAGTCATCTTGATCATGGAGACTTATGCTTTGACATCTTAAGCAAACATCTCTAAGGAGATGTGGACCCGGGATGATTGGGTATAAGTCGAAGTGATCGAAGGTGTTTGAATAGCCTATAAAGGATTCACCACTCCTTGCGAGGAGATGTATACCCATGGCCTCTCGTCGGATTGTTACTAAAGTCTTTGGCCAAAGCAATACATGTTTAGAGTAAGGTACTCTTCGATACATGTGGAGTAACTAGAACTGTGAGGATGAGGAAATGATACTTGGGCTAGGTGTGACGAGTCACCTAGTGGGGATCGGACACAATAGACCATGTCCTGAACCAAGTGGGTATAAGATGAGTGAAGGGAATGGGGCACGATTCATTCGAGCCATCAAGGGTTTCAGAAATAGTTCTGGATCAACCGTTGATCTTTTCGGTTAATTGGGGATCATGATGTACTACTAGGTGCCACTCATGATCGTTCTATAATTAATGGTTAATTATAGACGGCCAACATAAACCGTGAACCTATTTGGTCACACGCACAACGAGTGTAATCCAAAGGATTTAAAACGAGCTTGAGAATGGGATTCTCAGACCGAGAGAAACTATGTTTGGTTGGACCAAACATAAAGCGAGCATGAAATTGTTTCAATCGCAATGGAAGCGTGGATGGGCCGTGTCTTATGAAGACATAATGGATGGACCAAAATGGTTTGGTTCTAATCCAATGGATGAGAATAAACCAAAGGGTTTGGTTTATATTAAACGAATGAACCAAAGGTTGGTTCGGTTCGTTTTAACTTAAAATAAACCATCATGGTTTGGTTTATTTTAACTTATCTTAATGGAGCGGGTTAACGGGCTTTATGGATATGATCCATTAACCATTAAGAGAATTAGTTCTCTATAAAATAGGATTAAAACCTAACCCTAAATCTAATCAAACTTGGCCGCCTAACCCCTCCTCTCCTATTGGGCCCTAACTCCAGTGCCGCCGCCCAGCCCAAAGGTCCTCCAACCGGCATCCAAGGTTGCTTCTTCCTCCCGCCCGGCGTCGAGCTGCTGCGGAAGAGTTCCGGCGATCCTCCTTAGGTTTGGCATCAAGGTAAGCACTTGGCTTCCTTTGTTGGCTGCGCCTATCTCCTCCACCAAGCTGTCCAGTTTTCTGGACAGCTTCTTCTCCTCGCCGGAGCGTCGTTTGGACGACGGTTAGTGCTCCGACAGCGCTAACATACCGGGATTTGATCTCCGTTAATCCTCTGAGGTGGAGGACGGGCGATTCGGCCAATCGGTTGACGAATACCTCTCCGGAGAAGCAAGTCTTGAGGACTCGTTTTGGATCCGAATTTGGATTCGGATCGTGATCATCTCTCGATCACGTCGTCTTCAACACGAGGCTAGTAACCCGTACGAAGACGAAGCTCGTGGCTTAGCGAAGTCATCCCGAGGACCTCGGCGTGGATACGGATAGAGACGATTCTTACGAGGATCGTTCCGGTTGATGCCGTTCCCGCTACACGTCATACGAAAGGTATAACGATTTTAATTTTAATTTACGGTTATGTCTACACTTGTTGTAATAGCATGCGTGTGTTGTGTGTGTTGTAATAAATAGGAGTATTTATTATTTTATTGCTTCTGTGCTCATGTTTACTAAAAAGATGATCGAACACACACACAAAACCCAACAAAGGGTATCAGAGCCTGTGTTGTGTTTCGACATAATCGTAAAAATAGTTTTGCGATAGTCATAATGTATTCCTGGAAGTTTTCTAAATTTTGGAAATTTAGAAGTATTTATGGAAATTTTTCAATTTTGGAAAGTCTAGAAATATTTATGGAAATCTTCCACTTTTGAAAAGTTGGAAGTATTTATGGAAATTTAGATTTTCCATAAATAAAATATTTGATTAGATTCTGGAAATTTGTTTCCTAATTTAATCATGATTTGATTTGGGAAATCAAATCTTAAAATATTTTAATTTCCATAAGTAGTTTTAAAGATTTAGGAAATTGGTTTCCTAAATAGATTTTCCTTAATCAAATAATTCCATGAATAAAATATGTGATTAGATTTGGAAATTTGTTTCCTAATTTAATTATGATTTGATTTGAAGAATCAAATCTTAAACATATTTTATTTCCATAAATAGTTATGACATATAAGGAAATATAAACATGACATAATTGTATGCCATGTAATTGCATTAGATGCATAACATTATGCCATGCGTGTCGTGACATGTAGATGTATGCCATGTATGCCATGCCATATAGATAATAGTTATTTGCATGCAAAGAGGATGAGACATAAAAACCCTTAATCAATATTAAAGCCTACACCTTCCATTAATATGGTTAGAACCAGAGTTCTGTTTCTTGTTTGGGTTGTTGGACTCTCTCCAAGCCCGGCTCGAACCTGAATATGTTCAAACCATGGAATAGTTTAATACTAATATGGTAAGAGTCAGAGGTCAATCGTTAGCTTTGATTGTTGGACTCTCTCCAAGCTGGGCTAATTGGTTGAATGCGCTCTAACCATATTAAAACTATGTCCTGATTAATGGGTTGGCTTTAACCTGGAGCATCGGTTTGTTGGACTCTCTCCAAGGTCGATGTAAAGGGAGGTGAAGTTGGGTGCTATGCATATGATGCATACTTGTTAATGTGTTAACAACCCGATGTATGTGTGAACATTCAATTAGTTGATAGCACATTGTGATAGTTGCATATACGGGATATGCAATCGGTATAGATGATACCTACCGTCGTAGTTATGAATGGCTTGTTGGACTCTCTCCAAGGTTGTTCATAACTATGATGGATATCAGCCCATTCGGAGATGGACCTACAATCTCCCGAAGTGATTTTGGGGTTTTTGAAATTCGAAAAATGAATGGGATTTATAAATGTATATTGATGCATTTTAAAATCATCTTTCTCATATATGCTCGTTTTGTATTTCTAGGTCAATAAATTGATCATGACGTCTTTGAATTTGCGCACTATTTTGGATTCGAACAAACTGACTGGGCCTAACTTCCTGGACTGGCTTAGAAACCTGAGAATTGTTCTCAAGGCGGAAAAGCTTGCATATGTCCTTGAAGAGCCTCTTCCTGACCGTCCTAAGGACGATGCAACTCCAGACCAAATGTTGGTCTATCAGAAGCATGTGGCAGATTCTGAGCTGGCGAGTTGCATCATGCTAGCGGCGATGGTACAGTGCGAAGCAGCATGAGCATATGGATGCTAACACTATGGTCTTCCATCTTCATGAGTTGTTCGATGAGCAAGCGAGATCCGAAAGGTTCGAGGTCTCTAGGCTCCTCTTCACCACGAAGATGCAAGAAGGTTCGTCTGTAGTGCAGTTTGTGCTAAAGATGAACGGGTACATCGAGCGGCTAGCTACCCTCGGTTTTGTGATGGATCATGAGTTAAGTATTGACTTAATTCTGCATTGTTTGCCCAAGAGTTTCTCGCAATTTGTGATGAACTATCGGATGAACAAATTGGAATCCACTATTCCCGAGCTCCTCAATATGCTGAAGACTGTGGAGCCTTCTGTGAAGCATGAGGAGAAGGCGGTTCTGTTAGTTGATTCCTCAAAGAAAGGTTCTAAGAGGAAGGAAAAAGAATAGAAGAAAGGAAAGAAAAGGGCAAAGAAGGCGGAACAAAAAGGGCACTTGCCATCACTGTGGCAAGGAAGGCCATCTGCGAAGAAATCGCAAAGATTTATCTTGAGTCCATGAAGAAGAAGAAGGCATCCGATGCCCCATCCTCTTCAGGTATCTTCGTTATTGATTGTCATTCTATTTCCTTAGACACTTGGGTATTGGATACTGGGTGTAGCTCACATATATGTAATGACATACAGGGGCTAAGGAATAGAAGAAGACTTGTCAGGGGAGAGTCAAATTTACGTGTTGGGAATGGAGCAACGGTTGCTGCACTCGCCATCGAACTTATTTGTCGAAGCTCCTAGTGGACTAGTCTTGAACTGACAATTGCTATTATGTTCCTTCTCTAATAAAGAACATTGTTTCTATTTCTGCTTAAATAGAAATGGTTTCCATTTAACGCTTTAGTAACAATTGTTGTTATATAACTTTGAATGGCGTACTTTATGGAACCGAACTTTGAGTAATGGCATTTATACGCTTGGACGTATCCAAAGGTGACATTTTCAATATCGGAAGCGAGCAACACGCTGCGTGCTCGAAAGGATAATCACATAGACTCCTATATGTGGCATTGTCGTCTTGGCCATATAAGCAAGAAACGCATGTCCGAATTACACCGATGTGGAATTCTGGAATCGTTTGAATTGGATTCATACGATACATGCGAATCATGCTTAAAAGGCAAGATGACTAAGTTACCTTTTACTGGAAAAGGTGAACGAGTGGGAGAGTTACTAGGTTTAGTACATACTGATGTATGTGGACCTATGTCAACTCAAGCATTAGGAGGCTATAGCTACTTCATTACCTTCACCGATGATCACTCACGGTTTGGGTATGTGTTCTTGATGAAACACAAGTCTGAAGCCTTTGAAAGGTTCAAAGAATTCAGAAATGAAGTAGAGAAACAACATGACAAGAGTATTAAAATACTTCGATCGGATCGAGGTGGTGAATACTTAAGTCAAGAGTTTCTTGATTATCTAAGAGACAATGGCATATTGTCTCAATGGACTCCGCCCTAGACACCACAGCATAATGGTGTATCTGAGAGGCGTAACCGGACCTTGTTGGACATGGTCAGGTCAATGATGAATCATGCAACTCTTCCCAAGTCCTTTTGGGGTTATGCACTTGCATAAATTGTTTACTTGTTAAATGTAATGCCTACCAAGGTAGTCTCAACTACTCCATATGAGATATGGAATGGTAAGAAACCTCATGTATCTTACATGAAGATATGGGGTTGTCTCGCTTATGTGAAGCTGATCAGACGACATAATTGGATGCTAAGTCTGATAAATTTCTATATATTGGAAACCCTAAGGAAACAATGGGTAACCAATTCTAACATCCTGTTGAACAAAAGGTGTTTTTTTCAAGGAATACTGTGTTTCTAGAGAAAGAGTTTCTCTTGCAAGAAAACAGTGGGAGTGTCGTCGAGCTTGAGGAGGCTCGAGAGACTCAAATAGACATTGATGAGATACGGTGAAGCACAACCGGCACAACTCATAGTGATGAGCAATCGGTGGACCTATTGTAACACCACATCTTCGTAGATCTGGTAGAACACGCAATATTCCTGAGAGATATGGATTTCTCGTAAGTGAATCGAACGACGTGTTACTCATTGATGATGAGGAGCCTACACGTTATGAAGAAGTGCTGACAAGTTCAGAAAGGGATAAGTGGCTTGGTGCCATGAAGTCAGAAATGGATTCCATGTATGAAAAACCAAGTTTGGAACTTGGTTGACCCACCTGAAGGCATAAAGCCTATAGGGTGCAAGTGGGTTTTCAAGAAGAAAACCGACATGGATGGTAATGTGATTACCTATAAGGCTAGATTGGTGGCGAAAGGATATCGTCAAAAGCAAGGTGTTGATTATGACGAAACCTATTCGCCTGTAGCTATGCTTAAATCCATTCGGATGCTCCTGGCCATAGCGGCTCATTATGATTATGAGATATGGCAGATGGATGTGAAAACAGCTTTCCTTAATGAAAACCTGCTCGAGGACGTGTATATGATACAGCCTGAGGGTTTCACATCGGTTGATAAAACCAAGGTATGCAAATTGTGACGATCCATTTATGGATTGAAGCAAGCATCCAGGAGCTGGAATATCCGTTTTGATGAGACGATCAAAAAGTTTGATTTCTCACAAAATCCAGACGAACCTTGTGTGTACAAGAAGGTTAGTGGGAGTGCAGTCGTGTTCCTAGTATTGTATGTCGATGACATATTACTTATAGGAAACGATGTGTCCATCTTACATCGATTAAGGTTTGGTTATCCAAGACATTCTCCATGAAAGACACTCGGGAGAAGCAACCTACATCCTTGGGATTAAGATCTATAGAGATAGATCAACGTTGCTTGGTCTTTCGCAGCCTACATATATATAGACGAGTGCTAAAGAGGTTTAGCATGTCGGAATCCAAGAAAGGTTATCCGCCCATCGGGCATGGGGTACACCTTTCGAAGTCTATGTGTCCGCGCACAGAAGACGAGAGGATTTGCATGAGTAAGATTCCCTATGCATCCGCAATAGGATCTATCATGTATGCTATGTTATGTACGAGGCCCGATGTATCGTATGCTCTGAGTGTCACGAGCAGATACCAGTCTGATCCAGGACTGGATCATTGGGCGGCTGTTAAGACGATCCTTAAGTACTTGAGAAGAACTAAGGATGTGTTCCTAATATATGGAGAAGGGGACATGGTGATACGCGGGTATACGGATGCGGCTTCGGACAGACAAGGATGATTCCTGTGTCTCACCGGATACGTGTTCACCTGAATGGGGCGCAGTGAGTTGGAAAAGTTCCAAACAAGAGACTATAGCGAATATATTGCGGCAGGAGGCAAGAAGGAAGCGGTTTGGATCAAGAAGTTCGTTCATGAACTTGGTGTGATTCCGGCCATTGTTGAAGCAATACCGGTCTACTGCGACAACAATGGAGCAATTGCACAGGCGAAAGAGCCAAGGTCTCATCAACGATCCAAACATGTGCTTCGCCGCTATCATCTTATCAGAGAGATCATAAGTAGGAACGAAATACAAATCGAGAAAATTCCCACTGAAAGGAACTTAGCGGATCCTTTGACTAAAGCATTACCTCAAAGTAAGTTTGAGGGTCATGTTGGTGCTTATGGTATTGGATACCGTAGCGATTGGCATTAGGCCAAGTGGGAGTCTGTTAGTAATATATGAGAGATGTCCTAAGGCAATCGCCTTATGTATGAACCATTTATATGATAAATGAAGATTCACTATTTGAGTATACATGTTTTTATGTATTTGATTGGATCTTAAACTCATTTACTGAATGTCCACGATACGATTCACAGCATGAGAGAATTTGTGATTGGATCACAACTAGTGAGTATCTCTACATGTGTAATTGTGATGTATCGGAATTATCCCTAGTCGATGAATTGATGGATTTGGAAACCATCAATTCTGTTGAGACTAGCACGAGGTATACTCCTTGGTGTATCCAAGCAGCTGATTCTCACTGGCTGGAGACATAGTGATGTCCGGAGTTAATCGTGGATGCTAGTTATGGTAACTAGTTCATTGGAGTGACCAGCCGTAAGACTTCATATGGTTCTCTGCATATATAGATATGTCAATGAAGTTCTTACTGTGGCTTAAGTGCGATGTTCCTTTGACTTGCGGTATTCAAGTCATCTTGATCATGGAGACTTATGCTTTGACATCTTAAGCAAACATCTCTAAGGAGATGTGGACCCGGGATGATTGGGTATAAGTCGAAGTGATCGAAGGTGTTTGAATAGCCTATAAAGGATTCACCACTCCTTGCGAGGAGATGTATACCCATGGCCTCTCGTCGGATTGTTACTAAAGTCTTTGGCCAAAGCAATACATGTTTAGAGTAAGGTACTCTTCGATACATGTGGAGTAACTAGAATCCGTAGGACGAGGAAATGATACTTGGGCTAGGTGTGACGTAGTCAGCCTAGTGGGACTCACAATAGACCATGTCCTCAACCAAGTCGGGTATAAGATGAGTGAAGGGAATGGGGCACGATTCATTCGAGCCATCAAGGGTTTCGTAAATAGTTACGGATCAACCGTTGATCTTTTCGGTTAATTGGGGATCATGATGTACTACTAGGTGCCACTCATGATCGTTCTATAATTAATGGTTAATTTTAGACGGCCAACATAAACCGAGAACCTATTTGGTCACACGCACAACGAGTGTAATCCAAAGGATTTAAAACGAGCTTGAGAATGGGATTCTCAGACCGAGAGAAACTATGTTTGGTTGGACCAAACATAAAGCGAGCATGAAATTGTTTCAGTCGCAATGGAAGCGTGGATGGGCCGTGTCTTATGAAGACATAATGGATGGACCAAAATGGTTTGGTCTAATCCAATGGATGAGAATAAACCAAAGGGTTTGGTTTATATTAAACGAATGAACCAAAGGTTGGTTCGGTTCGTTTTAACTTAAAATAAACCATCATGGTTTGGTTTATTTTAACTTATCTTAATGGAGCGGGTTAACGGGCTTTATGGATATGATCCATTAACCACTAAGAGAATTAGTTCTCTATAAAATAGGGATTAAACCCTAACCCTAAATCTAATCAAACTTGGCCGCCCAACCCCTCCCTCTCCTATTCGGCGCCCAACTCCAAGCTGCCGCCGCCCAGCCCAAAGGTCCTCCAACCGGCGTCCAGAAGGTTGCTTCCTTCCTCCTCGCCGGCGTCGAGCTGCTGCCGGAAGAGTTCCGGCGATCCTCCTTAGGTTTGGCATCAAGGTAAGCACTTGGCTTCCTTTGTTGGCCGGCGCCTATCTCCTCCACCAAGCTGTCCAGTTTTCTGGACAGCTTCTTCTCCTCTCGTCGGAGCGTCGTTTGGACGACGGTTAGTGCTCCGACAGCGGCTAACATACCGGGGATTTGATCTCCGGTAATCCTCTGAGGTGGAGGACGAAGGATTCGTCAATCGGTTGACGAATACCTCTCCGGAGAAGCAAGTCTTGAGGACTTGTTTTTAGGTCCGAATTTGGATTCGGACCGTGATCATCTCTCGATCACGTCGTCTTCAACACGAGGCTAGTAACCCGTACGAAGACGAAGCTCGTGGCTTGGCGAAGTCATCCCGAGGAGCTCGGCGTGGATACGGATAGAGAAGATTCTTACGAGAATCGTTCCGGTTGATGCCATTCCCGCTACACGTCATACGGAAGGTATAACGTAGTTTAATTTCCTTTTATTGCAATTTTAATTTACGGTTATGTCTACACTTGTTGTAATAGCATGCGTGTGTTGTGTGTGTTGTAATAAATAGGAGTATTTATTATTTTTATTGCTTCCGCTGTGCTCATGTTTACGAAACATGATCGAACACACACACGCCGCGGTGCCGGAAACCCAACAGGAGTCCTTGCCGCCCAACCCTTGTGTTGCTTCCCAAGTTGCTGCCGCCACATCCTCCTTGCTGCCGGCCATCCACTAGCTGTCGGTGACTCCTACGGCGATCATCCTTTGGTCGTCGGTGACCAAGGAGCAACTGACCAAGCTTTGGCCGACCATCTCTTCCACCTAAACAAGCTGTCCAGTTTTGGACAGCTTGTTCTCCTCTTTGTAGAGAGGTCATTTGGTCGACGTTTTGCACTCCGACACCGACCTACTTTCTGGGGATTGGATCTTCGGAAATCCTCATAGGTGGAGGGTTAAGTTTTCATCAATTGGTTGATGAAAACCGCTTCAAAGGAGTGAGTTCGTGGAACTCGTTTTTAGATCCGAATTTGATTCGGATTGTAATCGTCTCTCGGATCACAACGACTTCAACATGAGACTAGTACCTTTTGTGAAGTCGGGACTCATGGCTTTGTGAAGCTATCCCAATGATACTCGGTGTGGATACGAATAGAGGCGGTTCTAGTGAGGGTCGCTATGGTTGATGTCATTCCCGCTACACGTGATTCGTCAGGTATAACTAGAATAAATTTTCTTTTATTGCAAAATTTAAAATGATGATTATGTCTACACATGTTGTATCCTTGCATGCGTGTGGTGTGTGTGTTGTAATAAATAGTTTATTACTTATTTTTGCTTCCGCTGTGTGCATGTTTACAAAATGTATTCGAACACAATACCCACATCATGGAAACCCAACATTGGTATTAGAGCCTGATTGTGTTCTGACATAATCGTATAATTATTTTTCAATAGTTAGAATTATAGTTTTGAAAATTTTCTACTTTTTCAAAGTTTAGAAGTAATTATGGAAATTTTAATTAGTAAAGGAATTAAAATTGGAAATTCTCTAATGTGATTAGGAAATTACAATTTAAGAAATTTGTTTCCTAAATTAAATTTGAATTCCCTTAATTAATATTTTCCATAAATAAAATATATGATTAGATTTAGAAATTTATTTCCTAATTTAATCGAGATTTGATTTGAGAAATCAAAACTCAAACATATTTTATTTCCAAAATAGTTATGACAAATAAGGAAACTATTTGTACATGTCATAATTGTATGTCATGTAATTGTATTAGATGCATATTATTATGTCATGTGTGTCATGACATGTATATGTAAGTCATGTGTATCATGCCATATAGATAATAGTTATTTGTGTTGGGTTTCCCCGGCACCGTAGCGAGTGTGTGTTTGAACACGTTTCATAAACATGCACACAGCAGAAGAAATAAAAGAAATAAATCTAATTTATTACAACACACACATCACACGCATGCAGGATACAACATGTGTAGACATAATTGCTATTTAAAATTTTGCAATAAAAGGAAACTTATACTAGGTATACATGATGTATTACGTGTAGCGGGAATGACATCAACCGTAGCGATCCTCGCTAGAATCGCCTCTATCCGTATCCACACCGAATATCGTCGGGATAGCTTCACAAAGCCACGAGCCTCATCTTCGCAAAAAGTCACTAGCCTTGTATCGAAGATGATGTGATCCGAGAGACAATCACAATTCGAAATAAATTCGGATCCCAAAAATGTGTTTCACAAACTCGTTTGTCGGAAGCGGTTTTCGGCAACCATTTGATGAAAACTTAACCCTCCACTTATAAGGATTGCCGGAGATCCAATCCCCGGCAAGTAGACCACTGTAAGAGCACAAAACACCGACCACAGATCCTCTCCACACAAAGGAGATCAAGCTATCCAAAATTTATGGAGGAAGAAGGGGCCGGCCAAAGGCTTGGCCAGTTACTCCTTGGTTGTCAGCGGCCAAGGGAGGTTGGCCGGCGAATGAGGGTGGCCCAAGGGATGGTGGCTGCTGGTGGACGGCTAGTGGCGAGGAGAGGCAGCAACTCCTTTGGGTGGCAGTGGCACAAAGGTGGGCGGCGGCAAGGAGAAGAGGAGGAGAAGGAAAGGAGACAAGGGTTTTCCAACACAAAGTTGTATCATTATCCACAAAACCCTTAAGCCATATTTTTATAGAGAACATGTTCTCCTAACGGTTATTGGTTCATAACCAAAACCCGTTAACCAACTCTATTAACTTAAGTTAAAATAAACCAAACCGCATTGGTCTATTTTAAGTTAAAACGAACCAAACAAACTTTGGTTCATTTGTTTAAAACAAACCAAACCCCTTTGGTTTATTTTCCACCATTGGATTAGAACCAAACCAATTTGGTTCATCCATCATGTCTCCATTATACTTGATCCATCCATGATTCCGATGCGACTGAAATAATTTCACACTCGCTCTTTGGTTGGTCCAACCAAACAAAGTCTCTCTCGATCTGAGAATCCTATTCTCAAACTCATTTTAAATCCTTTGGATTACACTCGTTATGCGTGTGACCAAATAGGTTCCCAGTTTATGTTGGTCTTCTATAATTAACCATTAATTATAGAATGATCATGAGTGGCACCTAGTAGTACATCATGATCCCTAATTAACCAAAAAATCAACGGTTGATCCCAGAACCATTTCTGAAACCCTTCAGCAGCTACAATGAATCGTGCCCCATTCCTTTCACTCATCTTATACCCACTTGATTCAGAACATGGTCTATTGTGTCAGTCCCCACTAGGTTGACTACATCACACCTAGCCCAAGTATTACTTCCTCGTCCTTCGGATTCTAATTACTGCACATGTATCCAAGAGTACCACACTCTAAACATGTATTGCTTTGGCCAAAGACTTTAGTAACAATTCGACGAGAGGCCATAGGGTATACATCTCCTAGCAAGGAGCGGTGAATCTTACGTATTGCTAAACCTCAGGCTTGACCCTGAGATCGTTCAGTATAAAAATATAAAAACATGTATGTGCTTACAAAAACCCTAGATCTACCTTAGATCTAAGAGGTTAGAGTATTACCCTCGTAGCGTTGCCCTTCATCCGCTCATCCAAAGTTAGGAACTCGAGAGTGTCAAGTGCACACTCCTCTATGGTATCCACACAAGCAATAGGTGGAGAAAAATCAAACTTGAGTGTGCTAGCACTCCTAGAAGAATCTCGGCAAGATGAGGTTGGGAGAGGTAGAGCTTGAGAGAAAAATTCCAAGGAAGAAGATGAAGTTGGAATAACTCACAAAATGAATTTCACCATCATAACCCCTAATGGTGTTGGCCGGCCACATTATGGCTTGGGAGGTTACATGCATGCATGTAACTCCCATGCCTCTTGGTCTTCCTCATGATGTGGCACCAATTGACAAAGTCAATGATGATGTGGAGCATCATCATTGGCCGGCCATGCCAAGTCATCATCATGACATGGCATTTGGTCAAGTCAAACTTGACCTTTCATCTTCCCTCTCAAGTCAAGTCAAACTTGACCTCTAATCTCCCATGGTTGATCAAATCTAACCACTTGACTCAAGTCAATTTAATTTAATGAATCTCTATTCATTTAATTTAAATTGATTTGATGAATCAAATCTAAATTAGACTCATTCAACACTTGAATCAACTTGAGTCTAACTCAATTAGTCTAATTTGGATTACTCTTAATCCAATTTGGTTCATCCCATGAACCTAATCCTCATGGTTCATCATATGAACCTAATCTCCATCTAATTGCTCTTATGTGTGTGACCCTATAGGTTCTTGTAACGTTGGCAATGTCCCTAAACCGATTTAGGAACATAAGCAATGAGCGTTATCTAGCAACACATCATTGATACCCAAGTTACAAGAATGTTGAGCTCCAACATCACCTTTGTGACTACTAATTGTGACTCACAATATGTGACAATGTCCCTCTATCCTTGACATCTAGATTGACCAATCGAGGCATAGACCGTGTCATCCTCGGTACAATCTAAATCTTGAACCCCAAGTAGACTCACTCTAATCAAATGAGCTCAATATCTCATATTGACGCATTTGGGCATGGACATGCACTTCGTGGTCTCACTCTATCAAGAATATCGATGTCACCCCCATCATATAGGAGGGATAGATTCCATCTACATCACTCACATCCCTCCGCATAATTTGTTACATACCTAGTAATCGCCTTTATAGTCCACCCATTTACGGGTGACGTTTGACGAAGCCAAAGTATGCAACTCCTTATGTAGGGAACCATGGTGACTTCAGGTCTAAGGACTAATAGTCATACTAATAGCCACATGAGAAAGTATATGACACTCATATAACGATCCATGATACTTTCTCATGGCGGTCATTCAAGATACATTCTCCAATGCATACCCATGTGTCAACTTGATATCTCATATCCATGACTTGTGAGATCAAGTCATCTTGTTGACCTACATGCTAGTCTCTACGCATTAACATTGTCCCTGAATGTTAATACTCGACTAGGAATGATTAAGAGTAGTGTTCTCTATATCACCTCATTATCGATTCAACCAATCGATTGATATAGATAAGAACCTACTACTCAAGGACATTATTATATTTAGTTATTTAGCACCAATACAAGTAAATATAATAACCATGCCTTTATTAATAGGAATATGATACAATAAAGTCCATACAACAATCATCACATGATTGGCTCTAGGGCTTTCACTAACAATCTCCCACTAGAACTAGTGTCAATCACCGTAGTATCTAATACCCAATGACCTAGTGTGACCATCATGCTTTTTCTGTGCCAAAGCCTTGGTCAAGGGATCTGCGATGTTAGCCTCTGTGGATACTCTGCAAATCTTCACATCTCCTCTATCGATAATCTCTCGAATAAGATGGAAGCGTCGTAGTATGTGTTTGGTCCGCTGGTGTGAGCGAGGTTCCTTAGCCTGTGCAATCGCTCCATTGTTGTCACAATAGAGCTCTATGGGATCTGCAATGCTAGGAACCACCCCAAGCTCAGTAATGAACTTGCGGATCCAAACTGCCTCCTTTGCTGCCTCAGATGCAGCGATATACTCGGCTTCTGTTGTAGAATCAGCAACTGTGTCCTGCTTCGAACTCTTCCAGTTCACAATGCCACCATTCAAGCAAAACACGAACCCTGACTGCGATCTATAATCATCCTGGTCAGTTTGGAAGCTGACATCGCTGTAACCCTTTACAGCTAGCTCCTCATCGCCTCCAAATATCAAGAAATATTCTTTAGTCCTTCTCAAGTACTTAAGAATATTCTTGACTGCTATCCAGTGACGCTCACCTGGATCTGACTGGTATCTACTCGTCATGCTCAAAGCATACGAGACATCAGGACGAGTACATAGCATGGCGTACATGATAGATCCTTTAGCAGATGCGTAAGGGATCTTATCCATGCGGTCTCTCTCCTCTCTAGAAGAGGGACTTTGAGTCTTCGAAAGACTCACACCATGTGACATCGGCAGAAGTCCTTTCTTGGAATTCTACATGGCAAACCGAAGTAATACCGTGTCAATGTATGTACTCTGACTTAGGCCAAGCAATCTCTTAGATCTATCTCTATAGATCTTGATGCCTAGAATACAGGCTGCTTCACCTAAGTCTTTCATTGAGAAGCACGTCCCGAGCCAAGTCTTCACTGCATCAGCGAAGGGATATCATTCCCAATGAGCAAGATGTCATCCACATACAATACAAGGAAGACAACTGTGTTCCCATTAACCCTCTTGTAGACACAGGGTTCATCTTCATTCTTGATGAAACTAAACTATTTGATTGCATCATCGAATCAAAGATTCCAGCTCCGAGAAGTTTGCTTTAGCCCATAAATGGACCTTTGCAGCTTGCATACCTTCCCAATATGCTGTGGATCTACAAAACCCTCAGGTTGTGTCATGTACACATCCTCGAGCAAGTTTCCATTCAGAAATGCGGTTTTGACATCCATCTGCCAGATCTCATAATCGTGGTATGCTGCAATAGCAAGCAAGATCCGAATGGACTTAAACATCGCCACTGGAGAAAAGGTTTCATCATAGTCAATACCATGAATTTGCTTAAAATCTTTATGTTGGGTTTCCGGCACCGCAGCGTGTGTGTGTTCGATCATGTTTCGTAAACATGAGCACAGCGGAAGCAACAAAAATAATAAATACTCCTATTTATTACAACACACACAACACACGCATGCTATTACAACAAGTGTAGACATAACCGTAAATTAAAATTGCAATAAAAGAAATTAAACTACGTTATACCTTCCGTATGACGTGTAGCGGGAACGGCATCAACCGGAACGATCCTCGTAAGAATCGTCTCTATCTGTATCCACGCCGAGCTCCTCGGGATGACTTCGCCAAGCCACGAGCTTCGTCTTCGTACGGGTTACTAGCCTCGTGTTGAAGACGACGTGATCGAGAGATGATCACGATCCGAATCCAAATTCGGACCTAAAACAAGTCCTCAAGACTTGCTTCTCCGGAGAGGTATTCGTCAACCGATTGACGAATCCTTTGTCCTCCACCTCAGAGGATTACCGGAGATCAAATCCCCGGTATGTTAGCCGCTGTCGGAGCACTAACCGTCGTCCAAACGACGCTCCGACGAGAGGAGAAGAAGCTGTCCAGAAAACTGGACAGCTTGGTGGAGGAGATAGGCGCCGGCCAAAACAAGGAGACAAAAGCTCACGAGGAGGAAGGAAGGACGCCGGTTGGAGGATGGGTCAAGCGCAACACAAGCCGGGCGGCACTTCACAAGGAGGTTGGCGGCAACTCTTGATGTTGGGCGGCCAAAAATTGGATTAGGTTTAGGGTTAGGGTTTAATCCCTATTTTATAGAGAACTAATTCTCTTAATGGTTAATGGATCATATCCATAAATCCCGTTAACCCGCTCCATTAAGATAAGTTAAAATAAACCAAACCATGATGGTTTATTTTAAGTTAAAACGAACCGAACCAACCTTTGGTTCATTCGTTTAATATAAACCAAACCCTTTGGTTTATTCTCATCCATTGGATTAGACCAAACCATTTTGGTCCATCCATTATGTCTTCATAAGACACGCCCATCCACGCTTCCATTGCGATCAAACAATTTCATGCGCTTATGTTTGGTCCAACCAAACATAGTTTCTCTCTTTGAGAATCCCATTCTCAAGCTCGTTTTAAATCCTTTGGATTACACTCACAGCGTGTGACCAAATAGGTTCTCGGTTTATGTTGGCCGCCTATAATTAACCATTAATTATAGAATCATGATGAGTGGCACCTAGTAGTACATCATGATCCCCAATTAACCAAAAGATCAACGTTGATCCGTAACTATTTCTGAAACCCTTCAGTAGCTCGAATGAATCGTGCCCCATTCCCTTCACTCATCTTATACCCACTTGGTTCAGGACATGGTCTATTGTGTCAGTCCCCACTAGGCTGACTACGTCACACCTAGCCCAAGTATCATTTCCTCGTCCTACGGATTCTAGTTACTCCATATGTATCGAAGAGTACCTTACTCTAAACATGTATTGCTTTGGCCAAAGACTTTAGTAACAATCCGACGAGAGGCCATGGGTATACATCTCCTCGCAAGGAGTGGTGAATCCTTTATAGGCTATTCAAACACCTTCGATCACTTCGACTTATACCCAATCATCCCGAGTCCACATCTCCTTAGAGATGTTTGCTTAAGATGTCAAAGCATAAGTCTCCATGATCAAGATGACTTGAATACCGCAAGTCAAAGGAACATCGCACTTAAGCCACAGTAAGAACTTCATTGACATATCTATATATGCAGAGAACCATATGAAGTCTTACCTGGTCACTCCAATGAACTAGTTACCATAACTAGCATCCACGATTAACTCCGACATCACTATGTCTCCCGGAGAATCACCGCTTGGATACACCAAGGAGTATACCTCGTGCTAGTCTCGTAGAAATTGATGGTGTCCAAATCCATCAATTCATCGACTAGGATAATTCGATACATCACAATTACACATGTAGAGATACTCACTAGTTGTGATCCAATCACAAATTCTCTCATGCCGTGAATCGTATCGTGACATTCAAGAAATGAGTTTAAGATCCAATCAAATACATAAAACATGTATACTCAAATAGTGAATCTTCATTTATCATATAAATGGTTCATACATAAGGCGATTGCCTTAGGACATCTCTCATATATTACTAACAGACTCCCACTTGGCCTAATGCCAATCGCTACGGTATCCAATACCATAAGCACCAACATGACCCTCAAACTTACTTTGAGGTAATGCTTTAGTCAAAGGATCCGCTAAGTTCCTTTCAGTGGGAATTTTCTCGATTTGTATTTCATTCCTATCGATGATCTCTCGATAAGATGATAGCGGCTACACATGTTTGGATCGTTGATGAGACCTTGGCTCTTTCACTGTAATTGCTCCATTGTTGTCGCAGAGACCGGTATTGCTTCAACAATGGCCGAATCACACCAAGTTCATGAACGAACTTTGATCCAAACCGCTTCCTTGCCGCCGCAATATATTGCCTCGGTAGAATCACCTGATCTCTTGTTTGGAACTTTTCCAACTCATCGCGCCCATTCAAGGTGAACACGATCCAGATTGAGACCGAATCATCCTTGTCTCGTCTCGAAGCCGCATCCGATACCCGCGTATCACCATGTCCCCTTCTCCATATATTAGGAACGCATCCTTAGTTCTTCTCAAGCACTTAAGGATCGCCTTAATGCACCCATTGATCCATTCCGGATCGATCGACCGTATCGCCGTGACACTGTGAGCATACGATACATCGGGCCTGTACATAACATAACATACATGATAGATCCTATTATGATGCATAGGGAATCTTACTCATGCAAATCCTCTCGCCTTACGCGACACATAAACTTCGAAGGTGTACCCATGCCCGATGGGCGAGATAACCTTTCTTGGATTCCGACATGCTAAACCTCTTTAGCACTCCTCTATATATGTAGATCGAAAGACCACAACCGCTTGATCTATCTCTATAGATCTTAATCCCAAGGATGTAGGTTGCTTCTCCTGTGTCTTTCATGGAGAATGTCTTGGATAACCAAACCTTAATCGATCAGTAAGATTGACACATCGCTTCCTATAAGTAATATGTCATCGACATACAATACTAGGAACACGATCGCACTCCCACTAACCTTCTTGTACACACAAGGTTCGCTCGATTTTGTGAGAAATCAAACTTTTGATCGTCTCATCAAAACGGATATTCCACTCTGGATGCTTGCTTCAATCCATAAATGGATCGTCGCAACTTGCATACCTTGGTTTTATCAACCGATGTGAAACCCTCAGTGTATCATATACACGCCCTCGAGCAAGTTTCCATTAAGGAAAGTCGCTTTCACATCCATCCGCCATATCTCATAATCATAATGAGCCGCTATGGCTGGAGCATCCGAATGGATTTAAGATAGCTACAAAGTAATAGGTTTCGCCATAATCAACACCTTGCTTTTGACGATATCCTTCGCCACCAATCTAGCCTTATAGGTAATCACATTACCATCCATGTCGGTTTTCTTCTTGAAAACCCACTTGCACCCTATAGGCTTTATGCCTTCAGGTGGGTCAACCAAGTTCCAAACTTGGTTTTCGTACATGGAATCCATTTCCGACTTCATGGCACCAAGCCACTTATCCCTTTCTCAACTTGTCAAGACTTCTTCATAACTCGTAGGCTCTCATCATCAATGAGTAACACGTCGCTCGATTCACGAGAAATCCATATCTCTCAGGAATATTGCGTGTTCTACCAGATCTACGAAGATGTGGTGTTACAATAGGTCCAGCCGATTGCTCATCACTATGAGTTGTCGGCTGTTGTGCTTCACCAGGTATCTCATCAATGTCTATTTGAGTCTCTCGAGCCTCCTCAAGCTCGACGACACTCCCATCGCTTTCTTGTAAGAGAAACTCTTTCTCTAGAAACACAAGATGCCTTGAAACAAACACCTTTTGTTCCACAGATGATAGAATTGGTAACCCCTTGTTTCCTTAGGGTATCCAATAAATAGACATTTATCGACTTTATCCAATCTGACATACCGCTTCACATAAGCAGGACAACCCCATATCTTAAAGTAAGATACATGAGGTTTCTTACTATTCCATATCTCATATGGAGTAGTTGAGACTACCTTGGTAGGCATTCTGTTTAACAAGTAAACAGCTGTCTGAAGTGCATAGCCCCAAAAGGACTTGGGAAGAGTTGCATGATTCATCATTGACCAGACCATGTCCAACAAGGTCCGGTTACGCCTCTCAGATACACCATTATGCTGTGGTGTATAGGGCGGAGTCCATTGAGACAATATGCCATTGTCTCTTAGATAATCAAGAAACTCTTGACTTAAGTATTCACCACCTCGATCCGATCGAAGTATTTTAATACTCTTGTCATGTTGTTTCTCTACTTCATTTCTGAATTCTTTGAACCTTTCAAAGGCTTTAGACTTGTGTTTCATCAAGAACACATACCCAAACCGTGAGTGATCATCGGTGAAGGTAATGAAGTAGCTATAGCCTCCTAATGCTTGAGTTGACATAGGTCCACATACATCAGTATGTACTAAACCTAGTAACTCTCCCACTCGTTCACCCTTTCCAGAAAAAGGTAACTTAGTCATCTTGCCTTTTAAGCATGATTCGCATGTATCGTATGAATCCAATTCAAACGATTCCAGAATTCCACATCAGTGTAATTCGGACATGCATTTCTTGCTTATATGGCCAAGACGACAATGCCACATATAGGAGTCTATGTGATTATCCTTTCGAGCACGCGTGTTGCTCGCTTCGATATTGAAAATGTCACTGGATACGTCCAACGTATAAATGCCATTACTCAAAGTTCCAGTTCCATAAAGTACGCCATTCAAAGTTATATAACAACAATTGTTACTAAACGTCAAATGGAAACCATTTCTATTTAAACAGGAAATAGAAAAAATGTTCTTTATTAGAGAAGGAACATAATAGCAATTGTCCAGTTCTAAGACTAGTCCACTAGCGAGCTTCAGCAAATAAGTTCCGATGGCGACCGCAGCAACCTTTGCTCCATTGCCAACTCACAAATTTGACTCCCCTCTGACAAGTCTTCTTCTATTCCTTAGCCCCTGTATGTCATTACATATATGTGAGCTACACCCGATCCAATACCCAAGTGTCTAAGGAAATAGAATGACAATCAATAATGAAGATATCAAGAGGATGGGGCATCGATGCCTTCTTCTTCTTCATGGACTCAAGATAAATGGCCTTCCTACAGTGATGGCAAGTGCCCTTTGGTTCCGCTTCTTTGCCTTTTTCTTTCCTTTCTTCTCGCTTTTTGCCTTCCTCTTAGAACCTTTCTTTGAGGAATCAACTAATCTCCTCATGCTTCACATAAGGCTCCCATATTGAGGAGCTCGAATGGTGGATTCCAATTTGTTCATCCGATAGTTCATCACAAATTGCGAGAAACTCTTGGGCAAACAATGTAGAATTAAGTCAATACTTAACTCATGATCCATCACAAACCGAGGGTAGCTAGCGCTCGATGTACCCGCTCATCTTTGCTGCACAACTGACTGCACAGATTTAACCTTCTTGCATCTTCGTGGTGAAGAGGAGCCTAGAGACCTCGAACCTTCGGATCTCGCTTGCTCATCGAACAACTCATGAAGATGGAAGACCATAGTGTTAGCATCCATATGCTCATGCCGCTTCGCGGGTACCATCGCTAGCATGATGCAACTCGCCATTTGCGTAATCACACATGTTTCGATAGACCAACAATTGGTCCAGAGTTGCATCGCCACTAGGACGGTCGAAGAGGCTCTTCAAGGACATATGCAAGCTTTTCACCTTGGAGAACAATTCTCGTTTCTAAGCCACCCAGAAGTTAGGCCCGGTCGGTTTGTTCAATCCAAAATAGTGCGCAAATTCAAAGACGCATCATGATCAATTTATTGACCTAGAAATACAAAACGAGCATATATGAGAAAATGATTTTAAAATGCATCAATATACATTTATAAATCCCATTCATTTTTCGAATTTCAAAAACCCCAAAATCACTTCGGTAGATCGTAGGTCCATCTCCGAATGGGCTGATATCCATCATAGTTATGAACAACCTTGGAGAGAGTCCAACAAGCCATTCATAACTACGACGGTAGGTATCATCTATACCGATTGCATATCCCGTATATGCAACTATCACAATGTGCTATCAACTAATTGAATGTTCACACATACATCGGGTTGTTAACACATTAACAAGTATGCATCATATGCATAGCACCCAACTTCACCTCCCTTTACATCGACCTTGGAGAGAGTCCAACAAACCGATGCTCTGTTAAAGCCAACCCATTAATCATTACATAGTTTTAATATGGTTAGAGCGCATTCAACCAATTAGCCCAGCTTGGAGAGAGTCCAACAACCAAAGCTAACGATTGACCTCTGACTCTTACCATATTAGTATTAAACTATTCCATGGTTTGAACATATTCAAGTTCGAGCCGGGCTTGGAGAGAGTCCAACAACCCAAACAAGAAATGTAACTCGTTCTAACCATATTAATGGAAGGTGTAGGCTTTAATATTGATTAAGGGTTTTATGTCTCATCCTCTTTGCATGCAAATAACTATTATCTACATGGCATGGCATACATGGCATACATCTACATGTCACGACACGCATGGCATAATGTTATGCATCTAATGCAATTACATGGCATACAATTATGTCATGTTTATAATTTCCTTATATGTCATAACTATTTATGGAAATAAAATATGTTTAAGATTTGATTCTCCAAATCAAATCATAATTAAATTAGGAAACAAATTTCCAAATCTAATCACATATTTTATTCATGGAATTATTTGATTAAGGAAAATCTATTTAGGAAACCAATTTCCTAAATCATTAAAACTACTTATGGAAATAAAATATTTTAAGATTTGATTTCCCAAATCAAATCATGATTAAATTAGGAAACAAATTTCCAGAATCTAATCAAATATTTTATTTATGGAAAATATCAATTTCCATAAATACTTCCAACTTTCCAAAAGTGGAAGATTTCCATAAATACTTCTAGACTTTCCAAAATTAAAAATTTCCATAAATACTTCTAAATTTCCAAAATTTAGAAAACTTCCAGAAATACATTATGACTATCGCAAAACCATTTTACGATTATGTCGAAACACAACCTGGGCTCGATACCATCATGGTTTTGCACAAGGCAGGTGTGTGTTCGATCATGTTTCGTAAACATGAGCACAGCGGAAGCAATAAAAAATAATAAATACTCCTATTTATTACAACACACACAACACACGCATGCTATTACAACAAGTGTAGACATAACCGTAAATTAAAATTGCAATAAAAGAAATTAAACTACGTTATACCTTTCGTATGACGTGTAGCGGAACGGCATCAACCGAACGATCCTCGTAAGAATCGCTCTATCCGTATCCACGCCGAGCTCCTCGATGACGTCGCCAAGCCACGAGCTTCGTCTTCGTACGGGTTACTAGCCTCGTGTTGAAGACGACGTGATCGAGAGATGATCACGATCCGAATCCAAATTCGGACCTAAAACAAGTCCTCAAGACTTGCTTCTCCGGAGAGGTATTCGTCAACCGATTGACGAATCCTTCGTCCTCCACCTCAGAGGATTACCGGAGATCAAATCCCCGGTCTGTTAGCCGCTGTCGGAGCACTCAACCGCCGCCCAAACGACGCCCGACGAAGGAAGAAGCTGTCCAGAAAACTGGACAGCTTGGTGGAGGAGATAGGCGCCGCCAAAACAAGGAGACAAAGCTCACCTTGATGCCAACCTTTAGGATCACCGGAACTCTTCCGAGCTCGGCCGGAGGAAGGAAGCCGCCTTGACGCCGGTTGGAGGAGGGGGTGGCGGCAACACAAGCTGGGCGGCAACTTCACCAAGGAGGATGGCGGCAACTCTTGATGTTAGGCGGCCAAAAATAGATTAGGTTTAGGGTTAGGGTTTAATCCCTATTTTATAGAGAACTAATTCTCTTAATGGTTAATGGATCATATCCATAAAGCCCGTTAACCCGCTCCATTAAGATAAGTTAAAATAAACCAAACCATGATGGTTTATTTTAAGTTAAAACGAACTGAACCAACCTTTGGTTCATTCGTTTAATATAAACCAAACCCTTTGGTTTATTCTCATCCATTGGATTAGGACCAAACCATTTTGGTCCATCCATTATGTCTTCATAAGACACGGCCCATCCACGCTTCCATTGCAATCAAACAATTTCATGCTCGCTTATGTTTGGTCCAACCAAACATAGTTTCTCTGATGCGAGAATCCCATTCTCAAGCTCGCTTTAAATCCTTTGGATTACACTCACAGGCGTGTGACCAAATAGGTTCTCGGTTTATGTTGGCCGCCTATAATTAACCATTAATTATAGAACGATCATGAGTGGCACCTAGTAGTACATCATGATCCCCAATTAACCAAAAGATCAACGGTTGATCCGTAACTATTTCAAAACCCTTCGAGCTCGAATGAATCGTGCCCCATTCCCTTCACTCATCTTATACCCACTTGGTTCAGGACATGGTCTATTGTGTCATCCCCACTAGGTGACTACGTCACACCTAGCCCAAGTATCATTTCCTCGTCCTACTGATTCTAGTTACTGCACATGTATCGAAGAGTACCTTACTCTAAACATGTAATGCTTTGGCCAAAGACTTTAGTAACAATCCGACGAGAGGCCATGGGTATACATCTCCTCGCAAGGAGTGGTGAATCCTTTATAGGCTATTCAAACACCTTCGATCACTTACTTACTTATACCCAATCATCCCGGGTCCACATCTCCTTAGAGATGTTTGCTTAAGATGTCAAAGCATAAGTCTCCATGATCAAGATGACTTGAATACCGCAAGTCAAAGGAACATCGCACTTAAGCCACAAAGAAGAACTTCATTGACATATCTATATATGCAGAGAACCATATGAAGTCTTACTACTGCTCACTCCAATGAACTAGTTACCATAACTAGCATCCACGATTAACTCGGACATCACTATGTCTCCACCGCTGAGAATCACCGCTTGGATACACCAAGGAGTATACCTGCTGTCTCAACAGAATTGATGGTGTCCTCGATCCATCAATTCATCGACTAGGATAATTCGATACATCACAATTACACATGTAGAGATACTCACTAGTTGTGATCCAATCACAAATTCTCTCATGCCGTGAATCGATCGTGACATTCAGTAAATGAGTTTAAGATCCAATCAAATACATAAAACATGTATACTCAAATAGTGAATCTTCATTTATCATATAAATGGTTCATACATAAGGCGATTGCCTTAGGACATCTCTCATATATTACTAACACTTTAGCCACCAATCGACCCTTATAGGTATGCGTAAGTCCATCCATGTCAGTCTTTCTCCTAAAGACCCACTTACACCCAATGGGTTTGACCCCTTCAGGTGGATCAACCAAAGTCCATACTTGGTTGGTGTACATGGATTCCATCTCGGATCTCATGGCCTCTAGCCATTTCTCAGAATCTGGGCTCATCACAGCTTCCTGATAGGAGGTAGGCTCATTCTCAATGAGCATTACGTCATCATGATCAGACAAGAGAAATGAGTATCTCTCTGGCTGACGGCATACCCTACCAGACCAACGAAGAGGTAAGTCTACATGAACAGGTGGTTGTTCCACAACTCTTTGTGCAATAACCTCATCACCCACAACACTTTGTGGTTCCTGTTCAACCTCCATCAAGGCCTCAGTGCTATGGTCCTTATCTTGAATTTCTTCAAGATCGAAGGTACTCCCACTAGTTTTTCTAGAAACAAAATCCCTTTCTAGAAAAACCCCAGTCTTTGCCACAAACACTTTGTGCTGACTGGGAATGTAGAAGTAATATCCCTTTGTATCCTTGGGATATCCAACAAAATAGCACCTATCGAATTTGGGCCCCAGTTTGTCTGAGACTTGACGTCGAACGTAAGCCTCACAACCCCAAATCCTCATAAAAGACATCTTGGGATTTCTCCCTGTCCATATCGTATATGGTGTCTTTATCACAGCCTTGGATGGTACACGGTTAAGAGTAAAGGCTGCTGTGTCTAGAGCATATCCCCAAAAGGATATAGGAAGATCTGTGTGACTCATCATAGATCGTACCATATCTAATAGGGTACGATTCATCCTTTCAGATACACCATTCCACTATGGTGTTCCAGGAGGAGTGAGTTGGGATAGAATCCCACACTCAGCTAGATAGTCACGAAACTCATGGCTAAGGTATTCTCCACCTCGATCTGATCGAAGTATCTTAATACTCTTGCCAAGCTGGTTTTGTACTTCATTCTTGAATTCTTTGAACTTTTCAAAGGATTCTGATTTATGTGTCATGAGATACACATAACCATATCTACTGAAGTCATCAGTAAATGTAATGAAGTACCTGTAACCACCTCTAGCAGCAACATTGAAAGGACCACATACATCACTATGTATAAGTCCTAACAAATCTGTTGCTCTTTCGCTGTGTCCACTAAAGGGAGTCTTGGTCATCTTGCCTAAAAGGCAAGACTCGCA
Source organism: Wurfbainia villosa (assembly GCA_025175895.1). Taxonomy (NCBI): domain Eukaryota; kingdom Viridiplantae; phylum Streptophyta; class Magnoliopsida; order Zingiberales; family Zingiberaceae; genus Wurfbainia; species Wurfbainia villosa. The sequence continues at coordinate 46,887,933 of CM045988.1, read as the reverse complement.
TGTCTCATATGATTCAAAATCAAATGAGTCTAGCAGCCCATCCTTATGGAGTTGAGATAAGCGACTCTCATTTATGTGACCTAAGCGACAGTGCTAGAGATAAGTTTGGTTCAACTCATTTGACTTATGTTATAGATAGGGCTCTCTAAGTCTAGAAAGTAGAGTCCGTTCATTAGAGGTGCACTACAATAGAACATATCATTTAAATAAACTGAACAACATTTGTTCTTTATTATAAATGAAAATCCTTTCTTGTCCAAACAAGAAACTGAAATGATGTTCTTGGTTAAGGCAGGCACATAACAACATTCATCTAATTCTAATACAAGCCCAGAGGGCAAAGATAGATCATAAGTTCCTACAGCAACAGCAGCAACTCTTGCTCCATTGCCTACTCGTAGGTCCACCTCGCCCTTTATCAATGCCCTGCTATTTCTCAGCGCCTGCACATTGGTACAAATGTGAGATGCACATCCGGTATCTAATACCCATGATGAAGAAATAGATAGATTGACTTCTATAACATTTATACCTGAAGTTGAAGTCTCACTTCTTTTCTTCTTAAGATCTTCCAGGTAAGCTTTGCAGTTACGCTTCCAGTGTCCAGCTTCCTTGTAGTGGAAGCAAGCCCCTTCCTTGGCTACCCCTCCTTTAGGTTTAAGTTCTTTGCCTTTGCCCTTGGCTTGGGACTTTCCCTTACCTTTAGGCTTGCCCTTGCCTTTCTTCTTCTGCACCATCAAAATGGTGTCAGATTTTCCCTTCTTAAGGTTAAGCTCAGCAGTTCTCAATATGCTGAGCATTTCAGGTAATGGCTTATCAATTTTATTCATGTTATAATTCATGAGAAATTGATTGAAGGCTTGTGGCAAAGATTGCAAGATCAGGTCAGTGGCCAGCTCTTAGCCAAGTGGGAATCCCAGCCTTTGTAGATTTTCTACGTACCCAATCATCTTGAGTACATATGTACCTACGGGAGTCCCTTCTTGCATTTTGGACCCAAATAATGCCTTAGAGACTTCATATCTTTCATGCCTAGCTTGTCCTTGATATAGTTGACGAAGATGTCCAACCATATCATAAGCATTCATGAACTCATGTTGCTTCTGAAGCTCAGAGTTCATGGTCGCGAGCATTAGACATGACACATCTAATGCGTCATCTTGATGCTTCTTGTAAGCATCTTTGTCAGCTCGCAAGGCACTGGCAGGAGGTGCCTCCGGAATGGGCTGCTCCAGGACATACAGCTTCCTTTCTTGGGTGAGAACAATTCTCAGGTTCCTGTACCAGTCCAGGAAATTTGCTCCATTGAGCTTGTCCTTCTCAAGGATAGAACGCAGAGAGAGAGTGTTCGTGTTTGTCGACATAGTTATCTACAACATACAATGCAGAGAATTAATATCATATTCCTTTTATCATTTAATTAGGCCTTTAATCAAATGATGCTCCCACTGAATTATAGGAATTTTTGTAGAATCGAGTTATGGATGTGGTCAAACCACATTACTAGATTCATACAAACTAGCTATAATTCTTGCGGGACAAGATCCACATCATACTAAGCCTTGAGTTAGCTTTGGCTAAATCGCCCAAGACTTAGTATGATCGGTGGGTAACACATTACCGATTACATCTCTATGCAACTCTTGTTTATAGGATCAAGACCCACATTTACAAAAGACCTTGAGTTAGCTTTGGCTAAATCGCCCAAGATTTAGTGTAAATGTGATCTTGACCTATCGTTCCAACGATTGGAATATGCCTATAGTTCTACTCGATCCAATTGAGTTTAACTAGTTTTGCTCAATCTAATTGAGCTTACTCTGACCCAAGCGTGATAGGCGGGACCAAGATTGTCCCTCCGCACCCTACCAAGATAATATGTGTTGCTCTGCTTTGGCAGATTCAACAACGACAAATGATCGAGGTAGTGATGGGTATCAAGGCTCGGTAGGCATTTTCGAGTTGATTCGATTATGATCTAATCTAATTGTAATGTGTATCTTATACGCATTTAGGCCTTTATTATCCTATATTAGCATGCATCACATACATACATTCATTATTCTAGCATGCATCATATACATACAAGAAAATTAACCTAGCATGCATCATATACATACAAGCATTATTCTACTAGCATGCATCACATACATACAAGCAAAAATCAATTAAATATATATATATATATATATATCAACATATATATATATATATATATATATATAATTAAATGTGATATAGTCATGGCCCTACTACGATCTTCTCAAGCCAATGAGAAGATCGGACGGTCTACCTAAGGCTAGCGGCTTCTCCTAGCGCTTCCTTTGACCGCCATGTGTCATCGTCACCCTTCTCGTAAGCTCGTCTTCAAGTGGACTTTCCACCGCTCCATTTTTGTACATTACAAATATGAAACTCGAGTTACATTCGAGTCTAAAACTATTTACAACTAGAATATCAAAAGAAGAGGTACGACGCACAGGTCGCATACACTATACAACATGCACAACCACAAAACGGCACGCAGGCCGTATTATGAATTACAACACACATAATCCAATCAAATTGGGGTCATTGGGCCATGACAATCACAGAATTATACATAATTCTAAATTATGTATTTTTACAGAAAAATTTCTATAATTTTTCCTAATTTATTTCAAATTTATGAGTCACCTCTCCGTAACGGTCCCGCTAAGCGGTTTTCGGGTGCGATCGCGGGACATGGCCCCTTTCGGGGATAGGAGCAGCGCCCCTACTCGCAAAATAAACTTCACGAGTGTCCCTACAATGATCTTACAGTGACTTAAGTCGCTGTCCCAAAAACCTAAAGCGAGAACTCGCCGTTTCGGAGAGTTTTTCTCGACGGTTGAAGCCTACAAGTGTCCCAACACTTGTTGCTTCGACTCTTTGAGAAAAATACCCAAAAATTCTATAAAATTAGGAAATTTACAGAAACATATAAATCTGTAATTTTTATATCTAATACAAAAATTACAAAGACGAAACACATACATGCTTCGCACGTGGCTCTGATACCACTGTTGGGTTTTTCCGAGCCGCAAAAACCGCTTTTTGCATTACGGAAACCTCGGAAGCCCCGGCCACGGATCCGTGCGAAGTATAAAAATATAAAAACATGTATGTGCTTACAAAAACCATAGATCTACCTTAGATCTAAGAGGTTAGAACATTACCCTCGTAGCGATGCCCTTCGCTTATCCCGCTCGTCCAAAAGTTCACCGGAACTCGAGAGTGTCAAGTGCACACTCCTCTATGGTATCCACACAAGCAATAGGTGGAGAAAAAATGCCTTAGAGTGTGCTAGCACTCCTTTAGGAATTTCGAGCAAGGAGAGGTTGGGAGAGGTAGAGCTTGAGAGAAAAATTCCAAGGAAGAAGATGAAGTTGGAATAACTCACAAAATGAATTTCACCATCATAACCCCTAATAGTGTTGGCCGGCCACATTATGGCTTGGGAGGTTACATGCATGCATGTAACTCCCATGCCTCTTGGTCTTCCTCATGATGTGGCACCAATTGACAAAGTCAATGATGATGTGGAGCATCATCAATGGCCGGCAATGCCAAGTCATCATCATGACATGGCATTTGGTCAAGTCAAACTTGACCTTTCATCTTCCCTCTCAAGTCAAGTCAAACTTGACCTCTAATCTCCCATGGTTGATCAAATCTAACCACTTGACTCAAGTCAATTTAATTTAATGAATCTCTATTCATTTAATTTAAATTGATTTGATGAATCAAATCTAAATTAGACTCATTCAACACTTGAATCAACTTGAGTCTAACTCAATTAGTCTAATTTAGATTACTCTTAATCCAATTTGGTTCATCCCATGAACCTAATCCTCATGGTTCATCATATGAACCTAATCTCCATCTAATTGCTCTTATGTGTGTGACCCTATAGGTTCTTGTAACGTTGGCAATGTCCCTAAACCGATTTAAGAACATAAGCAATGAGCGGTATCTAGCAATACATCATTGCTACCCAAGTTACAAGAATGTTGAGCTCCAACATCACCTTTGTGACTACTAATTGTGACTCTCACAATATGTGACAATGTCCCTCTATCCTTGACATCTAGATTGACCAATCGAGGCATAGACTGTGTCATCCTCGGTACAATCTAAATCTTGAACTCCAAGTAGACTCTAATCAAATGAGCTCAATATCTCATATTGACTCATTTGGGCATGGCCATGCACTTCGTGGTCTCACTCTATCAAGAATATCGATGTCACTCCCGTCATATAGGAGGGATAGATCCCATCTACATCACTCACATCCCTCCGCATAATTTGTTACATACCCAGTAATCGCCTTTATAGTCCACCCATTTATGGGTGACGTTTGACGAAGCCAAAGTATGCAACTCCTTATGTAGGGAACCATGGTGACTTCAGGTCTAAGGACTAATAGTCATACTAATAGCCACATGAGAAAGTATATGACACTCATATAACGATCCATGATACTTTCTCATGGGGGGTCATTCAGTATACATTCTCCAATGCACACCCATGTGTCAACTTGATATCTCATATCCATGACTTGTGAGATCAAGTCATCTTGTTGACCTACATGCTAGTCTCTACGCATTAACATTGTCCCTGAATGTTAATACTCGACTAGGAATGATTAAGAGTAGTGTTCTCTATATCACCTCATTATCAATTCAACCAATCGATTGATATAGATAAGAACCTACTACTCAAGGTTATTATTATATTTAGTTATTTGGCACCAATACAAGTAAATATAATAACCATGCCTTTATTAATAGGAATATGATACAATAAAGTCCATACAACAATCATCACATGATTGGCTCTAGAGCTTTCACTAACATAACTAACATCCATGATTAACTCTGGACATCCCAATGTCTCCAGCTAGTGAGAAACAACTGCTTGGATAAACCAAAGAGTATACCTCGTGCAAGTCTCAACAGAATCGATGGCGTCCAAATCTATCAATTCATCAACTAGGGATAATTTTAATACATCACAATTACACATGTAGAGATACTCACTAGTTGTGATCCAATCAAAAATTCTCTCATGTTGTGAATCGTATTACGGACATTCAGTAAATGAGTTTAAGATCCAATCAAATACATGAAAATATGTATACTCAAATAGTGAATCTTCATTTATCAAATAAATGGTACAACCATAAGGCGATTGCCTTAGAATACCTCTCATATATTACTAACAAACTCCCACTTGGCCTAATGTCAATCGCCATGGTACCCAATACCATAATCTCTAACATGGCCCTCAAACTTACTTTGAGGTAAGGCCTTAGTTAAAGGGTCCACTAAGTTCCTTTCAGTGGGAATCTTCTCAATTTGTATTTCCTTCCTACTGATGATCTCCCTGATCAGATGATAGTGACAAAGCACATGTTTGGATCATTGATGAGACCACATCAATTTCAGAAATGAACTTCTTAATCTAAACCGCTTCCTTTGCTACTTCCAAAGCTGCAATGTATTCTGCCTCAATGGCAGAATCTGCTATAATGTCAATCTTGGAACCTTTATAACTTATTGTGCCTCCATTTAAGGTAAATATGTACCCAGACTGAGACCTGGAATCATCCTTGTCTATTTAGAAGATGGCATCCGTATACCCGAGTATTACCATTTCACCTTCTTTATATATTAGGAACACATCCTTAGTTCTTCTTAAGTACTTAAGGATTGTCTTAACAGCCGCCCAATGATCCTTTCCTAGATCAGACTGATATCTTCTCATGACACTCAAAGGATTCGATACATCCGACCTCGTACATAACATAGCATACATGATAGATCCTATTGCGGATGCATAGGGAATCTTACTCATGCAAATCCTCTCATCTTTTGTGCTCGGACACATAGACTTCGAAAGGTGTATCCCATGACTAATGGGAAGGAAACCTTTCTTGGACTCTGACATGCTAAACCTCTTTAGAACTCGGTCTATATATGTAGACTGCGAAAGGCCAAGCAACTGTTTCGATCTATCTATATATATCTTTATCCTGAGGATGTAGGTCGCTTCTCCCAAGTCTTTATTGGAGAATATTTTGGATAACCAAATTTTAACCTACTATAAGATAGATATATCATTTCCTATAAGTAATATGTCATCGATATACAACACTAGGAACACGACTACACTCCCACTAACCTTCTTGTACACATAGGGTTCACCTGGATACTTGCTTCAGTCCATAAATGGACCGCTGAAGTTTGCATATCTTGGTTTTATCAATCGATGTGAAACCCTCAGGTTGTATCATATACACGCCCTCGAGTAGGTTTCCATTAAGAAAAGCCGTTTTGACATCTATCTGTTATATCTCATAATCATAATGAGCAACTATGGCCAGGAGCATCCGAATGGATTTAAGCATAGCTGCAGGTGAATAGGTCTCATCATAATCAACAACTTGTTTTTGACGATAGCCTTTCACCACTAATCTAGCCTTAAAGGTAATCACATTACCATCCATGTCGGTTTTCTTCTTAAAAACCCCACTTGCACCCTATAGGCTTAATGCCTTCAGGTGGGTCCGCCAAATTCCAAACTTGATTTTCATACATGGAATCCATTTCCGACTTCATGACTTCAAGTCATTTATCCCTTTCTGAACTTTTCTCAACTTCTTCATAATTGGTAGGCTCCTCATCATCAATGTGTAACACATCGTTCGATTCATTTACGAGAAATCTATATCTCTAAGGAATGTTGTGTGTCCTACCAGATCTATGAAGATGTGGTGTCACAATAGGTTCAGCCAATATCTCATCACTATGAGTCATCGATCGAGGTGCTTGACCAGGTATCTCCTCAATGTCTACTGAAGTCTCTTGAACCTCCTCAAGTTCAACGGCACTCCCACTATTTTCTTGCAAGAGAAACTCTTTCTCTAGAAACACAACATGCCTTGAAACAAATATCTTTTGTTCCACAGGATGATAGAATTTGTAACCCCTCGTTTTCTTAGGGTCTAATAAATAGACATTTATCAGACTTAGCATACAGTTTATCTGATACAATCCAATTCACATAAGCAGGACAACCCTATATCTTCAAATAAGATAAATGAGGTTTCTTACTATTCCATATCTCATATGGAGTAGTAGAGACTACCTTGGTCAGAACTTTGTTTAGCAAGTAAACAGCTGTCTGAAGTGCATAGCCCTATAAGGACATGGGAAGATTTGCATGATTCATCATCGACCTGACCATGTCCAACAAGTTCGATTTCGCCTCTCAGACACACCATTAAGCTGTGGTGTCTACGGCGGAGTCCCTTGAGACAATATACCATTGTCCCTTAGTAATCCAGAAACTCTTGACTCAAGTATTCACCACCTCAATCCGATCGAAGTATTTTAATACTCTTGCCAATTTGTTTCTCTACTTCATTTCTAAATTCTTTGAACCTTTCAAAGGCTTCAAACTTGTGTTTCATCAAGAACACATACCCAAACAGTGAGTGATCATCGGTTAAGTTAATGAAGTAGTTATAGCCTCCTAGATCTTGAGTTGACATAGGTCCGCATATATCAGTATGTATTAGACTAAGCAACTCTCCCACCGATTCACCTTTTCCCGTAAAAGGTAACTTAATCATCTTGCTTTTTAAGCATGATTCGCATGTATTATATGAATCTAATTCAAATGATTCCAGAATTCCATATCGGTGTAATTCGGACATACATTTCATGCTCACATGGCCAAGACGACAATGCCACATGTAGGAGTCTAATTGATTATCTTTTCAAGCACGCTTGTTGCTCGCTTCGATATTGAAAATGTCACTGGATACGTCCAACGTATAAATATCATTGCTTAAAGTTCTAATCCCATAAAGAACACCATTCAAAGTTATGTAACAACAATTGTTACTAAAAGTTAAATGATACCTATTTCTATTTAAACAAGAAATAGAAATGATGTTCTTTATCAACGAAGGAACATAAAAGCAATTGTCTAGTTCTAAGACAAGTCCTGTAGGGAGTTTCAACAAATACGTTCTGATGGCGAGTGCAACAACCTTTGCTCCATTCCCAACATGTAAATTTGACTCTCCCTTGACGAGTCTTCTTATATTCCTTAGCCCATGTATGTTATTACATATATGTGAACCACACCCGGTATCCAATACCCAAGTGTCTAAAGAAATATAATGACAATCAATAACGAAGATATCTAAAGAAGATGAGGCATCGTATGCCTTCTTCTTCTTCATAGACTATAGATAAATCTTGCAGTTTCTTCGCCAATGACCTTCCTTACCACAATGATGGCAAGTGCCCTTTTAAGTTGGTTCTGCCTTTTTAGCCTTTTTCTTCTTCCTCTTATGTTGTTCCTTTGACTTCCTCTTAGAATCTTTCTTCGAGGAATCAACTAACAATACCGTCCTCTGTTCATGCTTCACAGAAGGCTCAACAGTTTTCAAGATGTTGAGCAGTACCACAGATGAACCTTCTTGCATCTCAGAGGTGAAGAGGAGCTTAGAGACTTCGAACCTTTCGGATCTCACTTGCCCATCAAACAACTCATAGAGATGAAAGACTACAGTATGAGCATCCATATGCTCATGCTGTTGTAGGGTCAATGGTGGCCAGCTAGAGGGGGGTGAATAGCCTTTATCGCGTATGGTGGAATTTTCTCGTCGATTCCTCGTCTACAAATTCGTTAGCGCAAGCGGAAGTTTAAATAATAAAGACAAAGTAATAACAAGAATACAAACACTAACACAAAGTCATAACGTGGTTCACGGCCCTTACCACTAGTCCATGACCCGATTCGTCCACGGTGAATCACTCCGCAAGCTTTCACTATTCTCTCCTTTGCACCAAGCTAGGTGGAGGTAACCTCTTTACAAGAATTCACTCTTCTTACAATGGAATGAGAATTAACACAAGTAGAAGAGTGGAAAATCCTTAGAGCACTTTGGGAGATGTTATGAGTTGAAGCATTAACCCCCCAAAGCCCCTCACCTCTTCTTTTTATAGAAGAAGAGGGTTTCTTCCTGTTAACACAGGACCAGTCGACTGATGCTCCGATCAGTCGACTGATCCCGTAGTCGTTGCCCAATAACGGCTGCTTCCACATTGGATTCCATCCAATGGCTCCCACATCAGTCGATTGACCTTGCCATCAGTCGACTGATGGAGCTATCAATCGAGTGTCAGAAGCGGACACTCCATTCTGTGCCCAAAACCCTTGATACCGACCGATTCCTTCATCACGATCAGGTGATCTCAATGACCGCGCCAATTCATGGCAATCGACTGTTGGCACATGAACCAGACTCGAACACTAGTCGATTCATAGTCGACTTAGAGGAGTCGACTACCATTACATGGCAGTCGACTGGTGTCGGGAAATCCCATCTGACACTTAGCCAATTGGCCAAGTTCCACCTAAGCGCACTACCCCTTCCTGGGTTACATTCGCTCACTCTCATCTCTTGGAGTCCCTCGCCTTTGAAGTTGTCTTCGTCCGGCCACGTCCCTCGGATGCGCCAAGCGCATGGCTCTGTAGCGCCATCCTTCACGTCTCGCCCTGAAGTCTACTTCCTCCGGCTTCACTCCAATCTCCTCGTCCGATGGTCCCTTGGATGCTCCAAGCGCACGGCTTCCGCAAAGCCATCCTTCACCGACTCAAGGACCGAGTCATGAGAGGTGAAACTTGTCAATGCTCCATGTGCGAATTATTAAGTCCTGCAAGACTCCAACGCACATATCAAATCCAAACATCCTAACTTAAACCCTTTTCCACACACATCAAAACCATATCACAGGTTGATTGCCCTAACAATCTCCCCCTTTTTGATGTGTGGCAATCTGTTTAAGTTAGGTAAATATTTGATAAAAAATATTAATGTAAGAAAGCATGATTATCAACTCTCCCCCTTAATACATGAAACTCCCCCTAAATACAATTCCCCTTACTTAAACATGCATATTTCTCCCTTTTTGACACCATCAAAAATATTTAAAAAATGTTTATATAAGCATGACATCAATTCTTGGGAACAAAAATTACCAAAACATGCCTTAAATTTGATAAACGAATGCTATTGGGCATGTTATCAGTCGACCAGTCGACTGGTTCAGACTACTAGTCGACTGGCACTCTAATTTCAGATTTTTTTGATTTTTAAGGTGAATTTTAGAAATGCATTAAAAATTTTACAAAATTTGAAAAATCATGAAATTTGGGGAACATATTTATTTTAAGGTCCTTTATCAGTGAAAAATAGTTTTTCATGAAAAATAATTATATTTTCAATGATTTGCCAAAAATCCAAAAGCTTCAAAAACAACTAGTGTTTTGATCAAGTTTATATCCATTTTAACACCTAGTGTTTTTGTTTCAAAACATGAACACACATATTTTAAAGTAAGAAATTGTTTTGAAAACATATGAAATATTCAACCATGATATTTGGGCAATATGTCTATGAATTAAACATAAGTCTTCCCCATGATTGGTCTATTATTGCTATTTTGATACTTTAAATGACCATATAAATGCCATAGGCATTAGTGGACCTTTTGTATCATCCTATCATCTCACTCATGCTAAGTTTTCAATCAAGGTAGCCTATGGTGAGTGTGAGATGTATCCTAAAGGTATTTGTATATACTTAACCTTCAACTTCATGCAATTCTATACAAGGTTAAGTATCATCCTAACAACCCACATGATCATAAAGACATATATGAATTAATTTCACATTATGATCATGAAACAAATTTATTTATCAATTTATAATCATGCATTAGGTATGTAATCATGATAAAAAGTCAAGTATCACCTAGAGCATGATTTGAACCCTAATGCCCATGACTATGTGTCAAATATCAAGATCATAAATCATGATTGCAAACAAGTATAACAATTACATTAACTATCATTATTTAAGCACTATTATCAATTTATGGGCACATTATCATCACCAAACACTATGCTAACAATGTGTATCAACATACATAACACTAAGTGTTGAGCATGATCTAAACTATTTATGGGTGCATTCTCATCACCCAACAATATTTCAAAAATTTAGTCCCGCCATCCTAAGTCAACCAAAATATGATATAGGTAAATTCCATATGGTTTACTATCCTAGGGTTTTCCTAACCCTTAAGGATGGATTTAGGAACCCAAAACAAGTTCTTTCCTATTGGGTTCACTAAGAATTCCTTAGGGATCCATTTTCTAGCTATTGTTTTTTTTTATCTTAACCCCTAGCAATTAAACATTTATAGGCCTTTTCATTTTTATTTTCCTTATATCCTAGGCCTTTCTTATTGAAGCTAGCCCTTTGACTCCCTATAATCATATTAAGGGTGTTGGAGCCAATAGTAAATTTTTCTAGGGTTTTGGTCAAATGATCTACCTTTTCCCTTAACATCCTATTTTCCTCAATGCATGCATCATTAACATCAAGAGGCATATAGTCATGTGAGCATGCATCATCATTATTAACATCAAAACATGTATGTTCTAATTTATTTTCTAAGGCCTTAATTTGATCTAGCATGCTTTTATTCTTTTTCTTAGCCCTAAATAAGTCCTTAGTAAGGCTAGAAATCATGGAAACTATTTTATGGGGTGAGAGATTCGTTACCATAGTCTCCATGTCCTCTTCTTCCGATTCCGATGATGATGAGGATGAAGCTCCCTCTTCACTTGAGCTCTCCTCACTAGTGCTTCTTTCTTCTTGCTCAGAGGAAGAGGTGTCTAGGTCATCAAATGCCATCAAAGCAAGGTTGGTGACAAAAGCATTTTCCTCTTCCGATGATGATGATGATGATGAAGAGAGGTCATCCTATGTCCTTGCCTTTAGTGTCTTGGCCTTCCCCTTTTCTTTGGCCTTCTTCAACTCTTCCTTCTTCTTGCTCCCCTTCTTCTTCTTTTCTTCTTTTTTTTCTTCTCTCCTCTTTGCTCTTGTTCAAGAGGGGACAATTATCCCTTATGTGTCCCTCTTGTTGGCAATTGTAGCAAATTACCTTCCCCCTTTGTATTCTCCTCCTATTATTAGATTTATTAAATTTAAAATTTTTCAAAGCACGCCTTACCTTCCTTACCATGTATACTTCTTCCGTGCTATCCATGGAGGAGGAGGAGGATGCTTTATCGGAGGAGGAGGAAGTCTCCATCTTCTTCTTACCTTTGTTGGCCAATAGTGCCACTCCCCTTGATGGTTGAAGTTTTGGCTCTTCTACTAATCCTTCGAGCCTTGTTTCATGGAGCTCCATGGTTGAGAAGAATTCCTCCAAGGTGCTAACTTCTAGGTTCTTGGAGATGTAAAAAGAGTCCACCATTGAGCTCCATCTTGAGGACCGGGGAAAGACATCTATAGCCTTCATTACCATATCCGGTTGAGCTTTTCCCTACACTTAGATAAACGGTTATTATTTCGATTATAAACCTAGAGTGTAGGGATTTTACCTTCTCTCCCTTTTCAAGATTGATATTGGATAGTTGGGAGCGAAGTACATCTCTCCTTGTTAGCTTGGCCTCGGAAGTGCCTTCATGAATCTCCACTAGCTTCTCCCACATTTCTTTGGCACTAGAGCATTCCCCAATCCGATTTACTTCTTGTTGGGGGAGTACGTTGAGGAGATGATGCTTAGCCTTTGAATTTGCAAGGTGCTCCCCTCTTTGCTTTTTAGTCCACCTTGATTTGTCTAGTATTCTCCCCTCTTCATCCCTAGGCATCTCAAAACCATTTTCCATTATAAGCATGATATCGAAATTGGTTTCAAAGAATACCTCCATTCGCTTCTTCCACCAAGCGAATTCCCCTTTGAACTTCGGCGGATGAATATTGGAGCTGGCCATCTCTTGATATAGTGCTTGTAGCGGCGGTTAGTCCTTGACAAGTTCCTTGGCTCTGATACCACTTATAGGGTCGATGGTGGCCGGCTAGAGGGGGCTGAATAGCCTTTATCGTGTATGGTGGAATTTTCTCGTCGATTACTCGTCTACAAATTCGTTAGCGCAAGTGGAAGTATAAACAATAAAGACAAATAAATAACAAGAATACAAACACTAACACAAAGTCGTAAAGTGGTTCACGGCCCTTGCCGGTAGTCCACGACCCGATTCGTCCACGGTGAATCACTCTGCAAGCTTTCACTTTTCTCTCCTTTGCACTAAGCTAGGTGGAGGTAACCTCTTTACAAAAATTCACTCTTCTTACAATGGAATGAGAATTAACACAAGTAGAAGAGTGGAAAATCCTTAGAGCACTTTGGGAGATGTTATGAGTTGAAGCATTAACCCCCCAAAGCCCCTCACCTCTTCTTTTTATAGAAGAAGGGGGTTTCTTCCCGTTAACACAGGACCAGTCGACTGATGCTCTGATCAGTCGACTGATCCCGTAGTCGTTGCCCAATAACGGTTGCTTCCACATTGGATTCCATCCAACGGCTCCCACATCAGTCGACTGACCTTACCATCAGTCGACTGATGGAGCTATCAGTCGAGTGCCAGAAGCGGACACTCTATTCTATGCTCGAAACCCTAACGACCAGTCGACTGATGCCTTCATCAGTCGACTGGTGGTCTCACAGTGGACTGCCAATTCATGGCAATCGACTGTTGGCACATGAACCGGACTCGAACACTAGTCGAGTCACAGTCGACTTAGAGTAATCGACTACCATTACATGGTAGTCGACTAGTATCGGGAAATCCCATCCGACACTTAGCCAATTGGCCAAGTTCCACCTAAGTGCACTACCCCTTCTTGGGTTACATTCGCTCACTCTCATCCCTTGGAGTCCCTCGCCTTTGAAGTTGTCTTCGTCCAGCCACATCCCTCGGATGTGCCAAGCACACGACTCTGCAGCGTCATCCTTCGCGTCTCGCCCTGAAGTCTACTTCCTCCAATTTCACTCCAATCTCCTCATCTGGCGGTCCCTCGGATGCTCCAAGCGCACATCTTCCGCAAAGCCATCCTTCACCAACTCAAGGACTGAGTCATGAGAGGTAAAACTTGCCAATGCTCCATGTGGGAATTACTAAGTCCTGCAAGACTCCAACACATATATCAAATCCAAACATCCTAACTTAAACCCTTTTCCACACACATCAAAATCATATCACGGGTTAATTGTCCTAACAGCTTCTTCTGCAGCTTGGGTACCATCACAACTAGCATGATGCAACTCACTAGTTTAGAATCACTCACATGTTTTTGATGGGCCAACAATTGGTCCGGAGTTGCATCGTCACTAGGACGGGCTGGAAGAGGTGCTTCGAGGACATTCGCAAGTTTTTCAACCTTGAGAACAATTCTCGGGTTTCTAAGCTAGTACAAGAAGTTTGGCCCAATCAATATATTTGAATCCAAAATAGAGTGCAAATTTAAAGACATCATGATCAATCAATTAACCTAGAAATACAAATCGAGCATATATGAGAAAGATGATTTAAAATGCATCAACATATATTTATAAATCTCATTCATTTTTCGAAATTAAAAACCCTCAAAATCAATTCAAGAGATCATAGGTCCATCTCCGAATGGGTTGATATCCAACATAGATAAGAACAACCTTGGAGAGAGTCCAACAAGTCATTCTTAGCTACGATGGTAGGTATCAAGTATACCAATTGCACATCACATATATGCAACTATCACAATGTACTATCAACTAATTCAATGTTCACACATACATTGGATTCTTAACTCATTAACAAGTATGAATCATATGCATAGCACCCAACTTCACCTCCCTTCACATCGACCTTGGAGAGAGTCCAACAAGTCGATGCTCCAGGTTAAAGCCAACCCATTAATCGAGAAATAATTTTAATATGATTAGAGTGCATTCAATCAATTAGTCAGGCTTGGAGAGAGTCCAACAACCCAAACTAACGATTGCCCTCTGACTCTTACCATATTAGTAATAAACTATTTCAATGGTTTGAACATGTTCAGGTTCGAGCCGGGCTTGTAGAGAGTCCAACAACCCAAACAAGAAACGGAACTCTGGTTCTAACCATATTAATGGAAGGTGTCAACTTTAATGTTGTGTAAGAGATTTAATGTCTCATCCTCTTTGTATGAAAATAACTATTATCTACATGGCATGACACACATGACATACATCTTCATTTCATAACATGCATGGCATAATGATATGCATCTAATGCAATTACATGGCATACAATTATGGCATATACAAATAGTTTCCTTATTTGTCATAATTATTTTGGAAATAAAATATGTTTTAGATTTGATTTCCCAAATAAAATCATGATTAAATTAAGAAATAAATTTCCAAATATAATCACATATTTTATTTATGGAAAGTGTTAATTAAGGAAAGTCAAATTTAATTTAGGAAACAAATTATCTAAATTGTAATTTCCTAATCATATTAGGAAATTTCCAATTTGAATTTCCTTATTTGTCATAAATATTTATGGAAATAAAATATATTTGAGATTTGATTTCCCAAATCAAATCATGATTAAATTAGGAAACAAATTTTCAAATCTAATCACATATTTTATTTATGGAAAGTATTAATTTCCATAAATACTTCTAAACTTTCCAAAAGTAAAAAATTTCTATAAATACTTCTAAACTTTCCAAAAGTAGAATATTTCCATAAATATAATTATGACTATCACAAAATAATTTTATGATTATGTCGAAACATAATGGGGCTCTCTGATACCACTGTTGGATTTCCCCGGCACCGTGATGAGTGTGTGTTTGAACACGTTTCGTAAACATGCACACAGTGGAAGCAATAAAAGCAATAAATCTAATTTATTACAATACACACATCACACGCATGCAGAATACAACATGTGTAGACATAATCGTTATTTAAAATTTTGCAATAAAAGGAAACTTATACTAGGTATACCTGACGTATTATATGTAGCGGGAATGACATCAACCATAGCGACCCTCGCTAGAATCGCCTCTATTCGTATCCACGCCGAGTATCGTCGGGATAGCTTCAAAAAGACACGAGCCTCGTCTTCGCAAAAGTCACTAGCCTTGTGTCGAAGACGATGTGATCCGAGAGACAATCACAATCTGGAATAAATTAGGATCCCAAAAATGAGTTTCACAAACTCGCTTGTCGGAAGCGGTTTTCGTCAACCGTTTGATGAAAATTTAACCCTCCACCTATGAGGATTGCCAGAGATCCAATCCCCGACAAGTATACCGTAGTCGGAGCACAAAACACCAACCAAACGTCCTCTCCACGTGAAGGAGATCAATCTGTCCAAAACTGGACAACTTATTGTGGAGGAAGAAGGGGTCGACCAAAGGCTTGGCCGGTTACTCCTTCATCACCGGTGGCCAAGGGAGGTTGCCCGGCGACTGAGGGTGGCACAAGGGACGCCGGTGGCTAGTGTATGGCTGGCGGCGAGGAGAGGTAGCAGCTCCTTTGGGCGGCGGCGAAACAAAGGTGGGCGGTGGCAACACCTTGGGCGGCAGCAAGGAGAAGAGGAGGAGAAGGAAAGGAGGCTAGGGTTTTCCAACGCAAAGTTGTATCATTATTCACAAAACCCTTATGTCGTGTTTTATAGAGAACACATTCTCCTAACGGTTATTTGTTCATAACCAAAACCCGTTAACCTACTCCAATAACTTAAGTTAAAATAAACCAAACCGCGTTGGTCTATTTTAAGTTTAAACGAACCGAACTAACTTTGGTTTATTTTCCACCATTGGATTAGAACCAAACCAATTTAATGTTAGGGCAATATCTTGCCGTAATATGGTTTTGATGGTGTGGCAAAGGGTTTAAGTTAGTTTGATATGTTGATTTGATATGTGCGTTGAAGTCGTGCAGGACTTAGTAATTCGCACATGGAGCGATGGCAAGTTTCACATCTCATGACTCGTGCCTTGAGTCGGTGAAGGATAGCTTTGCGGAAGCCGTGCGCTTGGAGCATCTGAGGGACCGCCGAACGAGGAGCTTGGAGTGAAGCCGGAGGAAGTAGACTTCGAGGCAAGAGACGCGAAGGAGCATTGCAGAGTCGTGCGCCTGATGATGCCGAGGGATGTGGCCGCGAACGAAGAGAACTTCGAAGGCGAGGGACTCCGAGGGATGAGAGTGAGCGATTGTAACCCGGGAAGGGTAGCTCTTAGGTGAAACTTGGCCATTTGGCCAAGTGTCGGATGGGTTTTTCGACACGGCCGATCGCATGTCATGTCATGGCGATCGGCTTCATCGATGGTTCGATCGACCGTATAAGACCGATTTAGTGCTTGGCGATCGACTTCCATGGATCGCGATTGATTGATGTCGGCCGATCGCCGGGAATGGCGGCGATCGATGGCACCGCACGCACGCAATGGAGTCGACTTCGTGGGCACTCGACCGATCGAGCACCCCGATCGATGGTGCCATCGGCGATCGATGCGATTGGATGGTATCCAGCGTGGAAAGCGGCCGCGTTATTGGGCAGCGGCTACGGGACGATCGGTGATGGGTGCCATCGATGCTCCTGTGTCAACAGGAAGAAACCCTCTTCCTCTATAAAAAGGAAGGGGATGAGGCTTTGGGGGGTTAATGCTCATGCTCCAAATTGCTCCCAAAGTGCTCTAAGTGTTCTTCCACTCTTCTAACTAGTTTTATTTCCATTCTATTGTAAGAAGAGAGATTGTAAAGAGGTTACCTCCACCTAGCTTTGTGCAAAGGAGAGATCTAGTGGATAGATTGCGGAGTGATTCACCGTGGACGAATCGGATCGTGGATTAGCGGCGTAGCCGTGAACCACGTTACATCTCCGTGTTTGTATTGTCTTTGTTTTATTTCTATTTGCTTGTCTTAGTTTATTGCTTCCGCTTGCGCTAACTATTGTGTAGACGAGCAAAATACGACGACAAACGAATGAGGGCTATTCACCCCCCTCTAGCCGGCCATTCAATCAATCGATCCGTCCCAACAAGTGGTATCAGAGCCAAGGAAAGCTTGTCGAGGACTAACCGCCACAACAAGCAATTTTCAAAATGGCCGGCTCAAACATCCATCCACCGAAGTTCGACGGCGAATTCTCTTGGTGGAAAAAGAGAATGGAGGTATTCTTCGAAACCGACTTTGAAATCCTTTTAATAATGGAAAACGGTTTCGAGTTGCCTAGGATCGAGGATGGGGAGCCATTGGAGAAATCGAGATGGAGCAAAAGACAAAGAGAGGAGTATTTGGCAAATTCAAAGGCCAAGCACCACCTCTACAATGTGCTCCCTCAACAAGAAGTAAATAGAATAGGGGAGTGCTCAAGTGCCAAAGAGATGTGGGAGAGATTGGTTGAACTTCATGAAGGCACTTCGGAAGCCAAGCTAGCGAGAAGAGATCTCCTCCGCTCCCAACTATCAAATATTAAGCTTGAAAAGGGAGAAAAGGTAACTTCCCTACATTCTAGAATTAAAGAAATATTAATTGGGCTAACGAGTGTAGGAGAGAAGCTCTCCAACCGAGATATGGTAATGAAGGCCATAGATGCCTTTCCCCGGTCCTCAAAATGGAGCTCCATGGTGGACTCATTTTACATCTCCAAGAACTTGGAAGTAAGTACCTTGGAGGAATTTTTCTCAACAATGGAGCTTCACGAAACTAGGCTTGAAGGAATACAAGAAGAGCCTAGAATTCAACCCTCAAGAGGAGTAGCTTTGATGGCAAATAAGGGGAAGAAGAAGATAGAGATCCCCTCCTCCTCATCCGATGAAGCCTCTACCTCCTCCATGGATAGCACGGAAGAAGCCTACATGATGAGGAAGGTAAGACGTGCATTTAAGAATTTTAGATTTGATAAATCTCATGATAGGAATAGAAGACCGAGGGGGAAGGTCATATGCTACAATTGCCAAGGAGAGGGACACATAAGGGATAATTGTCCCCTCCTAAACAAGAGCAAGGAAGAGAAGAAAAAGAAAGAAGAAAAGAGGAAGAAGAAGGGGAGCAAGAAAAAGGAAGAATAAAAGAAGGCAAAAGGAAAAGGGAAGGCCATGGCACTCAAAGCCAAGACATGGGATGACCTTGCCTCTTCATCCTCATCCGAAGAAGAAGAGCACGTCTACTCCAACCTAGCACTAATGGCTCTTCATGACTCGGATTGCTCCTCCTCCTCAAATGAAGAATCAAGCACAAGTGGGGAGAGCTCAAATGAAGGGGGAGCTTCTACATCTTCCTCATCCGAAGAAGAAGAAGAGGATATGGAAACTATGGTAATGAATGCTTCTCCTAAGAAAATAGTTTCCATAATTTCTAGTTTAACTAAGGAGTTATTTGGCATGAAAAAGAAAAATAAAAGCATGCTTAATCAAGTTAAGGATTTAGAACAAAAACTAGAAAAAGCATGCTTAAATGATAATGTTTCTTCTTGCCATGATGATGCATGCTCACATGACTATATGCCTTTGGATGTTAATAATGCATGCATAGAAGAAAATAGGGCATTAAGAGAAAAGGTAGATTATTTAACCAAAGCCCTAGAGAAATTCACAATTGGCTCCAACACATTAAATATGATCATAGGGAGCCAAAGGGCAAGTTTTAACAAAAAAGGCCTAGGATATAAGGAAAAGAAAAATGAAAAGGCCTACAAATGCCTAATAACTAGGGGACAAGATAAAAAGAAAGTAATAGCTAGGAAGTGGATCCCCAAGGAATACCTAGTGAACCCAATAGGAAAGAACTTATTTTGGGTTCCAAAATCCATCCTTAAGGGTTAGAATAACCCTAGGGTAGTCAACCACATGGACCTAACCTATATCATATTTTGGTTGACTTAGGATGATGGGACAACATTTTTTAGATAGTGTTGGGTGATGATAACGTACCCATAAATAGATAATAATGCTTAAATCATGATGATTGATGTAATTCTTATGTATATTTGCAATCATGATTTATGTTTTTGAAATTTGGCACGTTATCATGAGAAATAGGTTTGAATCATGCTTGAGGTAATACTTTGTCTATTATCATCATATAATACCTATTGCATGACTATTATTTGATGAATACATGAGTTTCATGATCATAATGTGAAATTAAATCATATATGTCATTATGATCATGTAGGGTGTTAGGTTGATACTTAACCATGATAGAATTGCATTAATATATTGGTGAAGTATATACAAATACCCCCTAGGATGCATTTCACACTCACTATAGGCTAACTTGATTGAAAACTTAGCATGAGTGAGATGTTAGGATGATACAAATATCCACTAATGCCTATGGCATTTAGATGATCATTTAAAGTATCAAAATAGCAATAATAGACCAATCATGGGGAAGGCTTATGTTTAATTCATAGACATATTGCCCAAAGATCATGGTTGGATATTTCATATGTTTTCAAAATAATTTCTTACTTTAAAATACATGTATTTATGTTTTGAAACAATTGGATGCAAGACTAGGTGTTAAAATGGATACTCTTATGATCAAAAACCTAGTAGTTTTTAAAGCCTTTTGATTTTTGGCAAATACGTGAAAATATAATGATTTTTCATGAAAACATATTTTTCACTGATAGATATACTTAAAAGAAATGTGCTCCCCAAATTTCATGATTTTTTTAATTTTCTGGAATTTTTAATGCATTTCTGAAATTCGGTCTGAAAATTAGAAAATCCCGAAATTCACGTGCGGATCAGTATCGAACCATCGATTGATGGCCGAATATCCGATAAAGTGAATTCCGATTTTCAATCAACTTGTGGTATTTTCTTTCAATTAGACTTGATGCCATTAACTTAGTGATAATCTTTTTTATGGTGTCAAAGGGGGAGAAATGATTATGTTTAAGTTAATTATGATAGAGGGAGAAATTAAGGGAGAAATTAATAGAGAGTTTCATGGATTAAGGGGGAGTTGCATGTTGCTATATCATGTTTATGTTTACATGCATTCTTTCCTTTAAAACTTATATCAAATGTTTTTACCTAACTTAAACGGATTGCCACACATCAAAAAGGGGGAGATTGTTAGGGCAATCTCTTGCCGTAATATGGTTTTGATGGTGTGGCAAAGGGTTTAAGTTAGTTTGATATGTTGATTTGATATGTGCGTTGAAGTCGTGCAGGACTTAGTAATTCGCACATGGAGCCATGGCGAGTTTCACATCTCATGACTCGTGCCTTGAGTCGGTGAAGGATAGCTTTGCGGAAGCCGTGCGCTTGGAGCATCCGAGGGACCGCCGGACGAGGAGCTTGGAGTGAAGTCGGAGGAAGTAGACTTCGAGGCAAGAGACGCGAAGGAGCATTGCAGAACTGTGCGCCTGATGATGCCGAGGGACGTGGCCGCGAACGAAGAGAACTTCGAAGGCGAGGGACTCCGAGGGATGAGAGTGAGCGATTGTAACCCGGGAAGGGTAGCTCTTAGGTGAAACTTGGCCATTTGGCCAAGTGTCGGATGGGTTTTCCCGACACCAGTCGACTGCCATGTCATGGCAGTCGACTGCTCTAAGTCGATGGTTCGATCGACTGGTATAAGACCGGTTTAGTGCTTGGCAGTCGGTGATGATGACGATGCACGATCGCCAGGAATGGCGGTCGATGGCACGCGTGCACGGCACGAATGGAGTCGACTCGATTTGGGCACTCGATCGATCGAGCACCGTGCGATCGATGGTGCATCACCGATGCGATGCGATTGGATGGTATCCAACGTGGAAAACGGTCGTTATTGGGCAACGGCTACGGGACCAGTCGACTGATGGGTGCCATCAGTCGACTGCTCCTGTGTCAACGGGAAGAAACCCTCTTCCTCTATAAAAAGGAAGGGGATGAGGCTTTGGGGGGTTAATGCTCATGCTCCAAATTGCTCCCAAAGTGCTCTAAGTGTTCTTCCACTCTTCTTACTAGTTTTATTTCCATTCTATTGTAAGAAGAGAGATTGTAAAGAGGTTACCTCCACCTAGCTTTGTGCAAAGGAAAGATCTAGTGGATAGATTGCGGAGTGATTCACCGTGGACGAATCGGATCGTGGATTAGCGGCGTAGCCGTGAACCACGTTACATCTCCGTGTTTGTATTGTCTTTGTTTTATTTCTATTTGCTTGTCTTAGTTTATTGCTTCCGCTTGCGCTAACTATTGTGTAGACGAGCAAAATACGACGACAAACGAACGAGGGCTATTCACCCCCCCCTCTAGCCGGCCATTCGATCAATCGATCCGTCCCAACATTTAATTTATCCATCATGTCTCCATTATACTTGATCCATCCATGCTTCCGATGCAACTGAAATAATTTCACACTCGCTCTTTGTTTGGTCCAACCAAACCAAGTCTCTCTCAATCTGAGAATCCTATTCTCAAACTCATTTTAAATCCTTCAGATTATGCTCATTGTGCATGTGACCAAATAGGTTCCCGGTTTATGTTGGCCATCTATAATTAACCATTAATTATAGAACGATCATGAGTGGCACCTAGTAGTACATCATGATCCCCAATTAACCGAAAAATCAATGGTTGATCCCAGAACCATTTCTGAAACCCTTTAGCAGCTACAATGAATCATGCCTCATTCCTTTCACTCATCTTATACCCACTTGGTTCAGGACATGATCTATTGTGTCAGTCTCCACTAGGTTGACTACGTCACACCTAGCCCAAGTATTACTTCCTCATCCTTCGAATTCTAGTTATTGCAAATGTATCCAAGAGTATCATACTCTAAACATATAATATTTTGGCCAAAGACTTTAGTAACAAACTGATAAGAGGCCATAGGGTATACATTTCCTCGCAAGGAGCGGTGAATCCTCTGTAGTCTATTCAAACACCTTCGACCACTTCGACTTATACCCAATCATCCCGGGTCCACATCTCCTCAGAGATGCTTGCTTAAGATGTCAAAGCATAAGTCTTCATGACCAAGATGACTTGAATACCACAAGTCGAAGGAACATCG
This sequence comes from Wurfbainia villosa, assembly GCA_025175895.1. NCBI lineage: Eukaryota > Viridiplantae > Streptophyta > Magnoliopsida > Zingiberales > Zingiberaceae > Wurfbainia > Wurfbainia villosa. The sequence continues at coordinate 46,864,975 of CM045988.1, read as the reverse complement.
TACTTAAGTTGTTGTAAGAACTTCATTGACATATCCATATATATAGAGAACCATATGAAGTCTTACAGTTGGTCACTCTAATGAACTAGTTACCATAATTAACATCCACGATTAACTTTGGATATCCCAATGTCTCTAGCCAGTGAGAAACAGTTGCATGGATAAATCAAAGAGTATACCTCATGCTAGTCTCAACAGAATCGATGGCGTCCGAATCCATCAATTCATCGACTAGGGATAATTCTAACACATCACAATTACACATGTAGAGATACTCACTAGTTGTGATCCAATCACAAATTCTCTCATGTTGTGAATCGTATTGCGGACATTTAGTAAATGAGTTTAAGATCCAATCAAATACATAAAAATATATATACTCAAATAGTGAATCTTCATTTATCAAATAAATGGTACGACCATAAGGCGATTGCCTTAGGACACCTCTCATATATTACTAACAATTTGCATGAAAAAAAAGAATGAGACTTTAAAACCCTTACACAATATTAAAGTCTACACCTTCCATTAATATGGTTAGAACCAGAGTTCCATTTCTTGTTTGGGTTGTTGGACTCTCTCCAAGGCAGACTCGAACCTGAACATGTTTAAACCATTGAATAGTTTAACACTATTATGGTAAGACTCAGAGGTCAATCGTTAGATTGGGTTGTTGGACTCTCTCCAAGCCTGGCTAATTGGTTGAATGCGCTCTAACCATATTAAAACTATTTTGCGATTAATGAGTCAGCTTTAACTTGGAGCATCGGTTTGTTGGACTCTCTCCAAGGTCGATATGAAGGGAGGTGAAGTTGGGTGCCATGAATATGATGCATACTTGTTAATGTGTTAACAATCCAATGTATTTGTGAACATTCAATTAGTTGATAGCACATTGTGATAGTTGCATATATGTGATATACAATTGGTATACTTGATACCTACCATCGTAGATAAGAATGGCTTGTTGGACTCTCTCCAAGGTTGTTCTTACCTATGTTGGATATCAACCCATTCGGAGATGAACCTACGATCTCCTGAATTGATTTTAGGATTTTTGAATTCAGAAAAATGAATGGGAACTAATAAATGTATGTTGTTTCATTTTAAAATCATCTTTCTCATATATGCTCGATTTGTATGTCTAGGTTAATCACTTGATCATGACGTCTTTGAATTTGCGCTCTATTTTGGATTCGAATAAATTGACTAGGTCGAACTTCTTGGACTGTCTTAGAAACTTGAGAATTGTTCTAAAGGCGAAAAAGCTTGCGTATGTCCTCGAAGAGCCTCTTCCCAACCGTCCTAAGGATGATGCAACTCCGGACCAATTGTTGTCCTATCAAAAATATGTGAATGATTCTGAATTGGCAAGTTGCATCATGCTAGCGGCGATGGTACCTGAGCTTCAGAAGCAACATGAGCATATGAATGCTAATACCATAGTCTTTCATTTCCATGAGTTGTTTGAAGAGCAAGCAAGATCCGAAAGGCTCGAAGTCTCTAAGCTTCTCTTCACCTCTAAGATGCAAGCAGGTTCATCTATGGTGCAATTTGTGCTAAAGATGAATGAGTACATCGAGCGACTAGAGACACTTGGGTTTGTGATGGATCATGAATTAAGTATTGACTTAATTCTACATTATTTGCCAAAGAGTTACTCACAATTTGTGATGAACTATCGGATGAACAAACTTAAAACCACCATTACTAAGCTCCTCAACATGTTGAAGACTGTGGAGCCTTCTATGAAGCATGAGGAGAAGACGGTGTTGTTAGTTGATTCCTCGAAGAAAGGTTTTAAGAGGAAATCAAAGGAATAGTAGAAGGGGAAGAAGAAGATGGAACCAGTCCAAAAAAGGCACTTGCCATCACTATGGCAAGGAAGTCCATTGGCAAACAAACTACAAGATTTATCTTGAGTCCATGAAGAAGAAGAAGGCATCCAATGCCCCATACTCTTCAGGTACCTTCGTTATTGATTGTCATTCTATTTTCTCAGACACTTGGGTATTGGATATTGGGTGTGGTTCACATATATGTAATAACATACATGGGCTAAGGAATAGAAGAAGACTCATCAAGGAATAATCAAATTTATGTGTTAGGAATGGAGCAAAGGTTGTTGCACTAGCCATTGGAACATATTTATTGAAACTCCCTACAAGACTTGTCTTAGAACTGGACAATTACTTTTATGTTCCTTCGTTGATAAAGAACATCATTTCTATTTCTTGTTTAAATAGAAATGGGTATCATTTAACTTTTAATAACAATTGTTGTTACATAACTTAGAATGGCGTTCTTTATGGGACTGAAACTTTAAGCAATGGTATTTATACGTTGGATGTATTCAGTGACATTTTCAATATCGAAGTGAGCAACCAGTGTGCTCGAAAAGATAATCAATTAGACTCCTACATGTGGCAATGTCATCTTAGCCATGTGAGCAAGAACTGCATCTCCGAATTACACCGATGTGAAATTTTGAAATCATTTTAATTAGATTCATACGATACATACGAATCATGCTTAAAGGGAAAGATGACCAAGTTACCTTTTACTAGAAAAGGTGAACCGGTAGGAGAGTTTCTTGCTCTAATACATACTGATGTATGCAGACCTATGTCAACTCAAGATCTAGGAGGTTATAGCTACTTCATTACCTTCACCGATGATCACTCACGATTTGGGTATGTGTTCTGGATGAAACACAAGTCTGAAGCATTTGAAAGGTTCAAAGAATTTAGAAATAAAATAGAGAAACAACATGGCAAGAGTATTAAAATACTTCGATCGGATCAAGGTGGTGAATACTTGAGTCAAGAGTTTCTAGATTATCTGAGAGACAATGGTATATTGTCTTAATGGACTTCGCCGTATACACCACAACTTAATGGTGTATCTGAGAGGCAAAATCAGACCTTGTTGGACATTGTCAGGTCGATGATGAATCATACGAATCTTCCCAAGTCCTTTTGGGGTTATACACTTTAGATAGTTGTTTACTTGCTAAACAAAATTTTGACCAAGGTAGTCTCTACTACTCCATATGAGATATGGAATAGCAAGAAACCTCATTTATCTTACTTGAAGATATGGAGTTGTCCTCCTTATGTGAAGCGGACTGTATCAGATAAACTGGATGCTAAATTTGATAAATGTATATTTATTGGATACCCTAAGAAAATGAGGGGTTACCAATTCTATCATCCCATGGAACAAAAGATGTTTATTTCAAGGCATGCTGTATTTCTGGAGAAAGAGTTTCTCTTGTAAGAAAACAGTGGGAGTGACGTTGAACTTGAGGAGATTCAAGAGACTCTAATAGACATTGAGGAGATACCTGGTCAACCACCTCAACCGATAACTCATAGTGATGAGACATCAGTTAAACCTATTGTGACACCAAATCTTTGTAGATCTGGTAGGACACATAACATTCTTGAGAGATATAGATTTCTCATAAATGAATCGAACGACATGTTACTCATTGATGATGAGGAGCCTACCAATTATGAAAAAGTTCAGAAAAGTTCAGAAAGGGACAAATGGCTTGAAATCATGAAGTCGGAAATAGATTTCATATATGAAAATCAAGTTTGGAACTTGGTGGACCCACCTGAAGGGATTAAGCCTATAGGGTGCAAGTGGGTTTTTAAGAAGAAAATCGACATGGATGGTAATGTGATTACCTTTAAGGCTAGATTAGTGGCAAAAGTCTATCGTCAAAAACAAAGTGTTGATTACGATGAGACCTATTCACCGGCAGATATGCTTAAAACCATTCGGATGCTCCTAGCCATAGCGGCTCATTATGATTATGAGATATGATAGATGGATGTGAAAATGACTTTTCTTAACATAAACCTACTCAAGGATACGTATATGATACAGCCTGAGGGTTTCACATTGGTTGATAAAACCAAGATATGCAAACTTCAGCGGTCCATTTATGGACTGAAGCAAGCATCCAGGAGCTAGAATATCCATTTTGATGAGACAATTTAAAGGTTTGATTTCTCACAAAATTTAGATGAACCCTATGTGTACAAGAAGCTTAGTGGGAGTGTAGTCATGTTCCTAGTGTTGTATGTCGATGACATATTACTTATAGGAAATGATATATCTGTCTTACAGTCGGTTAAAATTTGATTATCCAAAACATTCTCTATGAAAGACCTGGGAGAAGTGACCTACATCCTCGAGATCAAGATCTATAGAGATAGATCGAAACGGTTGCTTGGTCTTTCGCAGTCTACATATATAGACCGAGTGCTAAAGAGGTTTAGCATGTCGGAATCTAAGAAAGGTTTCCTTCCCATCAGGCATGTGATACACCATTCTAAGTCTATGTGTTCGCGCACAGAAGATGAGAGGATTTGCATGAGTAAGATTCTCCATGCATCCGCAATAGAATCTATCATGTATGTTATGTTATGTATGAGGCCGAATGTATTGAATGCTCTGAGTGTCACGAACAGATATCAATCTGATCCTGGAATGGATCATTGGGCGACTGTTAAGACAATCCTTAAGTACTTAAGAAGAACTAAGGATGTGTTCCTAATATATGGAGAAGGTGATATGGTAATACGTGGGTATACAAATGCCAGCTTCCAGACAGGCAAGGATGATTCCAAGTCTCAGTTTGGTTACGTATTTACCTTGAATGGAGATGCAATAAGTTGAAAATGTTCCAAGCAAGACATTATAGCGGATTCTGCCACTGAGACAGATTACATTGCAGCTTCAGAAGCAGGAAAGGAAGCAGTTTGGATCAATAAGTTCTTCTCTGAACTTAATGTGGTCTCATCAATGATCCAAACATGTGCTTCACCGCTATCATTTGATCAGAGAGATCATAAGTAGGAAGGAAAAACAAATCGAGAAGATTTCCACTAAAAGAAACTTAGCGAATCCTTTAATTAAGACCTTACCTCAAAGTAAGTTTGAGGGTCATGTTAGAGCTTATTGTTAGTGAAAGCCCTAGAGCCAATCATGTGATGATTGTTGTATGGACTTTATTGTATCATATTCCTATTTATAAAGGCATGGTTATTATATTTACTTGTATTTGTGCCAAATAACTAAATATAATAATGTCCTTGAGTAGTAGGTTCTTATCTATATCAATCGATTGGTTGAATCGATAATGAGATGATATAGAGAACACTACTCTTAATCATTCCTAGTCGAGTATTAACATTCAGGGACAATGTTAATGCGTAGAGACTAGCATGTAGGTCAACAAGATGACTTGATCTCACAAGTCATAGATATGAGATATCAAGTTGACACATGGGTATGCATTGGAGAATGTATACTGAATGACCCGCCATGAGAAAGTATCATGGATCGTTATATGAGTGTCATATACTTTCTCATGTGGCTATTAGTATGACTATTAGTCCTTAGACCTGAAGTCACCATGGTTCCCTACATAAGGAGTTGCATACTTTGGCTTCGTCAAACGTCACCCGTAAATGGGTGGACTATAAAGGCGATTACTGGGTATGTAACGAATTATGCGGAGGGATGTGAGTGATGTAGATGGGATCTATCCCTCCTATATGACGGGGGTGACATCGATATTCTTGATAGAGTGAGACCACGAAGTGCATGGCCATGCCCAAATGAGTCAATATGAGATATTGAGCTCATTTGATTAGAGTGAGTCTATTTGGAGTTCAAGATTTAGATTGTACCGAGGATGACACGGTCTATGCCTCGATTGGTCAATCTAGATGTCAAGGATAGAGGGACATTCCGGAGGCACCTCCTGCCACTACCTCGCGAGATGACAAAGATGCTTACAAGAAGCATCAAGATGATGCATTAGATGTGTCATGTCTATTGCTCGCGACCATGAACTCTGAGCTTCAGAAGCAACACGAGTTCATGAATGCTTATGATATGGTTGGACATCTTCGTCAACTATATCAAGGACAAGCTAGGCATGAGAGATATGAAGTCTCTAAGGCATACCTGGAAGATCTTAAGAAGAAGAGAAGTGAGACTTCTACTTCAGGTATAAATGTTATAGAAGTCAATCTATCTATTTCTTCATCATGGGTATTAGATACCGGATGTGCATCTCACATTTGTACCAATGTGCGGTAGAAATAGCAGGGCATTGACAAAGGCGAGGTGGACCTCAGTAGGCAATGGAGCAAGGGTTCTCTTTATTCTTTGTAGGAACTTATGATCTATCTTTGCCCTCTGGGCTTGTATTAGAATTAGATGAATGTTGTTATGTGCCTGCCTTAACCAAGAACATCATTTCAGTTTCTTGTTTGGACAAGAAAGGATTTTCATTTATAATAAAGAACAAATGTTGTTCAGTTTATTTAAATGATATGTTCTATTGTAGTGCACCTCTAATGAACGGACTCTACTTTTTAGACTTAGAGAGCCCTATCTATAACATAAGTACCAAGAGGTTCAAGTCAAATGAGTTGAACCAAACTTATCTTTGGCATTGTCGCTTAGGTCACATAAATGAGAATTATCTCGGCTCCATAAGGATGGTGCTAGACTCATTTGATTTTGAATCATATGAGACATGCGAGTCTTGCCTTTTAGGTAAGATGACCAAGACTCCCTTTAGTGGACATAGCGAAAGAGCAACAGATTTGTTAGGACTTATACATAGTGATGTATGTGGTCCTTTCAATGTTGTTGCTAGAGGTGATTCTGGTACTTCATTACATTTCTTGATGACTTGGTAGATATGGTTATGTGTATCTTATGACACATAAATCGAATCCTTTGAAAAGTTCAAAGAATTCAAGAATGAAGTACAAAACCCGGCTTGGCAAGAGTATTAAGATACTTGATCGGATCGAGGTGGTGAATACCTTAGCCATGAGTTTCGTGACTATCTAGGTGAGTGTGGGATTCTATCCCAACTCACTCCTCTGGAACACCACGGTGGAATGGTGTATCCGAAGGAGAAATCGTACTTATTGGATATGGTACGATCTATGATGAGTCACCACAGATCTTCCTATATCCTTTTGGGGATATGCTCTAGACACACACTTGACCTTTACCCTTAAGCAGTGTACCATCCAGGCATGGTAAAGACACCATATACGATATGGACGGGGAAAAATCCCAAGATGTCTTTTATGAGGATTTGGGGTTGTGAGGCTTACGTTCGACGTCAAGTCTCAGACAAACTGGGACCCAAATCCGATAGGTGCTATTTTGTTGGATATCCCAAGGATACAAAGGGATATTACTTCTACATTCCCAGTCAGCACAAAGTTTTGTGGCAAAGACTGGGGTTTTTCTAGAAAGGGATTTTGTTTCTAGAAAAACTAGTGGGAGTACCTTCGATCTTGAAGAAATTCAAGATAAGGACCATAGCACTGAGGCCTTGATGAAGGTTGAACAGGAACCACAAAGTATTGTGGGTGATGAGGTTGTTGCACAAAGAGTTGTGGAACAACCACCTGTTCAAGTAGACCTACCTCTTCGCAGGTCTGATAGGGTACGTCGTCAGCCTGAGAGATATTCATTTCTCTTGTCTGACCATGATGACGTTATGCTCATTGAGAATGAGCCTACCTCCTATCAGGAAGCTGTGATGAGCCCAGATTCTGAGAAATGGCTAGACGCCATGAGATCCGAAATGGAATCCATGTACACTAACCAAGTATGGACTTTGGTTGATCCACCTGAAGGGGTCAAACCCATTGGGTGTAAGTGGGTCTTTAGGAGAAAGATTGACATGGATGGACTTACGCATACCTATAAGGGCCGATTGGTGGCTAAAGGTTTCAAGCAAATTCATGGTATTGACTATGATGAAACCTTTTCTCCAGTGGCGATGTTTAAGTCCATTCGAATCTTGCTTGCTATTGCAGCATACCACGATTATGAGATCTGGCAGATGGATGTCAAAACCGCGTTTCTGAATGGAAACTTACTCGAGGATGTGTACATGACACAACCTGAGGGTTTTGTAGATCCACAAGATATCTTGGGAAGGTATGCAGCAAAGGTCCATTTATGGGCTAAAGCAAGCTTCTCGGAGCTGGAATCTTCGATTCGATGATGCGATCAAACAGTTTGGTTTCATCAAGAATGAAGATGAACCCTGTGTCTACAAGAGGGTTAATGGGAACACAGTTGTGTTCCTTGTACTGTATGTGGATGACATACTACTCATTGGGAATGACATCCCTTCGCTACAGTCTGTGAAGACTTGGCTGGGGACGTGCTTCTCAATGAAGGACTTAGGTGAAGCAGCCTGTATTCTAGGCATAAAGATCTATAGAGATAGATCTAAGAGATTGCTTGGCCTAAGTCAGAGTACATACATTGACACGGTATTACTTCGGTTTACCATGCAGAATTCCAAGAAAGGACTTCTGCCGATGTCACATGGTGTGAGTCTTTCGAAGACTCAAAGTCCCTCTTCTAGAGAGGAGAGAGACCGCATGGATAAGATCCCTTACGCATCTGCTATAGGATCTATCATGTACGCCATGCTGTGTACTCGTCCTGATGTCTCGTATGCTTTGAGCATGACGAGTAGATACCAATCAGATCCAGGTGAGCGTCACTGGATAGCAGTCAAGAATATTCTTAAGTACTTAAGAAGGACTAAAGAATATTTCTTGATATTTGGAGGCGATGAGGAGCTAGCTGTAAAGGGTTACAGCGATGCCAGCTTCCAAACTGACCAGGATGATTACATATCGCAGTCAGGGTTCGTGTTTTGCTTGAATGGTGGCGCTGTGAGCTGGAAGAGTTCGAAGCAGGACACACGATTCTTGATTCTACAGCGAGCCGAGTATATCGCATCCGAGGCGTGAAAGGAGGCATTTGGATCCATGAGTTCATTCTTGAGCTTGGGGTGGTTCCTAGCATTGCAGATCCTATAGAGCTCTATTGTGACAACAATGGAGCGATTGCCTAAGGAACCTCGCTCACCGACCAAACACATACTACGGCGCTTCCATCTCATTCGAGATCATCGATAGAAGAGATGTGAAGATTTGCGAGTACCCACAGGCTAACATCGCAGATCCCTTGACCAAGGCTTTGTACGAAAAGCATGATGGTCACACTAGGTCATTGGGTATTAGATACTACGGTGATTGGCACTAGTGCTAGTGGGAGATTGTTAGTGAAAGCCCTAGAGCCAATCATGTGATGATTGTTGTATGGACTTTATTGTATCATATTCCTATTTATAAAGGCATGGTTATTATATTTACTTGTATTTGTGCCAAATAACTAAATATAATAATGTCCTTGAGTAGTAGGTTCTTATCTATATCAATCGATTGGTTGAATCGATAATGAGATGATATAGAGAACACTACTCTTAATCATTCCTAGTCGAGTATTAACATTCAGGGACAATGTTAATGCGTAGAGACTAGCATGTAGGTCAACAAGATGACTTGATCTCACAAGTCATAGATATGAGATATCAAGTTGACACATGGGTATGCATTGGAGAATGTATACTGAATGACCCGCCATGAGAAAGTATCATGGATTGTTATATGAGTGTCATATACTTTCTCATGTGGCTATTAGTATGACTATTAGTCCTTAGACCTGAAGTCACCATGGTTCCCTACATAAGGAGTTGCATACTTTGGCTTTGTCAAACGTCACCCGTAAATGGGTGGACTATAAAGGCGATTACTGGGTATGTAACGAATTATGCGGAGGGATGTGAGTGATGTAGATGAGATCTATCCCTCCTATATGACGGGGGTGACATCGATATTCTTGATAGAGTGAGACCACGAAGTGCATGGCCATGCCCAAATGAGTCAATATGAGATATTGAGCTCATTTGATTAGAGTGAGTCTACTTGGAGTTCAAGATTTAGATTGTACCGAGGATGACACGGTCTATGCCTCGATTGGTCAATCTAGATGTCAAGGATAGAGGGACATTGTCACATATTGTGAGAGTCACAATTAGTAGTCACAAAGGTGATGTTGGAGCTCAACATTCTTGTAACTTGGGTAGCAATGATGTGTTGCTAGATACCGCTCATTGCTTATGTTCCTAAATCGGTTTAGGGACATTGCCAACGTTACAAGAACCTATAGGGTCACACACATAAGAGCAATTAGATGGAGATTAGGTTCATATGATGAACCATGAGGATTAGGTTCATGGGATGTGTTGGGTTTCCGGCACCGCGGCGTGTGTGTGTTCGATCATGTTTCGTAAACATGAGCACAGCGGAAGCAATAAAAATAATAAATACTCCTATTTATTACAACACACACAACACACGCATGCTATTACAACAAGTGTAGACATAACCGTAAATTAAAATTGCAATAAAAGGAAATTAAACTACGTTATACCTTCCGTATGACGTGTAGCGGGAACGGCATCAACCGGAACGATCCTCGTAAGAATCGTCTCTATCCGTATCCACGCCAAGCTCCTCGGGATGACTTCGCCAAGCCACGAGCTTCGTCTTCGTACGAGTTACTAGCCTCGTGTTGAAGACGACGTGATCGAGAGATGATCACGATCCGAATCCAAATTCGGACCTAAAAACAAGTCCTCAAGACTTGCTTCTCCGGAGAGGTATTCGTCAACCGATTGACGAATCCTTGGTCCTCCACCTTAGAGGATTACCGGAGATCAAATCCCCGGTATGTTAGCCGCTGTCGGAGCACTAACCGTCGTCCAAACGACGCTCCGACGAGAGGAGAAGAAGCTGTCCAGAAAACTGGACAGCTTGGTGGAGGAGATAGGCGCCGGCCAAAACAAGGAGACAAAAGCTCACCTTGATGCCGAACCTTTTAGGGGATCACCGGAGGGTCGCCGGAGGTTCACCGGCTGAAGCTTGGTCGCCGGCAACAAGTTGGAAGGCTGCACCAAGCTGGGCGGCAACAAGATGTTGGGCGGCCACAATGTGTTGGGCGGCAACTTGATGATTAGCTTTAGGGTTAGGGTTTAATCCCTATTTTATAGAGAACTAATTCTCTTAATGGTTAATGGATCATATCCATAAAGCCCGTTAACCCGCTCCATTAAGATAAGTTAAAATAAACCAAACCATGATGGTTTATTTTAAGTTAAAACGAACCGAACCAACCTTTGGTTCATTCGTTTAATATAAACCAAACCCTTTGGTTTATTCTCATCCATTGGATTAGAACCAAACCATTTTGGTCCATCCATTATGTCTTCATAAGACACGGCCCATCCACGCTTCCATTGCGACTGAAACAATTTCATGCTCGCTTTATGTTTGGTCCAACCAAACATAGTTTCTCTCGATACGAGAATCCCATTCTCAAGCTCGTTTTAAATCCTTTGGATTACACTCGTTGTCGTGTGACCAAATAGGTTCTCGGTTTATGTTGGCCGTCTATAATTAACCATTAATTATAGAGCGATCATGAGTGGCACCTAGTAGTACATCATGATCCCAATTAAGAAAAGATCAGCGGTTGATCGAACTATTTACGAAACCCTTTGGCTCGAATGAATCGTGCCCCATTCCCTTCACTCATCTTATACCCACTTGGTTCAGGACATGGTCTATTGTGTCGATCCCACTAGGTGACTACGTCACACCTAGCCCAAGTATCATTTCCTCGTCCTACGGATTCTAGTTACTCCACATGTATCGAAGAGTACTTTACTCTAAACATGTAATGCTTTGGCTAAAGACTTTAGTAACAATCCGACGAGAGGCCATAGGTATACATCTCCTCGCAAGGAGTGGTGAATCCTTTATAGGCTATTCAAACACCTTCGATCACTTCGACTTATACCCAATCATCCCGGGTCCACATCTCCTCGGAGATGTTTGCTTAAGATGTCAAAGCATAAGTCTCCATGATCAAGATGACTTGAATACCGCAAGTCAAAGGAACATCGCACTTAAGCCACAGTAAGAACTTCATTGACATATCTATATATGCAGAGAACCATATGAAGTCTTACGGTGGTCACTCAATGAACTAGTTACCATAACTAGCATCCACGATTAACTCGGACATCACTATGTCTCGGCCCGGTGAGAATCGGTGCTTGGATACACCAAGGAGTATACCTCGTGCTAGTCTCAGCGGAATTGATGGTTTCGATTCATCAATTCATCGACTAGGATAATTCCGATACATCACAATTACACATGTAGAGATACTCACTAGTTGTGATCCAATCACAAATTCTCTCATGCTGTGAATCGTATCGTGGACATTCAGTAAATGAGTTTAAGATCCAATCAAATACATAAAACATGTATACTCAAATAGTGAATCTTCATTTATCATATAAATGGTTCATACATAAGGCGAGTGCCTTAGGACATCTCTCATATATTACTAACAGACTCCCACTTGGCCTAATGTCAATCGCTACGGTATCCAATACCATAAGCACCAACATGACCCTCAAACTTACTTTGAGGTAATGCTTTAGTCAAAGGATCCGCTAAGTTCCTTTCAGTGGGAATTTTCTCGATTTGTATTTCGTTCCTACTGATGATCTCTCTGATAAGATGATAGCAGCGAAGCACATGTTTGGATCATTGATGAGACCACATCAAGTTCATAGATGAACTACTTGATCCAAACCGCTTCCTTTGCTGCTTCCAAAGCTGCAACGTATTCTGCCTTAGTGGCAGAATCCGCTATAGTGTCAAGCTTGGAACCTTTCCAACTTATTGCGCCTCCATTCTAGGTGAATACATATCCAGACTGAGACATGGAATCATCCTTGTCTGTCTGGAGCTGGCATCCGTATACCCACGTATCACCATGTACCCTTCTCCATATATTAGGAACACATCCTTAGTTCTTCTCAAGTACTTAAGGATCGTCTTAACAGCCGCCCAATGATCCATTCCTGGATCGGACTGGTATCTGCTCGTGACACTCAGAGCATACGATACATCGGGCCTCGCACATAACATAGCATACATGATAGATCCTATTGCGGATGCATAGGGAATCTTACTCATGCAAATCCTCTCGTCTTCTGTGCGCGGACACATAGACTTTGAAAGGTGTACCCCATGCCTGATGGGCAGATAACCTTTCTTGGATTCCGACATGCTAAACCTCTTTAGCACTCGGTCTATATATGTAGACTGCGAAAGACCAAGCAACCGTTTCGATCTATCTCTATAGATCTTAATCCCAAGGATGTAGGTTGCTTCTCCCAGGTCTTTCATGGAGAATGTCTTGGATTACCAAACCTTAACTGACTGTAAGATTGACACATCGTTTCCTATAAGTAATATGTCATCGACATACAATACTAGGAACACGACTGCACTCCCACTAACCTTCTTGTACACACAAGGTTCGTCTGGATTTTGTGAGAAATCAAACTTTTTGATCGTCTCATCAAAACGGATATTCCGACTCTGGATGCTTGCTTGATCCATAAATGGATCGTGCAATTTGCATACCTTGGTTTTATCAACCGATGTGAAACCCTCTGTATCATATACACGTCCTCGAGGAGGTTTCCATTAAGGAAAGCTGTTTTCACATCCATCTGCCATATCTCATAATCATAATGAGCCGCTATGGCCAGGAGCATCCGAATGGATTTAAGCATAGCTACAGGTGAATAGGTTTCGTCATAATCAACACCTTTGCTTTTGACGATATCCTTTCGCCACCAATCTAGCCTTATAGGTAATCACATTACCATCCATGTCGGTTTTCTTCTTGAAAACCCACTTGCACCCTATAGGCTTTATGCCTTGGTGGGTCGACCAAGTTCAAACTTGGTTTCGTACATGGAATCCATTTCCGACTTCATGGCACCAAGCCACTTATCCCTTCTGAACTTGTCGACTTCTTCATAAGCTGGTAGGCTCCTCATCATCAATGAGTAACACGTCGTTCGATTCACTTACGAGAAATCCATATCTCTCGGGAATATTGCGTGTTCTACGGATCTGAAGATGTGGTGTTACAATAGGTCAACCGATTGCTCATCACTATGAGTTATTTGTTGTGCTTCACCAGTATCTCATCAATGTCTATTTGAGTCTCTCGAGCCTCCTCAAGCTCGACGACACTCCCACTGTTTTCTTGCAAGAGAAACTCTTTCTCTAGAAACACAACATGCCTTGAAACAAACACCTTTTGTTCCACAGGATGATAGAATTAGTAACCCCTTGTTTCCTTAGGGTATCCAATAAATAGACATTTATCAGACTTAGCATCCAGTTTTTCTGATACAGTCCACTTCACATAAGCAGGACAACCCCATATCTTCAAGTAAGATACATGAGGTTTCTTACCATTCCATATCTCATATGGAGTAGTTGAGACTACCTTGGTAGGCATTCTGTTTAACAAGTAAACAGCTGTCTGAAGTGCATAGCCCCAAAAGGACTTGGGAAGAGTTGCATGATTCATCATTGACCTGACCATGTCCAACAAGGTTCGGTTACGCCTCTCAGATACACCATTATGCTGTGGTGTATAGGGCGGAGTCCATTGAGACAATATGCCATTGTCTCTTAGATAATCAAGAAACTCTTGACTTAAGTATTCACCTCCTCGATCCGATCGAAGTATTTTAATACTCTTGTCATGTTGTTTTTCTACTTCATTTCTGAATTCCTTGAACCTTTCAAAGGCTTCAGACTTGTGTTTCATCAAGAACACATACCCAAACCGTGAGTGATCATCGGTGAAGGTAATGAAGTAGCTATAGCCTCCTAATGCTTGAGTTGACATAGGTCCACATACATCAGTATGTACTAGACCTAGTAACTCTCCCACTCGTTCACCTTTTCCAGTAAAAGGTAACTTAGTCATCTTGCCTTTTAAGCATGATTCTCATGTATCGTATGAATCCAATTCAAACGATTCCAGAATTCCACATCGGTGTAATTCGGACATGCGTTTCTTGCTTATATGGCCAAGACGACAATGCCACATATAGGAGTCTATGTGATTATCCTTTCTAGCACGCGTGTTGCTCGCTTCGATATTGAAAATGTCACTGGATACGTCCAACATATAAATGCCATTACTCAAAGTTCCAGTTCCATAAAGTACGCCATTCAAAGTTATATAACAACAATTGTTACTAAACGTTAAATGGAAACCATTTCTATTTAAGCAGGAAATAGAAACAATGTTCTTTATTAGAGAAGGAACATAATAGCAATTGTCCAGTTCCAAGACTAGTCCACTAGGGAGCTTCAGCAAATAAGTTCCGATGGTGACCGCAGCAACCTTTGCTCCATTGCCAACTCGCAAATTTGACTCCCCTCTGACAAGTCTTCTTCTATTCCTTAGCCCCTGTATGTCATTACATATATGTGAGCTACACCCAGTATCCAATACCCAAGTGTCTAAGGAAATAGAATGACAATCAATAATGAAGATACCTGAAGAGGATGGGGCATCGGATGCCTTCTTCTTCTTCATGGACTCAAGATAAATCTTGCAGTTTCTTCGCCAAAGGGCCTTCCTTGCCAGTGATGGCAAGTGCCCTTTTGTTGGTTCCGCCTTCTTTGCCTTTTTCTTTCCTTTCTTCTGTTCTTTTGCCTTCCTCTTAGAACCTTTCTTTGAGGAATCAACTAACAGAACCGCCTTCTCCTCATGCTTCACAGAAGGCTCCACAGTCTTCAGCATATTGAGGAGCTCGGGAATGGTGGATTCCAATTTGTTCATCCGATAATTCATCACAAATTGCGAGAAACTCTTGGGCAAACAATGCAGAATTAAGTCAATACTTAACTCATGATCCATCACAAAACCGAGGGTAGCTAGCCGCTCGATGTACCCGTTCATCTTTAGTACAAATCGCATTCTGCAAACCTTCTTGCATCTTCGTGGTGAAGAGGAGCCTAGAGACCTCGAACCTTTCGGATCTCGCTTGCTCATCGAACAACTCATGAAGATGGAAGACCATAGTGTTAGCATCCATATGCTCATGCAGCTCAGGTACCATCGCCGCTAGCATGATGCAACTGCCACATGCTTCGATAGACCAACATTTGCAGGTTGCATCGTCCTTGAAGAAGGACATATGCAAGCTTTTCCGCCTTGAGAACAATTCTCGTGTTTCTAAGCCATAGTTAGGCCCGATTTTGTTCAATCCAAAATAGTAATTCAAAGACGTCATGATCAATTTATTGACCTAGAAATACAAAACGAGCATATATGAGAAAATGATTTTAAAATGCATCAATATACATTTATAAATCCCATTCATTTTTCGAATTTCACAAACCCCAAAATCACTTCGGGAGATCGTAGGTCCATCTCCGAATGGGCTGATATCCATCATAGTTATGAACAACCTTGGAGAGAGTCCAACAAGCCATTCATAACTACGACGGTAGGTATCAACTATACCGATTGCATATCACGTATATGCAACTATCACAATGTGCTATCAACTAATTGAATGTTCACACATACATCGGGTTGTTAACACATTAACAAGTATGCATCATATGCATAGCACCCAACTTCACCTCCCTTTACATCGACCTTGGAGAGTCCAACAAGTCGATGCTCCGAGTTAAAGCCAACCCATTAATCGGGACATAGTTTTAATATGGTTAGGCGCATTCAACCAATTAGCCCGGCTTGGAGAGAGTCCAACAACCAAAGCTAACGATTGACCTCGACTCTTACCATATTAGTATTAAACTATTCCATGGTTTGAACATGTTCGGGTTGAGTTCGAGCGGGCTTGGAAAGTCCAACAACCCAAACAAGAAAGCGGAACTCTGGTTCTAACCATATTAATGGAAGGTGTAGGCTTTAATATTGATTAAGGGTTTTTAATGTCTCATCCTCTTTGCATGCAAATAACTATTATCTACATGGCATGGCATACATCTACATGTCACGACACGCATGGCATAATGTTATGCATCTAATGCAATTACATGATATACAATTATGTCATGTCTATATTTCCTTATATGTCATAACTATTTATGGAAATAAAATATGTTTAAGATTTGATTCTCCAAATCAAATCATAATTAAATTAGGAAACAAATTTCCAAATCTAATCACATATTTTATTCATGGAATTATTTGATTAAGGAAAATCTATTTAGGAAACCAATTTCCTAAATCATTAAAACTACTTATGGAAATAAAATATTTTAAGATTTGATTTCCCAAATAAAATCATGATTAAATTAGGAAACAAATTTCCAGAATCTAATCAAATATTTTATTTATGGAAAATATCAATTTCCATAAATACTTCCAACTTTCCAAAAGTGGAAGATTTCCATAAATACTTCTAGACTTTCCAAAATCGAAAAATTTCCATAAATACTTCTAAATTTCCAAAATTTAGAAAATTTCCAGAAATACATTATGACTATCGCAAAACCATTTTACGATTATGTGAAACACAACTTTGGGCTCACGATACCCTTTGTTGGGTTTCCGCACTTGGCGTGTGTGTGTTCGATCATGTTTCGTAAACATGAGCACAGCGGAAGCAATAAAAATAATAAATACTCCTATTTATTACAACACACACAACACACGCATGCTATTACAACAAGTGTAGACATAACCGTAAATTAAAATTGCAATAAAAGGAAATTAAACTACGTTATACCTTCCATTATGGCGTGTAGCGGGAACGGCATCAACCGGAACGATCCTCGTAAGAATCGTCTCTATCCGTATCCACGCCGAGCTCCTCGGGATGACTTCGCTAAGTCACGAGCTTCGTCTTCGTGCGGGTTACTAGCCTCGTGTTGAAGGACGACGTGATCGAGAGATGATCACGATCCGAATCCAAATTCGGACCTAAAAAAAAGTCCTCAAGACTTGCTTCTCCGAGAGGTAGCCAACCGATTGACGGTAATCCTTCGCCCTCCACTCAGAGGATTACCGAGATCAAATACCCGTATGTTAGCCGCTGTCGGAGCACTAACCGCCGCCCAAACGACGCCCGACGAGAGAGAAGCTGTCCAGAAAACTGGACAGCTTGGTGGAGGAGATAGGCGCCGCCAAAACAAGGAGACAAAGCTCACCTTGATGCCGAACCTTTAGGGGATCACCGGAGGGTCGCCGGAGGTTCACCGGCTGAAGCTTGGTCGGCAACAAGTTGGAAGGCTGCACCAAGCTGGGCGGCAACAAGATGTTGGGCGGCCACAATGTGTTGGGCGGCAACTTGATGATTAGCTTTTAGGGTTAGGTTAGTTTAATCCCTATTTTATAGAGAACTAATTCTCTTAATGGTTAATGGATCATATCCATAAAGCCCGTTAACCCGCTCCATTAAGATAAGTTAAAATAAACCAAACCATGATGGTTTATTTTAAGTTAAAACGAACCAACCAACCTTTGGTTCATTCGTTTAATATAAACCAAACCCTTTGGTTTATTCTCATCCATTGGATTAGAACCAAACCATTTTGGTCCATCCATTATGTCTTCATAAGACACGGCCCATCCACGCTTCCATTGCGACTGAAACAATTTCATGCTCGCTTTATGTTTGGTCCAACCAAACATAGTTTCTCTCGGTCTGAGAATCCCATTCTCAAGCTCGTTTTAAATCCTTTGGATTACACTCAGCGTGTGACCAAATAGGTTCTCGGTTTATGTTGGCCGCCTATAATTAACCATTAATTATAGAACGATCATGAGTGGCACCTAGTAGTACATCATGATCCCCAATTAACCAAAAGATCAAGGGTTGATCCGTAACTATTTCTCAAACCCTTCAAAGAAATCGAATGAATCGTGCCTCATTCCCTTCACTCATCTTATACCCACTTGGTTCAGGACATGGTCTATTGTGTCAGTCCCCACTAGGCTGACTACGTCACACCTAGCCCAAGTATCATTTCCTCGCCCCACGGATTCTAGTTACTCCACATGTATCAAGAGTACTTTACTCTAAACATGTAATGCTTTGGCCAAAGACTTTAGTAACAATGACGAGAGGCCATGGGTATACATCTCCTCGCAAGGAGTGGTGAATCCTTTATAGGCTATTCAAACACCTTCGATCACTGACTTATACCCAATCATCCCGGGTCCACATCTCCTGAGATGTTTGCTTAAGATGTCAAAGCATAAGTCTCCATGATCAAGATGACTTGAATACCGCAAGTCAAAGGAACATCGCACTTAAGCCACAGAAGAACTTCATTGACATATCTATATATGCAGAGAACCATATGAAGTCTTACGGCTGGTCACTCCAATGAACTAGTTACCATAACTAGCATCCACGATTAACTCCGGACATCACTATGTCTCCAGCCAGTGAGAATCAGCTGCTTGGATACACCAAGGAGTATACCTCATGCTAGTCTCAACAGAATTGATGGTGTCCAGATTCATCAATTCATCGACTAGGGATAATTCCGATACATCACAATTACACATGTAGAGATACTCACTAGTTGTGATCCAATCACAAATTCTCTCATGCTGTGAATCGTATCGTGGACATTCAGTAAATGAGTTTAAGATCCAATCAAATACATAAAACATGTATACTCAAATAGTGAATCTTCATTTATCATATAAATGGTTCATACATAAGGCGATTGCCTTCGGACATCTCTCATATATTACTAACAGGATGAACCAAATTGGATTAAGAGTAATCCAAATTAGACTAATTGAGTTAGACTCAAGTTGATTCAAGTGTTGAATGAGTCTAATTGAGATTTGATTCATCAAATCAATTTAAATTAATGAATAGAGATTCATTATATTAAATTGACTTGAGTCAAGTGGTTAGATTTGATCAACCATGGGAGATTAGAGGTCAAGTTTGACTTGACTTGAGAGGGAAGATGAAAGGTCAAGTTTGACTTGACCAAATGCCATGTCATGATGATGACTAGGCATGGCCGGCCAATGATGATGCTCCACATCATCATTGACTTTGTCAATTGGTGCCACCTCATGAGGGAGACCAAGGGACATGGGAGTTACATGCATGCATGTAACTCCCTCTCCTTGAAGTGGCCGGCCACTTTAGGGGTTTCATTAGATGAAATTCATTTTTGGGTGAGTTAATTCCAACTTCATCTTCTTCCTTGGAACCTTTTCTCTCAAGCTCTCCCTCTCCCATCCCTCTCTTTGGCTGAACCAACCAAGGAGTGCTAGCACACTCAAGGTTGAGTTTTCTCCACCTATTGCTTGTGTGGATACAATAGAGGAGTGTGCACTTGACACTCTCGAGTTCCGGCGAACTTTTGGACGAGCGGGATAAGCGAAGGACGTCGCTACGAGGGTAACGTTCTAACCTCTTAGATCTAAAGTAGATCTAGGATTTCTGTAAGCACATACATGTAATTATAATTTTATACTTCGCACGGATCCGTGGCCGGGGCTTCCGAGGTTTCCGCAACGCAAAAAGCGGTTTTTACGGCTCGGAAAACCCAACACTTATGGTATTGGATTCCTTGGCGATTGGTATTAGGCCAAGTGGGAGCTTGTTAGTGATATATAAGAGATGTCCTAGGGCAATCGTCTTATGGTTGTATCATTTATTTGATAAATGAATATTCACTATTTGAGTATACATATTTTCATGTATTTGATTGGATCTTAAACTCATTTACTGAATGTCCACAATACGATTCACAACATGAGAGAATTTGTGATTGGATCATAACTAGTGAGTATCTCTACATGTGTAATTGTGATGTATTAGAATTATCCCTAGTCGATGAATTGATGATTCGTACATCATCAATTCTGTTGAGACTAGCACGAGTCATACTCTTTGGTTTATCCAAGCAGTTATTTCTCACTGGCTGGAGACATTGGGATGTCCGGAGTTGATCGTAGATGCTAATTATGGTAACTAGTTAATGGAAGTGACCAGCTGTAAGACTTCAAATGGCTCTTTATATATACAAATATGTTAATGAAGTCCTTACTACAACTTAAGTGTGATATTCCTTCAACTTAAGGTATTCAAGTCATCTTAGTCACGGAAACTTATACTTTGACATCTTAAGTAAGCATCTCTGAGGAGATGTGGACCTAAGATGATTGGACATAAGTCGAAGTGTCCGAAGGTGTTTGAATAGCCAACAGAGGATTCACCACTCCTAGCAAGGAGATGTATACCCTATGGCCTCTCGTCGGATTGTTACTAAAGTCTTTGGCCAAAGCATTATATTTTTAGAGTATGGTACTCTTGGATGCATGTGCAGTAACTAGAATCCGTAGGACGAGGAAGTAAATACTTGGGCTAGGTGTGATGTAGTCAGCCTAGTGGGGGCTGACATAATAGACCATATCCTGAACCAAGTAGGTATAAGATGAGGGAAGGGAATGGGGCACGATTCATTATAGCTGTTGAAGGGTTTCAAAAAAAGGTTCTGGGATCAACTATTGATTTTCCGATTAATTGGGGATCATGATGTACTACTAGGTGCCACTCATGATTGTTCTATAATTAATGGTTAATTATAAACGACCAATATAAATCGAGAACCTATTTGGTCATATGCACAATGAGCGTAATCCGAAGGATTTAAAACGTGCTTGAGAATAAGATTCTCATATCGAGAGAGACTTAGTTTGGTTGGACCAAACAAAGAGCGAGTATGAAATTATTTCAGTCATATCGGAAGCATGGATGGGTTGAGTCTTATGAAGACATGATGGATGAACCAAATCGATTTGGTTCTAATCCAATGGTGGAAAAATAAACCAAAGTGGTTTGGTTTGTTTTAAACGAATGAACCAAAGTTGGTTCAGTTCGTTTTAACTTAAAATATACTTGGTTTGGTTTATTTTAACTTAAGTTATTGGAATGGGTTAACAGGTTTTGGTTATGAATCAATAACCGTTAGGAGAATATGCTCTCTATAAAAACACAGCTTAAGGGTTTCGTGAAACCCTAGAGAGTTATTTTTTGAGTTGTCGCCCACCTCTTTTCCTTCTCCTTGCTTCTTGCCGCCCAACACAAGGAGGGAGTCCTTGTCGCCCAGCCCTTGTGCTGCTACCCAAGTTGCTGCCGCCACTTCCTTCTTGCCGTCATCCATCCACTAGCTACCCACAACTCCTCCAGCAATCCTCCTTTGGCCGCCGATGACCAAGGAACAACCGACCAAGCTTTGGTCGACCATCTCTTCCACCTAAACAAGTTGTCCAATTTTGGACAGCTTGTTCTCCTCCTTGTAAAGAGGTCATTTGGTCGACGTTTTTCACTCTGACAGTGACCTACTTGTCGGAGATTGGATCTCCGACAATCCTCATAGGTGGTGGATTAAGTTTTCGTCAATTGGTTGACGAAAATCGCTTCCAAGTAGCGAGTTGGTGGAACTCATTTTTATATATGAATTTGATTCGAATTTTGATCGTCTCTCAGATCATAATGACTTCAACGTGAGGCTAGTACCTTTCGTGAAGTCAAGGCTCGTGCCTTTGTGAAGTTATCCCGACGATACTCGACGTGGATACAAATAAACGCGGTTCTAGCGAGGATCGCTACGATTGATACAATTCCCTTTACACGTGATTCGTCAGGTATAACTAGAATAAATTTCCTTTTATTGTAAAATTTAAAATGTCGATTATGTCTGCACATGTTGTATCCTTGTATGTGTGTGGTGTGTGTGTTGTAATAAATAGTTTGTTACTTATTTTTGCTTCCGCTATGTGCATGTTTACAAAACGTGTTCGAACACAACACCCACGTCGGTGCCATGGGAACCCAACACTAATCATTGTATCTACTATCTCTATTGTTTTACCAGTAAGAGTTCCTATGTTCCATGTGTCAAATCTTAGACTATTAATTTTTTTATAATATTTATTCTTACCTAACCTATGGTGTGAGAACTCTTGCTTATTTAACACTATATCCAAGTTCTCATGGAGATATAGCAGTCCTTGTCGATACTTTACAATCGGACCTTGCAACGCGAACTCTAGCATATTTTTCACTACACCCGAGTTCTGAAAATATAGCGGTCCTTATTGAGACGTTACAGTCAGACCCTATAATGCGTTCCTTCCAGAGAACAACCTAGCATTAGCACAATAGTTTGATTGATCCATTCATTGAACATTTATCTTAGTTTAATGCTGACTGACAACCTAATGCAACTCTTCTCCTTTATCCGGGCTTGGGATGCACTAAGCTCGCGGCTTCTCCCGTGCTATCCTTCGTGTCTTGTCCTAAAGTCTGTTTCCTTTAGTTTCACTCCATTTTCTCTTTGTCCGACGGTCCTTCGAATGCACCAAGTTCACGGCTTATCCTCGTGCCATTTTTCACCGACTCAAGGACCCGAGCTATGAGACAATGAATTTGTCAATGCTTCATCAAGTAAACCATATGTGATTCACCAAGTCCTTTATATGACCTTGTTATGTAAATTCACTGTTCACGTGAGGAGCGTTCATCCTGGACATTATATATATGAGACAAATAAGATTTCATGCATATACAAATACAGATATGTTTGTATATTGACACAGATAGATAGAGTTGTCTCTTTAATTAATAATTTTAATAAAAGAGTGTCGGTATATTTTTCATGCATATATAAATATTCAGAAATTATATATATTTAATTATCAGAATTAGGTTGCACAACTAAAACTTAAACCAAGTCATGACAATGGAGGAGTTGAATATTGCTTAGATTTATAATGCATCAGGGTATCCGTGGAGAATTAGGTTGTGCATTAGGTTGCACAACTAATGTTTGTTGTTTTGTTTAATGCCACAAATGTGAACTGACTTAGCTAAAACTGTAGTTTGACTTGACTCAAAGACGAAACTAATTGATGACCAACCATATTTAACGTCTTCAATTAGCTAGATTCTCCACTGAATGTGTACTGTTTAAATTGTCAGCGTGAAGTTCAATAGAAAAAAATGAGAGGCGAGAGTTATCCGTGCAAATTGTCCTTGTCATGTCAATATGAATATGGACCGGTGTTCACTACAGCTACCTCTTAAATTCCAGTTAGCAAATGAAATATCTTTCATTCTTAATTTTAACAGGATTTGTGATTTTCTTTTTCCCCCTTCAAACTTCTTCTCAAGCTTAAAGGAGTTTGATGGTGCGGAAGCAGAAGGCACTACGAATTATCAGCCTTGTCTTAGATGAAGAAAGGGGCTTCATTCTAGATATAGTAAACGCTGATTTTCATGCATAAACAAAGTTTGTACCATGCAATGAGTTTAGCACAGATTTTAGAGGGTCCTGAAAAACTTAACAAATGTCACCGTCTTCCTCCCCATTCAATTCAGTGACATAAGGACTCATTTCCTTTCAGCTTACTCCATAAAGGAGAAAGAGATGCATCCACCTCCTGCACTATGAAAGCCACAAAGAATGGGCAACTGCCCATTCAATGCTGAAAATGTTAAAATTTATTTATTTTTTAATTCAGTGAACTTATATATTGATTTTTTAACGCATTTGATTGTATATAATAGATAGAACTCAATAAAATGATCTAATTAAACGAGTTTTGAATTATTAGATATGAAATTTTTAAACATAGAATTTTATTATGACGAAGTGATAACAGATTCGAACTTAATATATATAAAGGAGTATGATTCCCGTAAAATTGAATAGAATTTATGGGCGATGTCCCTATGATGACATTTCCATTACAATCACATTTATTATAATTTATGTGCAGTCGTTTTTTTTTTATGTTTTGCTATAAAACTTAAAAAAAATTAGATCTTTCACTCGAATCTATTTTGTATTTTTTTTTGTTAAACTTTAAAATGCATGTCTTAATTCGTTTTCTATCATGAAAAATCACAATCACTACAACCAACTTGAAAATAATTTTTTTTTAAAAAAAAAATCAAGAACTGATCTCCTGGTTATAAGATTGTCTATCCACCCATAGCTATTCGGGGTTGCTTCAGGCTTTCTAGTAATTAGAGCCACCAAGGCTTTAAAGGCGTCATAATGGTCTAGTCTGTCGTCGAAACCATCATAATCTACTGCACTTCTAAGGCTCATTAGGCATGCATGCGTCCATACAATTAGGGTCTAACACCTAGCATAATGAACTCTGCAGCAGAAGACATTGTGCGACCTCTCCATTCCCAAAGACATAGCCCACACGCGTTAATTCTTCCTTTCTTCTTCTGCGCAACATTAAAAAACTATGGATGATCTATTCCCGCAATACTGCATAGCGCAGTTCTTATTCTTCTCCCATTCCCCACTGTTCCCTGGCCAAATTCTTTAACTACCAACTGCCTTGGAAATTGAGCTATGAGGGCGAAAGGCCATGCGATATATAAATACTACTGGTAAACCTGCAGCGAGGGAGAGGGCAATGAAATGTCGGTATACAAATAATATCCGCCCCCTCCAAAACTGACCTTTGGTCGGGCGTGGAAACTGCAATCATTAAGATGAAATATTTAATAAGGGGAGGATGTTTCACAGTGCCCCCTTGTGTTGTGATTTCGGAATGCCCTGACCTTAAAAGAGTTATGCCTTTTTTTTTTAAGGGAAGAGAAAGGGAAGCAAGTCAACGGGAAAAAGGAGGAATTAATTTCTTTCGCGGGATTTGGTTCGGTGTTTGTGTCGAGTAAATAGGGAAGAGAGTTAACTTTATTCAGATATTCAAAAGATATTCTACTTCGATCAAAACAGATTTAATATAGTACAAATTAATCATTATATCGATATGTTTTAATCGAAATTATTACAATTGGAACATTTTTAGATAAAATTAATACAATATAGAGTAATTTTAATCAAAATTACTACAACATAAACCAGTTGATCAAAATTAATTAGAGCAAGTTTGACTATAGTTGGTTTATATTTTGACTAAAATTGCTCTAATTTTAACTAAATTTACTGAAATAAAATGTTAGAAAAAATACTTTCACAAAAGAAGTATCCTTTTAACATTTTTTTAAAAAATAGAAAATTCTTTTAATAATAATGAAAATAAGATGCTCTCTTTTAATAGTTTCCCCTCTAAAAATCATACTCTTTTGTCGATTTAAATTTTATTTATCTATACAAATACAACATTAGGGTTTTGAATTTCGTTACTTAATTACACCCTCCCTTTGGTGCAAGGCGATTTACTCGCTCATAGTGCTCCCGTTAGTCAGTTGCACAACAAATACGAATGAGATAAATCACGAGGAATATATTATTTAACTCAAGACTAGTGCGGTAGGAAGACAAATATCCTAAAGAACTTATAACCCCCGAAGATTTATCCTTGCTTACTCATTGGTACACCCTCCCTTGAATCTTATGACGATAAAGAAAAATCATAGGACATTCATGCTGGGTCAACGTTTCACCCTTCACTTCCGACGTAGATTATTTTATTTTATTTTTATTCGTACCAAATTTTTAAGTTTTCGATTTGACTAATTCTAGGAGAAACCAATTCAATCACACAAAAAATTTTCATCGACCATCAAGATAAATCCGAATAGTGCTCGTGACCCAACGACGAAATAAGGGGCATTATAAAAATATATTAAAAGTTTAGAGGGTATTTAGCAGGCTGTTGTGCCTAGCTAGGAAGCTAGGTTCATCGAAATTTCCCTTTACCTAGAATAGATTAAAAAGATTATTTACCCCTTGAGGTTTTCAAATTTGCCTTATGACCTTGTATCTTTGATAATATCTCTGATTGAAAGACAAGTGCAGAGAGGCGAAATGAAATGTAAAATGGAATAAAATAGAGTGACATGAGAATTGTGGTAAGTGAAATGATACCACGACAATCTAATTTAGGAATTGAGATAAATAATATTATACGTGAAATACTACATGAACAAGCTGGACTCAACCGAAGCGAGTCGATCGAGTTGACAGGGTGGAGACATAGGACAGGATGGATAAGTCCTAAGATCAAATGAGTAACCCAAGGCACAAGTCTGGGGGTGACCCGGGGAGTGAGTCAAGTATTGACTCGGGGAGAAATGGAAAGCACAAGGGAATGAATCTTATAACCAAAGTGGGTCTAGATATTAATAGGCAGTGTACGCCCTGGTTTAAGTGAACTAGGAGGATCTCGCCGAGAGGGGGAACTGAGTCAGTGTTTGACCCAAGGAAGGAAGAGAGGTTGAAGAAGAGAGGCAGAATATTTCCCGAGGTGCTAATTTATGAGAGTTTGTTATATGATATAACAAACTAGGACCCCACACAATATTCACAGGAGCCTCCACTCCATATCCTCTTAACAGAATTATTCTCCAAGAAAAAGGAGCCCCCACGTGGACGGTGATCTAATAGTTTGTTACATCATAGCTGACGAGGGAAGACGAGGATAAAAGGCAAGGAATAAGGAGAGAGAAGGGGATTATGATCCTGATTCAATTCAGCTAAAGGCCATCCCATCAAGGGGGGGAGTCCACATTGCAGTCGGAGAGGAGGAGACTACAGAAGAAGGGGAGAAAAGCCATATTCCAGGGGGCTGGAAGAGAAATAGCGGAGGAACCTTTAAAGTTGATTCAATCTCTCTACTTTATGCATTACTGAAGTTGTAAGGGGTTTTCCTCCACCTCTAAAAATACTTTCAAAATGGAGAAGTTTCATAGGAAAAGTGCTTTGGCATTGCAACTCGCTCTAGAGCTCACTCCGTGGAGTGGGAATTGGAATTCCAAACCACGTTAAATCCTATGTCATTGCTCTCTGTGCTTGGTTCTTCATCGTCTATTCACTTTTATTACTGTTGCGGGTGGAGAGAACCCTAAGCCTCCTTGACGTTATCGCTTTCCGCACTAAAAGTGTTAGTGAAAGCCCTAGAGTCAATCATGTGATGATTGTTATATGGACTTTATTGTATTATATTCCTATTTATAAAGACATTGTTATTATATTTACTTGTATTGGTGTCAAATAACTAAATATAACAATGTCCTTGAGTAGTAGGTTCTTATCTATATCAATCGATTGGTTGAATCGATAATGAGATGATATAGAGAACACTACTCTTAATCATTCCTAGTCAAGTATTAACATTCAGGGACAATGTTAATGCGTAGAGACTGGCATGTAGGTCAACACGATGACTTGATCTCACAAGTCATGGATATGAGATATCAAGTTGACACATGGGTATGCATTGGAGAATATATACTGAATGACCCGCCATGAGAAAGTATCATGGATCGTTATATGAGTGTCATATACTTTCTCATGTGGCTATTAGTATGACTATTAGTCCTTAGACCTGAAGGCACCATGGTTCCCTACATAAGGAGTTGCATACTTTGGCTTCGTCAAACGTCATCCGTAAATGGGTGGACTATAAAGGCGATTACTGGGTATGTAACAAATTATGAGGAGGAATGTGAGTGATGTAGATGGGATCTATCCCTCCTATATGACGGGAGTGACATCGATATTCTTGATAGAGTGAGACCACGAAGTGCATGGCCATGCCCAAATGAGTCAATATGAGATATTGAGCTCATTTGATTAGAGTGAGTCTACTTGGAGTTCAAGATATAGATTGTACCGAGGATGACACGGTCTATGCCTCGATTGGTAAATCTAGATGTCAAGGATAGAGGGACATTGTCACATATTGTGAGAGTCACAATTAGTAGTCACAAAGGTGATGTTGGAGCTCAACATTCTTGTAACTTGGGTAGCAATGATGTGTTGCTAGATACCGCTCATTGCTTATGTTCCTAAATCGGTTTAGGGACATTGCCAACGTTACGAGAACCTATAGGGTCACACACATAAGGGCAATTAGAAGGATATTAGGTTCATATGATGAACCATGAGGATTAGGTTCATGTGATGAACCAAATTGGATTAAGAGTAATCCTAATTAGACTAATTGAGTTCGACTCGATTTGATTCAAGTGTTGAATGAGTCTAATTTAGATTTGATTCATCAAATCAATTTAAACTAATGAATAGAGATTCATTAAATTAAATTGACTTGAATCAAATGGTTGGATTTGATCAACCATAGAAGATAAGAGGTCAAGTTTGACTTGACTTGAGAGGGAAGATGAAAGGTTAAGTTTGATTTGACCAAATGCCATGTCATGATGATGACTTGGTATGGCCGCCCACATCATCATTGACTTATCATATGGTGCCACCTCATGGGGAGACCAAGAGCCATTGGAGTTACATGCATGCATGTAACCCCACCTCCATGAAGTGGCCGACCACTTTATTCCATTAGATGGTGAAATTGATTTGGTGAGTTACACTAGAACTTCATCTTCTTCCTTGGATCATCCTCTCAAGCTCTCTCCCTCTTCTTCCTCATCTTGCCGTGAGCATCTAAGGAGTGCTAGCACACTCAAGATTGCTTTTCTCCACCTATTTCTTATGTGGATACTATATAGAGGAGTGTGCACTTGACGCTCTTGAGTTCCGGCGAAGCTTTTGGACGAGCAGGATTTCCGAAGGGCATCGCATCGAGGGTAATGATCTCACCTTCTAGATCTAAGGTAGATCTAGGGTTTTATTAAAAACATACATGTTAGTTTTATTTTTATACTTCGCACGGATCCGTGGCCGGACTTCCGAGGTTTCCGCAACGCAAAAAGCGGTTTTTGCTGCTCGGAAAGTCCAATAGTGGTATTAGAGCCACGTGTGAAGCATATATGTGTTTCATT
This sequence comes from Wurfbainia villosa, assembly GCA_025175895.1. Classification (NCBI taxonomy): domain Eukaryota; kingdom Viridiplantae; phylum Streptophyta; class Magnoliopsida; order Zingiberales; family Zingiberaceae; genus Wurfbainia; species Wurfbainia villosa. The sequence continues at coordinate 46,835,409 of CM045988.1, read as the reverse complement.
TTTGTAATTTTTGTATTAGATATAAAAATTACAGAATTTTATGTTTCTGTAAATTTCCTATTTTTATAAAATTTTTGGGTATTTTTCACGAAGAGTCGAAGCAACGAGTATTGGGACACTTGTAGGCTTCAACCATCGAGAAAAACTCTCCGAAACGGCGAGTTCTCGCTTTAGGTTTTTTGGACAGCGACTTAAGTCACTGTAGGATCGTAGTAGGGACACTCATAAAGTTTATTTTGCGAATAGGGGCGCTGCCCCTATCCCCGAAAGGGGCCTTGTCCCGCGATCGCGCCCGGAAACCGCTTAGCGGGACCGTTACGGAGAGGTGACTCATAAAATTGAAAACAAAATAGGAAAAATTATAGAAATTTTCTTTAAAAATACATAATTTAGAATTATGTATAATTCTGTGATTTTCATGGCCCAATGACCCCAATTTGATTGGATTATGATGTGTTGTAATTCATAATATGGTCTGCATGCCATTTTTATGGTTGTGCGTGTTGTATAGTGTATGCGAACTGCGCGTCGTACCTCTTCTTTTGAAATTCTAGTAGTAAATAGTTTTAGACTTGAATGTAACTCGAGTTTCATATTTGTAATGTACAAAATGGAGTGGTGGAAAGTCCACTTGTAGACGAAGTTACGAGAAGGGTGTCGACGACACATGGCGGTCAAAGGAAGCGCTTGGAGAAGCCGCTAGCCTTAGGTTGACCGTCCGATCTTCTCATTGGCTTGAGAAGATCGTAGTAGGGCCATGACCACATCAAAGTTAATTATATATATATTTGATTTTGCTTGTATGTATGTGATGCATGCTAGTAGAATAATGCTTGTATGTATATGATGCATGCTAGGATATTTTTCTTGTATGTATATGATGCATGATAGAATAATGCTTGTATGTATGTGATGCATGCTAATATAGGATAATAAAGGCTTTAATGCGTATATGATACACATTACGATTAAATTAGATCTTAATCAAATCAACTCATAAATGCCTACCAAGTCCTTGATACCCATCACTACCTCGATCATTTGTAGTTGTTGAATCTGCCAAAGCAGAGCAACGCATATTATCTTGGTAGGGTGCGGAGGGACAATCTTGGTCCCGCCTATCACGGCTTGGGTTAGAGTAAGCTCAATTAGATTGAGTAAAACTAGTTAACTCAATTGGATCGAGTAGAACTATAGGCATATTCCAATCGTTGGAAAGATATGATAAGATCGCATTTACACTAAATCTTGGGCGATTTAGCCAAAGCTAACTCAAGGTCTTTTGTAAATGTGGGTCTTGATCCTATAACAAGAGTTGCATAGAGATGTAATCGGTAATGTACTACCCACCGATTGTACTAAGTCTTGGGCGATTTAGCCAAAGCTAACTTAAGGCTTAGTATGATGTGGGTCTTGTCCCGCAAGAATTATAGCTAGTTTGTACGAATCTAATAATGTGGTTTGACCACATCCATAACTCGATTCTACAAAATTCCTATAATTCAGTGGGAGCATCATTTGATTAAAGGCCTAATTAAATGATAAAAGAAATATGATATTAATTCTCTACATTGTATGTTGTAGATAACTATGTTGACAAACACGAACACTCTCTCTCTACATTCTGTCCTTGAGAAGGACAAGCTCAATGGAGCAAATTTCCTGGACTGGTACAGGAACCTGAGAATTGTTCTCACCCAAGAAAGGAAGTTGTACGTCCTGGAGCAGCCCATTCCGGAGGCACCTCCTGCCACTGCCTCACGAGCTGACAAAGATGCTTACAAGAATCATCAAGATGATGCATTAGATGTGTCATGTTTAATGCTCGCAACCATGAACTCTGAGCTTCAGAAGCAACACGAGTTCATGAATGCTTATGATATGGTTGGACATCTTCGTCAACTATATCAAGGACAAGCAAGGCATGAGAGATATGAAGTCTCTAAGGCATTGTTTGGGTCCAAAATGCAAGATGGGACTCCCGTAGGTCCATATGTACTCAAGATGATTGGGTACATAGGAAACCTACAAAGGCTGGGATTCCCACTTGGCCAAGAGCTGGCCACTGACCTGATCTTGCAATCTTTGCCACAAGCCTACAATCAATTTGTCATGAATTATAACATGAATGAAATTGATAAGCCACTGCTTGAGATGCTCAGGATGTTGAGAACTGCTGAGCTCAACCTTAAGAAGGGAAAATCTGACTCCATTATGATGGTGCAAAAGAAGAAAGGCAAGGGCAAGCCTAAAGGTAAGGGAAAGTCCCAAGCCAAGGGCAAAGGCAAAGAACTTAAACCCAAAGGAGGGGTGGCCAAGGAAGGGGCTTGCTTCCACTGCAAGGAAGCTGGACACTGGAAGCGTAACTGCAAGGCATACCTGGAAGATCTTAAGAAGAAGAGAAGTGAGACTCCTACTTCAGGTATAAATGTTATAGAAGTCAATCTATCTATTTCTTCATCATGGGTATTAGATACCGGATGTGCATCTCACATTTGTACCAATGTGCAGGCGCTAAGAAATAGCAGGGCATTGACAAAGGGCGAGGTGGACCTACGGTAGGCAATGGAGCAAGAATTGCTGCTGTTGCTGTAGGAACTTATGATCTATCTCTGCCCACTGGGCTTGTACTAGAATTAGATGAATGTTGTTATGTGCCTGCTTTAACTAAGACCATAATTTTGGTTTATTGTTTGGACAAGAAAAGATTTACATTTATATTAATAACAAATGTTGTTCAGTTTATTTAAATGATATGTTCTATTGTAGTGCACCTCTAATGAACGGACTCTACTTTCTGTTGGATCGAAAGTGTCGCTAGAGGGGGGGGGTGAATAGCGATACGGTGTCGTTAAAAACTTTTGCAATAAGTAAAAAGCAAGTAGAGAATGCACAGCGGAAATATAAAGTAGACAAGATATTTTTACGTGGTTCACAATCTTTCGATTGCTAATCCACGGCCCTAGTGATCCTTGATCACATACGGAGGGCAATTCACTAAAACCACTCCTCCTCGTTGGAGGTAGGAGCAACGATTACAAAAAGAAATCAAGGCAAAGGGACACTCCCCCTTTCCTTGTTACGATTAAAGCACAAAGACAATTTAAAGAAGTAGAACTTAAATAAATATACCGACAACTCTTATAAGTAGAAGATGTAGCTTTCGTTGTCGGCGGCACTTCGTCGTAGCAAATGTGAGTAGTAGTAGCGGCGTTACGACGGCGTGTTGAGAGCTCTTGAATTCTTGTTATTTGCTTGGAGTGAACATGTCTATTTATGGATATTGATCTATGAATTTAGACATAGGTAGTGTCCAAGGTGAGGTTCTTATCCCAACTCAAGGATGAGGTGTTTCATCCAACCACCTTGTGCCACCTCAAGGAAGCCTTCACGCCAAGAAGAAGAAGCCATCCAACTTGTGCCACATCATGGGAGCCAACCATCTTGTGCCACCTCAAGGAGGCCTTCACGCCAAGAAGAAGAAGCCATCCAACTTGTGCCACATCAAGGGAGCCAACCATCTTGTGCCACCTCAAGGAGGCCTTCACGCCAAGAAGAAGAAGCCATCCAACTTGTGCCACATCATGGGAGCCAACCATCTTGTGCCACCTCAAGGAGGCCTTCACGCCAACTCAAGGATGAGGTCCAAGCTTGGTGATGGTTTGGATGTCCACCTTGATGCCACATCACCCTTTGTACCAAAACACGAGTCAAGTCCAAATTCACCCCCTTGAAATTCGAGCTCTTCTTTGGAACTTGACTAGAAGTTGTGTAGTCAAAGGGTTTTGTGATACAAGTTAGCTTAAAATATAAAGCGATGGTTCTAACCATCCGATCTCGACCTAGACCTTCCATTGGAGGTATTGGGTCGGATCTACGCTAACGACCTTGCTTCGCTTTCACACGAGCTTACCTTGTAGCCTCGCTCGGTCTTCACCCGAGTACCTCGGCTTCCTCCGAGTCCTCTGGCGTTGCCCGACCACCTCGGTTCCCACCGGGTGTCGCAGACCTTCCGCTCAACTTTAGCATTTCTGCACACTTAATTTAGCTCGTAAGATAACAAATATACCCTTAACTATTGAGCCTTTTGCCATAATCAAAATACCGGTTCGACTTTGGTGCCCACTGCACCAACAATCTCCCCCTTTTTGATTCATGGCAAACCGACACAAAAGTTAAGGAAAAATTAACATAACGATAGCTAGCATAATGATTAAGCATGAATGAGCTAGCATAAAGATTAAATATGAATGAGCTAGCATAATGATTAAGCATGAATGAGCTAGCATAAAGATTAAATATGAATGAGCTAGCATAAAGATTAAATATGAATGAGCTAGCATAATGATTAGATATGAATGAGCTAGCATAAAGATTAAATATGAATGAGCTAGCATAAAGATTAAATATGAATGAGCTAGCATAATGATATGAATGAGCTAGCATAAAGATTAAGCATGAGTGAGAAATATTATTGTTTCAAGTTCTCCCCTTTGAGGTAACCTCCCCCTTGACCGAAGGTGAGTTCTTGAAAAATAATTTTTACTCCCCCTTAATAGTTGCTTAACGGAATTACTTAATATAAAAGGTAATAATTTTGTTTACTTTCTTCCTTACTTTGTGACTTTCTCCCCTTTGCCTTAACTCAAAAAGTTTGTAAATATATTTTAGGGTTTGTAAGTCCAAGCAAGTTCCCAATATGATTTCTAAGGTAAGACTTAGGCTAATTTCATAAAAAGAAGCAAAAATAGAGTACATATATATAGAAAAATTTAAATCCTACTCTATTACGCACATACCTAACTTTCGTCTTAATAAACTAAATTCGGCTTCGGGTAGTGGTTTGGTGAAGATGTCCGCTAGGTTTGATTTGGACTCAACATACTCTAGTTGTATAGTTCCATTAGTTACATGTTCCCTAATGAAGTGGTGTTTAACTTCTATATGTTTTGTCCTAGAATGACATATTGGATTTTTAGTTAAGTTAAATGAACTAATGTTATCTATGTAGGTTTTAATGTTGTTAAAGATTAAGCTCAAGTCTTGGAGAGTGTGCTTCATCCACAGGAGCTGAGAGACACACTCACCCATCGCAACGTATTCGGCTTCGGTGGTAGATAAGGCAACGCAATGCTGCTTCCTACTGCACCAACTTACTAGACTCGAGCCGAGGATTTGACAACAACCACTCATGCTCTTTCTATCGAGTTTACTACCGGCATAGTCGGAGTCGGAGTAGCCGATTAGATTAAACTCGGTAGATCTAGGGTACCAAATACCTACGTTTAGCGTGCCCTTTAGATATCTAAGGATACGCTTGACTAGGGTTAGGTGAGACTCCTTGGCACAGGTTTGTAACCTTGCGCACATACTTACCGCGAATAAAATGTCGGGTCGGCTCGCGGTTAAGTATAGGAGACTTCTATTGCTCCTATAGTATTTTAGGTCAACGGGTTTTCCTTCTACATCTTCGTTTATATTAACATTAGTTGTCATAGGTGTATTGATTATTTTAGCATCTTGCATTCCAAATCGATTTATTAAGTCCTTAGTATATTTTGTTGATGTAAATATATTCCATCTTTAGTTTGTTTAATTTGTAAACCTAAGAAGAAACTTAACTCTCCCACTAAATTCATTTCAAATTCACTTTCCATAAGTGAGATGAATTCGTTTAGCAGGATCGAGTTGGTAGTTCCAAAAATTATATCATCTACATAGATTTGGGCTATAAAGATTTCTTTTCCTACGGTTTTAACGAATAAGGTTGGGTCGACTAAACCTTGGTTGAATCCTTTGGACTTAAGATAGATCGAAAGCCTTCTTCGTACCAAGCTCTTGGGGCTTGTTTGAGTCCATATAGGGCTTTCTTAAGTCTAAGGACATGGTCGAGTTTATCTAGATTTTGAATCCGGGAGGTTGGTAGCGTAAACTTCTTCCTTAATGTATCCATTCAAAAATGCTGACTTGACATCCATTTGAAAATATTTAAATCCTGTATGTGCAGCATATTCTAACAACATTCGGATGGACTCTAGTCTGGCTAAGGGGGCGTAGGTCTCATGTTAATCTAAACATTAGACTTCACAAAACCCTTTTGCGACAAACCTAGCTATAATTATAACAACTTCACCTTAATCATCAAGTTAATTTCAAATACCCACCAATAATTGATTTTTCTTTAGGTGGTGGTACTAATTCGGAACTTCATTTCTAGTGAATTGAGCTAGCTCTTCTTGCATAGCAATAATCCAAATCGGGATCAAGAAGTGCTTGTTCAATAGTTTTGGGTTCGATTTTAACGAGATTTGACTAAGGTTTGATGAAGCTCTAGTTCGAACCCTAAATTTGGATCACCTATAACTTGATTGATAGGATGACTTGGGTGAGTTCTAGTTTGACTTAGTTAGAGTCATCTATCACTTGGTCGATAGGATGACTTGGGTTGGGACGAGATTCAAGTTCAAGATCAGTCGGGTTCGCTATAAGTTGATTTGCTAGTTGGTTTTGTTAAGGATTGAGCGGGTTCGGTGTCCTTCGTCGAAAAACTATATTAATGGTTTCTTCGACTCTTATGTGTAGGATCAATGGAATTACTAAAGGGTTGTTTGTAAGTTTTTAAACCTAAATCATCTCACCAATATCTACATGATCAAAACATGTTATTCCTATGTATTCTTGTGAGATGACTTTCAATTTTACTTGATTAATTTTAATGAATTTAAATTAACCAACATTAGGTTAGATTCGGATTTAGTCTAAGCTCATCAAGTAATCTTTTCAAGAGATTAGCTTCGGTCGTGGCGAGGCAGAGGCCTTCTTTGAATAACAACGACCACTTCCTTAGACAAAGCTAATTTCAAGAAATTGATAACTCGACTTACTTGAGACTACATCTTGGTCTAACTAGTTATTTTTGAAAAGAGGCTCGAGGCTCAATCTTTTAGAGGATTTTAGTTGATTTATTTTTGAAAAGAGGCTCCCAGAGGCTCAATCTTTCGAGGATTTTAGTTGGTTATGAGTCCTATCTAACCATTCTAAAAATAAAGGAAAAACTAAGCATGCAATTTCTAAGACTTAACAAAATACATTTTGTATTGGCTCCCCCTGGACCATTGAATCGAGTGGGTCTATTCACATAGTGAATTTGGTCCTTGGGAACCCAATACATGTTAGATCCTAAAGTTGAAATCAAAGTGATCTTAGGGACCCATGCTTGGACATTTTTCTTATGTTGGTTTACTATAGACATATATGACTTATTGGTTGTATTTGAGTTAAACACGAGTCCGGCCTTGTTGTACACGGCCCTTTGTGATCCAAGTAAGAGTTCAAGTCCCTTGGATCCCAAAGTGAACCTTTCCAACGTGTTCCTAAGGTCTTCGACTTGTGTTTTCAAAAGCGAGTTCTCAACTTCAAGCTTTTCAACTTGAGTTGAGTCCTCCTCTTGAATACGAGTAGTCGAAGAGGTTAGGGAGACCTCATGTTTGAGAAGGTTAACCTCCTCAATTAGGGTCTCGACCTTGGACTCGGACTTAGCTAGTTTCTTATTTAAAAATTTAATTGCACCATACAAGGTATTAAGTAACGACCGACTTACCCTTAATGATTCTTTTGAACCGGATACGGATCCGTGGCTTGTCTTGAATGGAAGCTCATCATCGGATTCGGACTCGGACTCTTCTTCGGTTTCGAGTCGTGCTCGGTCGGCTTGGCCATTAGAGCTTGGATATCGCCTTCTTCCTCCGGGGGCTTGCTGGGGCTTCTTCTTCTTGGAACCTGCAACTAACGCAATACTCTTCTCGGCCTGGACCACGTTAGTTTGCTCATGTAATTCAAGTTCCGAAAACAATTCGTCTAACCTAATCTTAGAAAGGTCCTTGGAGACCTTGTAGGCATCGACCATGGATGCCCACAAGGTGGTCCTAGGAAACGAGTTAAGAGAATACGATAAGGTCGCGATTCTCGACCTTTGTCCGATGGCATGGAGTTGGTTGGCGATGTCTTGGATAGAGCATGTAGTTGAGTTGCGGTTCTCGTTTTCTGCATTTTCAAGTTATACAATTTATTTAAAAGTAAATCTCTTTTACATACCTTCGTCGTCGGTGCCTTCGTGTAGTTCCACTAGCTTGGTCCATAAGTCCTTTGCACTAATGAAGGGCCGGCGGTTGAGCTCTTCCTTGACAACCCACATTGCAAGATTTGAGTTGCCTTGGCATCGGCTTCTACTTGTTTTTTATGGAATTTGACCATTGATCGTAACCCAAAGATTCACCATCTTCATTAGGAAGTGTGAAACCGGTTTGATTACGATCCACATCTCGATTTGGGGTTTTAAGAAAGCATTCCATCCGACCCTTCCAATAAGGAAAGTCATTACCGTTGTAAACGGGGTCGGCGGTGCTAAACCCTTCGAGATGGGCCATTTAAAACAAGAAGAAGAACGAAAAAGAATCTTGCAAAACACACACGGAAAGAATATTCCAAGACTTTCGTCTTGGATTAGTAAAAGGGAAGTAAAAAGATATATAAAATGTAATTTGCAAAAGAAATAAACAATCAAATGCGAATGTCGTTGAAGTTCCGGAGGATCTTAATCTTACGGGATCTAACCCGAAGGACAACCTTATCCGGATCCTAAAGCCTCTAATGCAATTCTATATGTAGGAGAAGATAAGCAAGTGAAATAATTATAAAACAGAAATAAATAAATAAAAATCTGTAAAAAGAAAAACAAAGCTAGATTGGTGGTTTCACGAATCTTAGCGCCCGACTCGATACCAATTGTTGGATCGAAAGTGTCGCTAGAGGGGTGAATAGCGATGTCGTTAAAAACTTTTGCAATAAGTAAAAAGCAAGTAGAGAATGCATGTGAAATATAAAGTAGACAAGATATTTTTACGTGGTTCACAATCTTTCGATTGCTAATCCACGGCCCTAGTGATCCTTGATCACGACGAGGGCAATTCACTAAAACCACTCCTCCTCGTTGGAGGTAGGAGCAACGCATTACAAAAGAAATCAAGGCAAAGGGACACCCTTTCCTTGTTACGATTAAAGCACAAAGACAATTTAAAGAAGTAGAACTTAAATAAATATACGACAACTCTTATAAGTAGAAGATGTAGCTTTGTTGTAGACGCCGTCAGAGCAAATGTGAGTAGTAGTAGCGTTACGAGGCGTGTTGAGAGCTCTTGAATTCTTGTTATTTGCTTGGAGTGAACATGTCTATTTATGGATATTGATCTATGAATTTAGACATAGGTAGTGTCCAAGGTGAGGTTCTTATCCCAACTCAAGGATGAGGTGTTTCATCCAACCACCTTGTGCCACCTCAAGGAAGCCTTCACGCCAAGAAGAAGAAGCCATCCAACTTGTGCCACATCATGGGAGCCAACCATCTTGTGCCACCTCAAGGAGGCCTTCACGCCAAGAAGAAGAAGCCATCCAACTTGTGCCACATCAAGGGAGCCAACCATCTTGTGCCACCTCAAGGAGGCCTTCACGCCAAGAAGAAGAAGCCATCCAACTTGTGCCACATCATGGGAGCCAACCATCTTGTGCCACCTCAAGGAGGCCTTCACGCCAACTCAAGGATGAGGTCCAAGCTTGGTGATGGTTTGGATGTCCACCTTGATGCCACATCACCCTTTGTACCAAAACACGAGTCAAGTCCAAATTCACCCCCTTGAAATTCGAGCTCTTCTAGGTCGAACTTGACTAGCTTGATTTATGTAGTCAAAGGGTTTTGCATGATACAAGTTAGCTTAAAATATAAAGTACGATGGTTCTAACCATCTGATCTCGACCTAGACCTTCCATTGGAGGTATTGGGTTGGATCTACGCTTAACGACCTTGCTTTGCTTTCACACGAGCTTACCTTGTAGCCTCGCTTCCGGTCTTCACCCGAGTACCTCGGCTTCCTCCGAAGTCCCTCTGGCGTTGCCCGACCACCTCGGTTCCCACCGGGTGTCGCAGACCTTCCGCTCAACTTTAGCATTTCTGCACACTTAATTGAGCTCGTAAGATAACAAATATACCCTTAACTATTGAGCCTTTTGCCATAATCAAAATACCGGTTCGACTTTGGTGCCCACTGCACCAACAATTTCTAGACTTAGAGAGCCCTATCTATAACATAAGTACCAAAAGGTTCAAGTCAAATGAGTTGAACCAAACCTATCTCTGGCATTGTCGCTTAGGTCACATAAATGAGAGTCGCTTATCTCATCCCCATAAGGATGGGCTGCTAGACTCATTTGATTTTGAATCATATGAGACATGTGAGTCTTGCCTTTTAGGCAAGATGACCAAGACTCCCTTTAGTGGACACAGCGAAAGAGTAATAGACTTGTTAGGACTTATACATAGTGATGTATGTGACCCTTTCAATGTTGCTGCTAGAGGTGGTCATAGGTACTTCATTACATTTACTGATGACTTCAGTAGATATGGTTATGTGTATCTTATGACACATAAATCAGAATCCTTTGAAAAGTTCAAAGAATTAAAGAATGAAGTACAAAACCAGCTTGGCAAGAGTATTAAGATACTTCGATCAGATCGAGATGGTGAATACCTTAGCCATGAGTTTCGTGACTATCTAGCTGAGTGTGGGATTCTATCCCAACTCACTCCTCCTGGAACACCACAGTGGAATGGTGTTGGATCGATGCGGTTCGCTAGAGGGGGGGGGGTGAATAGCGAAAAACCTTTTCTTTTTCTTTCGTTCGTTAAAACTCTAGAGAAAATAAATTAATTGCAGCGGAAATGTAAATATAAAATAAAAGAGACAATCGACACAAGGGTTTTACTTGGTTCGTAGCCGAAGGCTACTACTCCAAGGCCCTAGTGGTCCTTGACCACGTACGGAGGGCAAAAGCACTAAAGGAACTCCTCCTCGTTAGAGGTAGGAGTTAATCAATACAAGAAGGAACCACAAAAACTTGAGGTAGAGGGACACTCCCCCTCTCCTCGTATACGATAAAAGCTCCGGAAATGTAAATGACAAGAAAAACTAATACCGACGTACAAGAATAATAAGAGTTAAACCTAGACGTTGGAACGGAAGGACTTCGTTGTCGGAGTTGCAGCGTAACGGAGGCTTTTGAGCACTTAGAATTGTTGATGAAACCCTAGGTTTGGCCCTCCTTTTATAGCCTTTGAGCCCCTTTTCGAGTGGGTCTTCAACCAATCACAAATGGACACCAAACAGCTTTGAGGTGGAGTGATAAGCCTTGACTCCTCGAATCTGATCATTGACCATCAGTCGACTGATGGCCATCATCAGTCGACTGATGGCAACATCAGTCGATTGATGACCTTCGGCGATCGATACACGGCAATGAGTCCTCAGTGGCGATCGTGATGCTTCGCCGCAAGTCAAAGTTAGCTCAACAAAAACATACTTCCGACGGTCTTCGACCGTCCGATCTCGACCTAGACCACCTATGAGATGTCTTGGGTCGGATCTACGCTTAAGATCATCCCCGTAAAGAGGATACGACCTCACTTACGCTCACACACACGAGCTTACCTCGATACTTACGTGTTACTTTTGCTTCCGGCCTTCCACTCGATTCCATCGGCTCCCTCCGAAATCACTCGAGTGTCGCCCGACCACCGCGGCTTCCTCCGGGTGTCGCTAGCCTTCACTCAGCCTATAGCAATCTTCCGCACACTTGATTCGCCTCGTGAGATAACGACATGAGCTTATACCGTTTGCTATAATCAAAACTCGAGTTCGACTTAGGTGCTCGCCAACAATCTCCCCCTTTTTGATTTATGGCAAACCCACATACAAAGTTAAGTAAATAGCAAGCATAAAGAATAATGTGCAAAACAAACGAAGATTAAGTTGGAGTAGTAAGGATTTTCTTCAAGTACTCCCCATTTTCTTCAAGTACTACCCCTTGAGGAAACCTCCCCCTTGACCGAGGGTGAGTACTTGAAAAAGACTTTTAGTTCTCCAAACACAAAAGGTAATGAGTTAAGTAAATGGCATTACTTAACTCCAAACACAAAAGATAACGAGTTAAGTAAATGGCATTACTTAACTTAGGCCTTTAAAGTTTTCAATTCCGAAGAGTTGAAACCTAAACCTTACTCCCCCTTAACTTAGGCCAGAATCAAAGTTAAAATTTGAAATTGAACCCTAACTTTGGCCCTTAACTTTGTCTCTTTCTCCCCCTTTTGACATAAATCAGGAAAAAGTGGGGAGGTTTTAAGAAAACCTTAAGTCCAAGCATGATGATTTTGAAAAGAGTATGTGAAAATAATTCATCTAAATGTTCAACTCTAGTTTGACTTGATTGAAATGATATTATCAACAAGTCCTGATTAGAGTTGGTTAATATTAGTTGCATATTTATACTCCGAGGTTCATATTGACGCACTTGATCTACATCTTGGAACCTGGAGTAGGGTCCTAACATCTCACGCCCATCTACGTGGCTAAGTACACAAACACATTAGTCCTATGTGTTGTGAGATGTACTGGCTCCTTAAATCTATAGGTGCATGTTATCTAAGGTATGTCCTATGCTAGTTCCATCAAAATGAAAAATAAGAAATAGTAGTAAGAAAATATAGTTTGCAAGTTCTTATTCTATGCACATGCCCAATTTTCGCCTTAATAGACTAAATTCGGGTAGTAGGGTTTAGTAAATAGGTCTGCTAGGTTAGATTTCGATTCGACGTACTCGAGTTGTATGGCTCCGTTGGCCACATGTTCTCGAATGAAATGGTGTTTGACTTCTATATGTTTGGTCCTAGAGTGACATATTGGATTCTTTGTAAGATTAATTGAACTAATGTTATCTACGTGAAGTTTAGTATTCGTGAAGTCTAACTTAAAGTCGCGGAGAGTGTGCTTCATCCAAAGAAGTTGAGTGACACACTCACCCATCGCGATGTATTCGGCTTCGGTGGTAGACAAGGAAACACAATGTTGCTTCCTACTGCACCAACTCACTAGACTCGAGTCGAGTAGTTGACAACAACCACTCGTGCTCTTTCTATCGAGTTTACTACCGGCATAATCCGAATCGGAGTAGCCGATTAGTTCGAACTCGGTAGATCTAGGATACCAAATACCGACATTAAGTGTACCCTTTAGATATCTAAGGATACGCTTAACTAGGGTTAGGTGAGACTCAGTTTGAAATGGCGCACATATACTACCGCAAATAAGATGTCGGCTTTACAGCTTAAGTATAGAGACTTCTATTACACTCCTATAGTATATTAAGTCAATGGACTTACTTTCTAGGTCTTCTCCTATGTTAACATTAATCGCCATTGGGGTGTTTATTATCTTAGCGTCTTGCATTCCAAATCTTTTAATTAACTCCTTAGTGTATTTTTGTTGATATAGGTATATACCATCCTTAGTTTGTTTAATTTGTAGACCTAAAAAGAAACTTAACTCGCCTACCAAGTTCATTTCGAACTCACTTTCCATGAGTGAAACGAACTCGCTTAGTAAGAGTTAGAGGTTCCAAAAATTATATCTCTACGTAAATTTGAGCTATGAATATTTCTTTACCTAAGGTTTTTACGAAGAGAGTTGGGTCAACTAAGCCTTGGTTAAACCCTTTTGACTTAAGATGGATTGAAAGTCTCTCGTACCAAGCTCGAGGAGCTTGTTTAAGTCCATAGAGAGCTTTCTTAAGTTTTAGAACATGGTCAGGTTTATCTAGATTTTCGAATCTGGGAGCTTGGCTAACATAAACTTCTTCTTTAATGTATCCATTTAGGAATGCCGACTTAACATCCATTTGAAACACAAATCCTGGAGTAATGCGGCATAAGCTAGCAACATTGAATGGATTGAGTCTAGCTCTTGGGGCATAGGTTTTCGTAATCTAAGCCTTCGACTTGGCTAAATCCTTTGGCGACTAACCTAGCCTTGTTTCTAACTACTTCACCTTTATCATCAAGCTTGTTTCGAAACACCCACCTTGTTCCAATTATCGTTTTGTCTTTAGGTGGTGGTACTAATTCCCACACTTCATTCCTAGTAAATTGAGCTAGCTCTTCTTGCAATAATCCAATCGGGATCAAGAAGAGCTTGTTCAATTGATTTGGGTTCTATCTTTGAAATTAAGGAAATTTGACTAAGGTTCTTATAGGATGCTCTAGTTCGAACTCCTAGATTAGGATCTCCTATTACTTGATCGATAGGGTGGTTAGTCTGAATCCTAGATTGGGTTGGGTTTGTGTCACCTAATGCTTGATCAATGGGGTGACTTGGTTGAACACTAGTTTGGTTGGAGTCATCTATCACTTGATCAATAGAGTGACTAGGTTGACCTAGGTTAGGATTAACACTAGACACGATCTCGGATCGAGTTAGGTCTAGTATGAATCGGCTCGCTAATTGGGGTTGCCGGGGGTTTTGTAGGTTCATGTCCTTCATCAAATACTACATTGATAGTCTCCTCGACTCTGAGGGTGTCGTGGTTATATACTCTATAAGCTCTACTTGTAGTTGAGTATCCTAGAAAGATTCCGGTCATGGTTTTGGATGTAAATTTCCCTAGGTAATCCTTAGTGTTTAGGATATGTACCTTACACCCAAATACCCTAAAGTACTTGATGTTAGGTATTTTATCGTGATAAATCTCGTACGAGGTCTTAAGGTGCCTCTTTACCATAAGGATCCTATTTTGGACATAGCAAGCCCGCTAGCGTATACGCTAAAACCTATCGGGTAGGTCGTATTAGTTCAACATGGTCTAGCGGCTTCTTGTAGAGTTCGGTTTGTCCGCTCCACTAGCCCATTTTGCTGAGGGGTCCTAAGGCAAGAGAATTCATGGTGGTATCCGTTTAGATTACAGAAGTCGGTGAACCTTTGATTTTCGAATTCACCACCATGATCGCTTCTAAGTCTTTTAACCTTAAGGTCTTTTTGATTCTCGATTAATTTGAATAGATTGATTAATTGATCTAGGGTATCATTTTGCTTGATGAACCTAACCCGAGTAAACTGGAGTAGTAAATCAATTATGACTAAGCAATATTGACTTCTATTGAGTGACTTGGCTCCATGTGAATCGAATAGATCCATATCACGGAGCTCAAGTACATTTGAGGTTCGTTCTTGGTTAGTTAACTTGTGTTGTGTCCTAGGTTGTTTTCCTTGTTGACAAGCATTACAGATTTTATTAACCAAGTTGTTGAGGTTGGGTAAGCCTCTGACTAAGCCACTCTGACTCATCTTGTGGACGAGTTTTGGGTGCGAGTGACCGAGTCGTCGGTGCCACAACCATGATTCCTCTTGCCGTGTCATAAGACACTTAGTTGAGGAGTTGGTTAAGTTGATCGTATAAATGTTGTTATTTCTAGTTCCTTTAAGAATTGTTTTAGAGGTTTCGTTGGTATTAATTACGCATTCATTTTCTAGAAATATAACCTTATAGTTATTATCACACAATTGGCTTACACTTAGTAAGTTATATTCAAAATTCTCTACAAGTAATACATTTTTAATAACAAAATTGTGTTAAGCTCGATATCACGATCCGATGATTTTGAGCTTGCCGCTTATTCCCAAAGGCTACCGATCCTTGTCGTTTGAATCGAAGCTTTGCGAATTTGAGTTGATCCCGGTCATGTGTAGGAGCAACAGCCTCCAACATCCATTGATCCTACACACAAGGTGGTTGGATTGGATGTTAGATTTTTTGTTAAGAAAATTGGTTGTAAGTTGTTAACCCTAGGTCATCTCACCGGAGTCTATATGATCAAGCATGTTATACTTATGTGTTTTTTGAGATGACTTCCAATTAAGTTGATTAAGTGGATTTAGGTACAAGTAATTTTATGTTAGATTTGGATTTAACCCTAGGCTTGTCAATTTTACCTTTTCAAGATCATGGCTTCCAGGTCGTGGCGAGGCACAGGGGCCTTCTTTTATCGGATCATCGACCACTTCCTTAGACAAAGCCATTTTCAAGAAAATGATGACTTGACTCACCTAAAATTATTTCCTCATCTAACTAGTTATTTTTGAAAAGAGGCTCCCCGAGGCTCAATCTTTTCGAAGGATTTTAGTTGGTTATTTGAAAAGAGGCTCCCCGAGGCTCAATCTTTTCGAAGGCTTTTAGTTGGTTATTTACGTGTTCTAAGTGAGTTCACGAAAAAAAAAACAAAAAAAAATCTAAGCATGCAATTTCTAAGTTAAAACACAAACATGTTTTGTACTGGCTCCCCCTAGACCGTTGAATCGGTTCGGTCTATCCACATAGTGGATTTGGTCCTTGGGAACCCAGTACGAGTTGGATCCTAGAGTTGAAATCAAAGTGGTCTTAGGGACCCATGCTTGGACACATTTTTTATGTCTACTTACGATTGACATATACGACTTATTGGTCATGTTTGAGCTAAACCCTAGTCCGGCCTTGTTGTACACGACCCTTTGCGATCCAAGTAGGAGGTCAAGTCCTTTGGATCCCAAAGTAAACCTTTCCAACGTATTCCTAAGATCTTCGACTTGACTTTTCAAGAGTGAGTTCTCAACTTCGAGTTTTTCAACCCGAGTTGAGTCCTTCTCTTGAACTCAACTAGTCGAAGAGGTTAGGGAGACTTTGTGTTTGAGGAGTTTAACTTCCTCAACCAGGGTCTCGACCTTGGACTCGGACTTAGCTAACTTCCTAGACAAAAACCTAACCGTATTATGTAAAGTATTAAATAAGGTTCGACTCACCTTAAGGGTATCTTTTGAACCGGATGCGTATCCGTGGCTTGACTTGAAGGTAGCTTCGTGGTCCGAGTCATCCTCAGGTTCTGACTCAAGTTCGGTCTCCGTGTCTGACTCAATTGATTTCACCATGAAGACGTGATCTTCGTCTTCTTCGGATGACGCTTCTTCCCATGTCGCGTTGAGGGCCTTCTTATGCTTAGGTGCTTGGTGGTTGAGCTTGGGGCACTCGGACTTGATATGTCCAAACCTGTTGCACTCATAACACCTAATGTTAGAACTTTTAGGTTTACCTTGGTTGGGTCGAGTCGTAGTTCGCTTTCGTCCCTTGGCTATCCTTCGAGCTAGGTTCATTAGTTCGGCAGTCAACTCCGGGTCAACTTCTTCTTCGGACTCATCTTCCTCCTCGGGTGGTGGTGGCTTGCGATTTTCTTCTTCTTTGAACCTGCAAACAAGGCTATACCCCTCTCGGGTTCCGAGTTGGATTGTTCATGTAATTCGAAATCCGAAAAGAGTTCGTCTAACCTAATTTTAGAAAGGTCCTTGGAGACCTTATAGGCATCAACCATGGATGCCCATAAGGTAGTCCTCGGAAAAGAGTTTAGGACATACCTAATAAGGTCGCGGTTTTCGACCTTTTGCCCGATTGCGTGTAGGTTGTTGACTATGTCTTGGACACGGGCGTGGAGTTGCGTCGCGGACTCGTGTTCCTGCATTTTTAGTGTGTACAATTTATTGAATAACAAATCACGTTTGCAAACCTTAGCTTGATCCGATCCTTCATGTAACTCGATTAGTTTTGTCCAAAGATCCTTTGCGCTTATGAAGGGGCCGACGCGATTTAGCTCTTCCTTGGATAGGCCACATTGGAGGATTTGTGTTGCCTTGGCATCGGCTTCGACTTGTCATTTTGTTGCAACGGTCCATTGATCATAATCCAAGGAGTCACCCACTTCATTAGTCGGAAGTGTGAAACCCGTTTGGATTATGATCCACATCTCGATTTGGGTTTTGAGAAAGCATTCCATCCGACCTTTCCAGTAACGGAAATCATCTCCGTTGTAAAACGGAGGTCGGACGGTGCTAAAACCCTCGAGATGGGCCATTAGAACAAAAAACAAGGAGACTAAGAAGAAAACCTAGCAACAAAAAAACACGAAAGTACCAAGACTTGCATCTTGGATTAGTAGTGTGGGAAATAAAAGAAACAAGCGAAAAATAGAAAGTTAAGCAAAGAAATAAGAAACTAAATAAAAGTAAGTACTCACAACCTTCGATGTCCCGAAGGCTACTAAACGTTGATTTTGAGGACGAAAACAACTTGTTACGGGGGTAAACCCATAAGAAGTGTAGATCTCTGCGAGGGCTTCGATTTGGTAGGTAGACCGTGTCGTGGGTCAACTTGTACAAAAAGTTATGCCCGTTTGACCGTCGGCTACTCCAAAAGCGAATGCTTGCAAAACAAAATCAAACGAAGAGTACCAAGACTTCGTCTTGGATTAGTAGTGCGGGAGAAAAATTTAAACGAACGAAAAACAAATCTGTAAAAAAAAATGTTAGATTGGTGGTTTCACCAAATCTAAGCGCCCCCGGCTCTGATACCAATTGTTGGATCGATGCGGTTCGCTAGAGGGGGGGGTGAATAGCGAAAAACCTTTTCTTTTTCTTTCGTTCGTTAAAACTCTAGAGAAAATAAATTAATTGCAGCGGAAATGTAAATATAAAATAAAAGAGACAATCGACACAAGGGTTTTACTTGGTTCGTAGCCGAAGGCTACTACTCCAAGGCCCTAGTGGTCCTTGACCACGTACGGAGGGCAAAAGCACTAAAGGAACTCCTCCTCGTTAGAGGTAGGAGTTAATCGATACAAGAAGGAACCACAAAAACTTGAGGTAGAGGGACACTCCCCCTCTCCTCGTATACGATAAAAGCTCCGGAAATGTAAATGACAAGAAAAACTAATACCGACGTACAAGAATAATAAGAGTTAAACCTAGACGTCGGAATGGAAGGACTTCGTTGTCGGAGAGTTGCAGCGTAACGGAGACTTTTTGGAGGCTTAGAATTGTTGATAAAACCCTAGGTTTGGCCCTCCTTTTATAGCCTTTGAGCCCCTTTTCGAGTGGGTCTTCAACCAATCACAAATGGACACCAAACCGCTTTGAGGTGGAGTGATAAGCCTTGACTCCTCGAATCTGATCATTGACCATCGATGGCCATCATCGATCGATGGCAGCATCGATCGATTGATGACCTTTCAGCCGATCGATACACGGCAATGAGTCCTCCAAGCCGGCGATCGATGCTTGCTGCAAGTCAAAGTTAGCTCAACAAAAACATACTTTCGACGGTCTTCGACCGTCCGATCTCGACCTAGACCACCTATGAGATGTCTTGGGTCGGATTTACGCTTAAGATCATCCCCGTAAAGAGGATACGACCTCACTTACGCTCACACACACGAGCTTACCTCGATACTTACGTGTTGCTTTTGCTTCCGGCCTTCCACTCGATTCCATCGGCTCCCTCCGAAATCACTCAAGTGTCGCCCGACCACCGCGGCTTCCTCCGGGTGTCGCTAGCCTTCAGCTCCAGCTATAGCAATCTTCTGCACACTTGATTCAGCTCGTGAGATAACGACATGAGCTTAACTTTGTACCGTTTGCTAAAATCAAAACTCAGGTTCGACTTAGGTGCCTGCTGCACCAACAAATGGTGTATCTGAAAGGAGGAATCGTACTCTATTAGATATGGTACGATCTATGATGAGTCACACAGATCTTCCTATATCCTTTTGGGGATATGCTCTAGACACAGCAGCCTTTACCCTTAACCGTGTACCATCCAAGGCTATGATAAAGACACCATATACGATATGGATAAAGAGAAATCCCAAGATGTCTTTCATGAGGATTTGGGGTTGTGAGGCTTACGTTCGATGTCAAGTCTCAGACAAACTGGGACCCAAATCTGATAGGTGCTATTTTGTTGGATATCCCAAGGATACAAAGGAATATTACTTCTACATTCCTAGTCAGCACAAAGTGTTTGTGGCAAAGATTGGGGTTTTTCTAGAAAGGGATTTTGTTTCTAGAAAAACTAGTGGGAGTACGTTCGATCTTGAAAAAATTCAAGATAAGAACCATAGCACTGAGGCATTGATGGAGGTTGAACAGGAACCACAAAGTGTTATGGGTGATGAGATTGTTGCAAAAAGGGTTGTAGAACAATCACCTGTTCAGGTAGACCTACCTCTTCGCAGGTCTGATAGGGTACATCATCAGCCTGAGAGATACTCATTTCTCTTGTCTGACCATGATGACGTTATGCTCATTGAGAATGAGCCTACCTCCTATCAGGAAGCTGTGATGAGCCCAGATTCTGAGAAATGGCTAGAGGCCATGAGATCCGAGATGGAATCCATGTACACCAACCAAGTATGGACTTTGGTTGATCCACCTGAAGGGGTCAAACCCATTGGGTGTAAGTGGGTCTTTAGGAGAAAGACTGACATGGATGGACTTACACATACCTATAAGGGCCGATTGGTGGCTAAAGGTTTCAAGCAAATTCATGGTATTGACTATGATGAAACCTTTTCTCCAGTGGCGATGTTTAAGTCCATTCAGATCTTGCTTGCTATTGCAGCATACCACGATTATGAGATCTAGCAGATGGATGTCAAAACCGTATTTCTGAATGGAAACTTACTCGAGGATGTGTACATGACACAACCTGAGGGTTTTGTAGATCCACAACATACTAGGAAAGTATGCAAGCTGCAAAGGTCCATTTATGGGCTAAAGCAAGCTTCTCGGAGCTGGAATCTTCGATTCGATGATGCGATCAAATAGTTTGGTTTCATCAAGAATGAAGATGAACCCTGTGTCTACAAGAGGGTTAATGGGAACACAGTTGTCTTCCTTGTATTGTATGTGGATGACATACTACTCATTGGGAATGACATCCCTTCGCTACAGTCTGTGAAGACTTGGCTGGGGACGTGCTTCTCAATGAAGGACTTAGGTGAATCAGCCTATATTCTAGGCATCAAGATCTATAGAGATAGATATAAGAGATTGCTTGGTCTAAGTTAGAGTACATACATTGACACGGTATTACTACTGTTTTCCATGCAGAATTCCAAGAAGGGACTTCTGCCGATGTCACATGGTGTGAGTCTTTCGAAGACTCAAAGTCCATCTTCTAGAGACGAGAGAGACCGTATGGATAAGATCCCTTACGCATCAGCTATAGGATCTATCATGTACACCATATTGTGTACTCATCCTAATGTCTCGTATGCCTTGAGCATGACGAGTAGATACCAGTCAGATCTAGGTGAGCGTCACTAGATAGTAGTCAAGAATATTCTTAAGTACTTGAGAAGGACTAAAGAATATTTCTTGATATTTGGAGGCGATGAGGAGCTAGCTGTAAAGGGTTACAGCGATGACAGCTTCCAAACTGACCATGATGATTATAGATCACAGTCAGGGTTCGTGTTTTACTTGAATGGTGGCGCTGTGAGCTGGAAGAGTTCGAAGCAGGACACAGTTGCTGATTCTATAACAGAAGCCGAGTATATTGCTGCATCTGAGGCAGCAAAGGAGGCAGTTTGGATCCACAAGTTCATTACTGAGCTTGGGGTGGTTCCTAGCATAGCAGATCCCATAGAGCTCTATTGTGACAACAATGGAGCGATTGCACAGGCTAAGGAACCTCGCTCACACCAGCGGACCAAACACATACTACTGCGCTTCCATCTCATTCGAGAGATTATCGATAGAGGAGGTGTGAATATTTGCAGAGTACCCAAAGAGGCTAACATCGCAGATCCCTTGACCAAGGCTTTGGCACAGAAAAAGCATGATGGTCACACTAGATCATTGGGTATTAGATACTACGGTGATTGACACTAGTGCTAATGGGAGATTATTAGTCAAAGCCCTAGAGCCAATCATATGATGATTTTTGTATGGACTTTATTGTATCATATTCCTATTTATAAAGGCATGGTTATTATATTTACTTGTATTGGTCCCAAATAACTAAATATAATAATATCTTTGAGTAGTAGGTTCTTATCTATATCAATCGATTGGTTGAATCGATAATGAGATGATATAGAGAACACTACTCTTAATCATTCCTAGTCAAGTATTAACATTCAGGGACAATGTTAATGCGTAGAGACTAGCATGTAGGTCAATACGATGACTTGATCTCACAAGTCATGGATATGAGATATCAAGTTGACACATGGGTATGCATTGGAGAATGTATACTGAATGACCCGCCATGAGAAAGTATCATGGATCGTTATATGAGTGTAATATACTTTCTCATGTGGCTATTAGTATGACTATTAGTCCTTAGACCTGAAGTCACCATAGTTCCCTACATAAGGAGTTGCATACTTTGGCTTCGTCAAACGTCACCCGTAAATGGGTGGACTATAAAGGCGATTACTGGGTATGTAATAAATTACGAGGAGGGATATGAGTGATGTAGATGAGATCTATCCCTCCTATATGACAGGAGTGACATCGATATTCTTGATAGAGTGAGACCACGAAGTGCATGTCCATGCCCAAATGAGTCAATATGAGATATTGAGCTCATTTGATTATAGTGAGTCTACTTGGAGTTCAAGATATAGATTGTACCAAGGATGACACGGTCTATGTCTCGATTGATCAATCTAGATGTCAAGGATAGAGGGACATTGTCACATATTGTGAGAGTCACAATTAGTAGTCACAAAGGTGATGTTGGAGCTCAACATTCTTGTAACTTGGGTAGCAATGATTTGTTGCTAGATACCGCTCATTGCTTATGTTCCTAAATCGGTTTAGGGACATTGCCAACGTTACAAGAACCTATAGGGTCACACACATAAGGGCAATTAGATGGAGATTAGGTTCATATGATGAACCATGAGGATTAGGTTCATGTGATGAACCAAATTGGATTAAGAGTAATCCTAATTAGACTAATTGAGTTGGACTCGATTTGATTCAAGTGTTGAATGAGTCTAATTTAGATTTGATTCATCAAATCAATTTAAATTAATGAATAGAGATTCATTAAATTAAATTGACTTGAATCAAATGGTTGGATTTGATCAACCATAGGAGATAAGAGGTCAAGTTTGACTTGACTTGAGAGGGAAGATGAAAGGTCAAGTTTGACTTGACCAAATGCCATGTCATGATGATGACTTGGCATGGCCGGCCAATGATGATGTTCCACATCATCATTGATTTATCATATGGTGCCACCTCATGGAGAGACCAAGAGCCATTGGAGTTACATGCATGCATGTAACCCCCCCTCCATGAAGTGGCCGACCACTTTATTCCATTATATGGTGAAATTGATTTGGTGAGTTACACTAGAACTTCATCTTCTTCCTTGGATCATCCTCTCAAGCTCTCTCCCTCTTCTTTCTCATCTTGCCGTGAGCATCTAAGGAATGCTAGCACACTCAAGATTGCTTTACTCCACCTATTGCTTGTGTGGATACTACATAGAGGAGTGTGCACTTGACGCTCTTGAGTTCCGACGAAGCTTTTGGACGATCGGGATTTGCGAAGGGTGTCGCATCGAGGGTAATGATCTCACCTTCTAGATCTAAGGTAGATCTAGGCAGTTTTATTAAACACATACATGTTAGTTTTATTTTTATACTTTGCACGGATCCGTGGCCGGACTTCCGAGGTTTCCGCAACACAAAAAGCAGATTTTGCGGCTCGAAAAGTCCAACAAAAAGGAGGTGAAAAAAAAATCTGTGTATCAGTATCAGTTGGAACCATCTGTGGGAACATTATTGAGGGAAACGTCGAGATGCCTCTGCAAGAGATTCCTCCTATAGCAACCCCTACCGCTGAATAGAGCCCCATAACTTTTTTGCCATAATAGTTGAAGGCTATGGTAGATGCAACCATCTCTAAAGCTTTGGTCAGAGAAAGGAAAAAGATGGGGTATCTTCATCTCCATTTTGGTGAGCCTTCTCAAAGGGAGCAACAGCGCAAGGGACCTCCCGCATTTATACATCGGCTTCGCTAGACACTGAAATATTTCCTGGCGAGATGCCAATAGGGAAGACATATCCCTACCCTACCCCCGTAGCACAAATGAGATCTGAAGACCATGGAGAAAGCCAGTCTACTAGGGCACCAGAGCCCTATGAGCCATGTCCATTCACTGAGGACATCATGTTGGAGCAACCACCTCCACACTTTCTGTAGGGATTTTTTTATGCAAAATAGCATATGCGCAACGGAAAAAATAGGATCCCTTCCAAGTGATCCTTGCGAAAGAAAACCTCGTACAAAAATAAATTTCTCTAAAAGGAAAAACCTATCTTATAGGAGAATATTACCTTTGTTGCGTGCCCTTTTTAATCCCTCTTCTCCTTGGGTTTGTTGGATCTTTTAGCACGTTCAAATGTCCGTGCCTCTATATGTATCCACACGAGCAAGCTCTTGTCTCACAAAAGAAACTAGAAGAGCTCTCCTTTACTTCTTGCTAGAGAAGTCCCTAAAGGAGAGGAAGGTAGGGAAAAAGAGAAAGGAAGAAGAAGACCACTCTTCTTGCTAGCCTACACTCACAAAAGCCACACAACCAAAGCCTCTCACCACCAAGCTCTCTCCAAGCCTCAAGCTTCCACCACCAAGTTGGCCGGCCACCCCATGGAGTGTTTTATAGGATTGAAAAAACCATTCACCTCCTATCACATTCAATGCAATCAATTGCATTGAAAAATAATTACACTCCTTGTTTGGCCGACCACATGTGGAGAAATTCCAAAGGTCAAAACCCTTTGTCTCCTTCCACCTCATCAAGCTTATGTGGCATGCTTATGTGGCATTCATGCATGTTGAATTAATCTTATTAATTCAATAAGCTTATGTTATCATATTGAATTAATCTCATTAAATCAATAAGGTAACATATTGAATTAATCTTATTAAATCAATTAAGCTTAGGCTATCATGATAACATATTTATTTAATCTTATTAAATTAATAAGCTTAGCATATTGAATTAATCTCATTAAATCAACAAGCTAAAATTCTCATTAAGCTTAAAGTCCAAAAACCATTTTGTACTTAAGCTTATTCCCAAATTATTCTCTAAACTAGAATGCACTAATTCTTCTAATCATCATGCTCTTGTGTGTGACCCTATAGGCTCTCATAACGCTAAGCAAGTGATCTAAACTCTTTAGATACACAAGCAATGAGCGCATCTAGCAATACATCATTGCTACCCAAGTTACGTAAATAAGTCAAGATCCGACTAACCTTTCCGTGACTACTATAATGTATGACCGTGTCCTTCTATCCTTGATATCGATTGACCAATGAGGCATAGACGTCATCCTCGATCAATCTATGTGTTTCTGATCCCCGAGTAAACTAACTCAAACAAATGAGCTCAATATCTCATATTGACTCATTCGAGCATGGCCATGCATTTTAGTAGTTCTACTCAATCAAGGCCCATGATATCACTCGGCCATATGGGAGGGATAGATCCCATCTACATCACTCACATCCTCCGCATAATTTGTTATATACCCAAGAATCGCTTTTATGGTCCACCTCATACGTGTGACGCTTGACGATACCAATGTACTTAACTCCTTATGTAGATAACCTTATTGTCTTCTGGTTTGAGGACTATTCATACCAATAGTCACATGAGAAAGTTCATGAAACTCATATGATGATCCATGAAACTTTCTCATGGCGGGTCAGTTCAGTATATATTCTCTAATATATACCCATGTGTCAACTTGATATCATATATCCATGACTTGTGAGATCAAGTCATCAATTGACCTACATGCTAGTCTTTATGTATTAATATTGCCCTTGCATATTAATACTTGACTAGGAACATTTAGGAAAGTGTTCTCTACAGCCTCTCATAATCAATTCTGCCAATTGATGTGCTGTAGATAAGAATCTACTTTTCTAGGGCATTATTATATTTAATTTAGCTGGCACAAGCAAGATGTAAATATAATAACCAATCCTTTGCCTTTATAGAATATGATACAAAATGTTCCCTATTCAACCATCACATGATTGGTTCTAGGGCTATAACTAACACTTTCGAGCTCCTCAGGTGGGGATGTACAATGGTAGTTCGGATCCTGAAGAAGATTTATCTCAATTTGAGAGAGCCACCTCCCTTCATTGCTATTTGGACGAACTCAAATGCAGAGCTTTCCGTATCACCCTAACGACCTCTGCTCAAAGATGGTTTGGGTCTTTACCCCCCATTCCATTACCTACTTTGCTGATTTTAAGGGTATTTTTCTTCTGCAATTTTCCAATTGAAAATTTTATAAACATGATGCTTCTATTTTACTTCATATAACTCAAGGACCCTCATAATCTTTGAGAAGTTATATCTATCACTTCACCACTGCTACGCGGGAAATACCCTCCGTGACACCTGATGTTCTGAAACTTGTCATTCCTCACGGATTGAGGGAGGGACCATTCCTCTCATCCTTGTTGAGAAAACCGACAACTAGTCATGCAGAATTGCTAAGCCACACAGAGGAATATATCAATGAGGAAGAAGGGCTGAGGGTAAGAAGAGTAGAAAATACTCTAGCCCCTGCCCCCTTAGAGAGGAATCCTCCCTGTGCTCAACGAGGGCCTCCTAGACATGAATATGTTAGACCTTTCTCACCAGCAGTGACTCGACCATGAATGTTGATGGAAGGAGTTTGTCCTACCCCTCCCTTATGAATTATGGCCGAAGAAGCTTTGCCTCCTCGCGAACTTAGAAAGAGCGAGAAATGGAGACACATGACTAGCAAGGTATCCTGCAACGTTCGATAGGATACAGGAGGATTCCCTGTAATCCTTCCACTCCTTTCTTCTGCCAATACCACACAGGGTATGGGCATACTAGTGATCGTTGTTTCAAGTTGCAAATGGAGTTGGAGCATATCAGAGTCGAATACCCTCATTTGCAACCCCAAATGATGAATTTAGTGGGACGAGGTCGTTGATCAAATACTACCCATCTTGGACCTTACAACAGAAGACCTCAGGCTATCCTCCCATCAAAGCCTCAACCACTACATCAGCAAGGCCCCTCACAGGAAGGGGCAGCTAGTGAAGGTGCATTGGTAGCCTCAAGTGACGTCCCCACTCGGGGACTCATCCATGTTATTGTAGGTGGACCCACTGATGGGGATTCCAACATAGCTAGGAAATCCTATGCCCATCGAATGGAAAGCTTGGCTATTGGAGTCGATCAAGCCCTCTATAATGCACCGTCGATATCTTTTGGGCTTGAAGATTTACAGGGTGTCCTCCTACCCCACATTAACGCTCTGGTAATTAGGGTTTCATTAGCAAATTATGAAGTAGCCCGAGTCCTGGTAGACTCGGAAAGTTCTATTAACATCCTCTTCCAGGAGGAGTTTGGGCAGATGCAACGGGGAAACACGCCATTAGAAGATGTGGCAATACCTCTTTTTGGCTTTGCTGGACACATTGTGTATTCTATTGGGCAAATTTCTCTACCTCTCACCCTGGGTACCAAGCCCAGTCAGAAAACCAATATAATTCATTTTCTTATGGTCGATGCTCCTTCCACCTATAATGCTATTTTAGGTCACCCTTTCTTGTCAATTTTTTAAGTGGTGGCCTCCCCTTATCATGAGAAGGTTAAATTTCCAGTAGGGAAGATTATTGCGGAAACTCGAGGAGAGCAAGGAGTAGCTGGAAGTTGTTATATCCAAATGATAAGGGATGATCAAAAGAAAGTCAGGGTGGAGGACCCCAAAGAGAAGGTTGTCGTCATCTCAGGAGTATATGTGCTAGAAGAGTCCCTTCCCAGAGTTGAAAAAATGGAGGATGGGAAATCGGTGGAGATAGCCCCTAGGAAAATCACTCGGGTGCCTCAACAGCTGGAGGTGAAGGAAGAGTTGGTGGCATGCTTGCAGAGGAACGAAGATGTCTTCGCCAAGGATGTGCATGATTTCACGGGGATAGATCCCAAAGTGGCTGTGCACCATCTCAAGAAGTGGATAAGTTATTGCAGGTCGGTCATATTAGAGAAACTCAATTCTCCGAATGAGTTTCTAATGTAGTTTTGGTCCCCAAGCCCTCTGGGCAGTGGAGGATGTGTATTAACTTTTGTAATTTAAACCATGCTCTAAAGACTGCTACCCCTTATCTCGTATTGATCAGTTAGTTGACTCTACCATGGGGTATGAAATAGTATCACTTATGGATGCTTATCAAGGGTATCACCAAATTCCCTTGGCGAAGGAAGATCAAAAGTGGGTCAGTTTTGTGACACCTGGAGGGTTGTATGCTTACATAGTGATGCCTTTTGAACTAAATAACGTGGGGGCTACTTATCAATGGCTCATGGACAAAATTTTTGCAGAACAAAAAGGCAAAAATGTGGAAGTATATGTTGATGACATTCTGGTCAAGTCCAAGATGACTAGGGATTTAGTGTTAGATCTTGAAGAGACATTTGCTACTCTAAGAAGGTACAATATGAAGTTAAATCGAAAGAAGTGTTTGTTCGGAGTGAAGAGTGGGAAAGTTTTGGGATATATTGTAATAGATAAGGGACTGCAGGCTATTCAAGAGAAGGTATAAGCATTATGTAATATGAAGTCACCCACCAATTTGTGAAAGACTCAAAAATTGGTGGGAAGGATAGTCTCTTTATCTCGTTTTATAGCTAGATCAATAAATAAGGGACTACCCTTCTTTCGGATCCTGTACAAGGCTACTCGGTTTTAGTGGGATGGTCAGTGTGAGCAAGTTTTCCAAGAAATAAAGATAAATTTAGTTGAACTCCCTCTACTGGCCAAACCAGTGTCAGGGGAACCTCTGTGGATGTATTTAGCTGTTTCAGAAGGAGTTATCAGTTTGGTGTTGGTAAAATAGGAAGGTTATCAACAACATCCAATTTACTATACCTGTCATATCTTGAAGGGAGCAGAGTTGCGATACACTGAGTTGGAGAAACTGGCATACATCCTAGTCTTGACAGCTCATAAATTGAGACCTTATTTCCAAGCCCACTTGGTGAACGTGTTGATTCATAGAGAATTAGGTAGGGTGGTTACTAAACCTAATTCTTTACAAAGATTAGCCAAATGAGTTGTGGAACTAAGTGAATAAGACATTCATTACCATCCTCGAACTGCTGTCAAGGCTCAGTCGTTAGTCGACTTCCTAGCAGAGGTACCAGGAGGATTGGAGAGCAACTCGGCCAAGGAAGAAGAAGGGAAGAAGATATGGAATACTTTTGTGGATGGGTCTTCTAGAGCTACAGGAAGTGGAGTTGGGGTGTTGCTTGTATCTCCAAAAGGAAAGGAAACACGCATAGCCATTCGCCTTGGATACCGGGCATCTAATAATAAGGTAGAGTATGGAGCCATCTTGGCCGAATTATAGGCAGCTCGAGTAGTCGGGGTTGCTTCAGTTATCATGCATTCAGACTCCCAATTAGCCGTGTCACAGCTTAAGGGTGCTTTTACTGTCCGGGAAGAGAGATTGTAGAAATATATGATAGACTTTGAAAAACAAAAGACTCATTTTTAAGAGGTAATTTTGCAATAGATTCCAAGAGAAGATAACCAAAAAGTAGATGAATTGGCTCAGCTAGTTAGCACCCTAGAGGGAGTGAAGCAGCAAGACTCTATTTGTGTGGAAGTTCCCAACTGCTTAGCAGTATGTAGTGTGGAAGAGGTGGTACTAGAAAGTGATTAGGTCGTCGATTGGAGAACGAATATCAAGGCATACTTATAGCAAGGGAAGGTTCCTAATGAAGGTGGAGCAACATCTATCTTGGTGACGAGGGCGAACCGATTTACACTTATTGATGGGACTCTGTATAAGATGTCTTTTGGGTGCCCCCTATTGAAATGTTTGGGGAAGGAAGATGCCGACTGGGTGCTTCGAGAAATACATGAGGGATGTTGTAGCAATCATTTGGAAGGAAGGGCCTTAGCAAGGAAAGTACTGTTGGCTGGGTATTTCTTGCCAACTCTTCATCAAGATGCAACCCACCTGATGCAAACTTGCTCAACCTGTCAAAAGCACAACAATAGATCCGAGTGGCCAGCTGAGTTGATGAGAGTTGTAGTTGCTTCCTGCCCCTTTGATCAATGGGGAATGGACATCATGGGTCCCATATCTACTGCCCCTTTGCAGAAGAAATTTTTATTGGTAGCAGTGAATTACTTTTCTAAATGGGTGGAAGCTGAACCTTTAGCAAAAATTACAGAAGATGCGGTTATACAATTCCTCTGGAAGAATATTATATACTGATATGGAGTTCCCCGAAGATCAATAAGCAACAACGAGCGGCAATTTTAGGGTAAGAAGATTAGGGGATGGTGTCAAAGCCTCAACATTCAGTAGGCTTTTACTTCGGTAGCTCACCCTTAGGCCAACAGTCAGGTTGAGGTGACTAATAGAATTCTCATCCAAAGATTAAAGACTAAGTTAGGCCCCAAAAGAGAAAATTGGGTGGATGAATTGCCTGGGATTTTGTGGGCTTATCAAACTACTCCCAAAACAACCACTGGGGAAACCCTGTTCAGCTTGGTGTATGGAATTGAGGTAGTTATCCCGGTGGAAGTCATTCTTAGCAATGGCCGAGTCGAAGCATACGAGCCAAAATAGAATCAGTTTATAAGAGGCACTGAGTTGGACTTGTTAGAAGACAAGTTGGAGCAAGCACGAATGCAAACTGAAACTTACAAGCAAAGGATCCAGCAAGCCTTTAATAAAAGGGTAGCACCCAAGGGGTTCCAGGAAGGCGACTTAGTGTTGTGCAAGATCAACCCTACGGGAGACCCTGAGAAGCAAGCCCCTAATTGGGAAGGGCCTTACATTGTTACTTGCCGAGTGGTTGGGTTAGTTTATTACCTAAAAGATGATAAGGGTAAAGAGTTACCTCAACTCTGGAATGTTGTACACCTAAAATACTTCCACACCTAATGTGACCATCAGTTTATAACATCATGAGTAACAATTATGAGCAAGTATGAATAATAAGTATCACTGGAAATCATTTTCTCATCCCTAGAACAAAAAAAAAAGTGAAAAACAATATCAAGGACAAATAATCTATTGTCACATTCATACATAAATAACAACAGTTTTAAGGTGTTGTCTAATATCATCAAGAAAGCTGATAGGAAAATTATAATCTAAAGTGGTATGAGGGATAGTGTCTGAAGCTAGTCTCCCAGTGTAGGAAAAGGGAAAGTTGGCTAGCTGGAGGGAACCCATGATTAGCATATTGCCGAACCACTTCATTGAATCCATCCTGGTAGGTAGTCCGCATAAGGGACAGGAGACATTTCTGTTGCTTTGGATCAGTTGTGTGTGCATCTTGATGGAACCTGGTACAATGTTCTCTGTGTTCCCGGAGAGCTTGGAAGACTTGACAATATCACTGTGATACTTGAATTATAGCATCAACCAGGGTGGACACATCGTCAGATTGGGAAGTCTGACCTTGTTGCATGACCCTCAACATGTCTATCATATCTTGATGTATGAAAGCTTAACTCTCCTCCACTTCCTTAGTGTAAGCCCTAGTGCGAGCAATTTCACTCCTCAATTGCTATAGAGAGGTTTCTTGCCTGCGGATTTGGGAGTGAGCGTGAGCTTTAACTGATATTAAAGTGAAATTTTCGTGTACCTCCTTGCTCAATCGAGTCCAGAGGGTGGATATAGTTTTCTCGTTTCATTGTTTCTCGCATTGGAGGGTGGATATCATCTCTGCATCCTTCTGTTGCTGACCTCAAAGGGTTGCTATAGTTTTCACATCCTCCTGCCTCCGCCATTGGGTTTTAGCTATTTGGCACTGATAGCCAGCCACTTTCTATGACAAGAAGTTTTCTCTATCCCTGGAGGTAGTGGTATCTTCATCTTTATAGTTTTTGCATCCTTTCGTTGTTGGCTTTGAAGGGATACTATGGCCTCGACATCCTCTTGCCTTTGATGGTGGGCTTTGACCAGTTGGTTCTAGCAGCAAGCCAATTCTTGCAATAAGAAGTTCTCGCTATCTATGAAGGAAGTCATATCCTCCATTTGTTGTCGGGGCTGTTGTTGTAGTTGAACTCGGTATTGAAGGAAGGAGCAGTCTGATGTGAGCAAAATATATAGGATTTTAGGAGTTATTTTCGCTCACATCTCGTTGCATTTTATACTTGTTTCATGCATATCATACTTTGTTTTTCATACATTTCCTATTTTCTAATTCGGAGATCTTCTCTATGTGCTTTTGTGTGCAGGACAACATTTTACGTGAAAAATGGCACACTTTTGGAGCAAAATGAATACATTTGACAGCTATAATAGAAGGACACATGACCTAACCTTGTGGATCCACACGCTTGACCCTAGATCATGAACACATGCCACACATGGCCTGGCCGTGCGAATCCACATGACCATGTGGCGCTAGGATGATTTCAACGCAATTAGGGTTTTTCTGGGTTTCGGGAAGATCCAACCTCATGTCTATATAAGGAAAGTTATACCCAAACCCTAGGGGGGAGGCACGACGGCCGGGACAACACACCGACACCCTAAAAAGCATCAGGAACTCGCAATGGCGAGGAAGGAAGCCGCTCAAGGATCATGTTCTGCACTTCAATGCTAGAGAGAAGAGCTACAGTGCATTGTAGTTCACGTTCCTTGCGCAATTTACATTATTTCTATGAATTTGATTATGCTTTGTGTTTCTCTTCTCGTATTCATGGAGTAGATTCTCTGATTCTAGGATTAGGGAGTAGTTTATGGACGTAGAATATGTTATTTCAAATATATTTATGTTCTTGAATTCATATTTGCAAATGATGTTTGTTTAGATTGATAGTTATTCGTTTTGGCTTTCTATCTATTGTTCATAGCCGATATGAGTGGTGACAATTCTCATATCAAAGATTTTGGAGAACTAAGGAGGAGCCTAAGGGTTGACCTCTCTCCAGTAACCTCCGATAGAAGGGTGTGATAGAGTCGGGAATGACACACATTCTGATTTGTCACAGGGATTGATTTGGCATCCTCGTACCGCCTACCCCATCCTAAAGCCAGGGGTCGACCTAGTATGGTAGATGTAGTTCCCAATAGATGCGAAGGCTAATCAGGGAAGTGTATGATGCCCCTTCCACAAGACCATAGTTAGACATCTAGACAACACTCAATTGGTAGCATGTTTTGCGATGCACAAGTGAAACCAAAATCCTAAAATTCCCTCCAAAGACTCGTAGAAACCCTTCTCTTCCACCATGTGACATCGTACTAGAGTTAAGATTGCCGCCAATCCTCGTAATCACAACCGCTAGAACTAATCTCCGAACAAGAATCTCCACCGAACAATCGGTACTCGAATCTCAGTCCCTGTGGGATCGATAATCTATTTATTACTTGATGACATCCGTTCACTTGCGAGAAATGAGTGTGAGCGCACGCTTCAAGTCCTCGATGATTTTCGTCGCGAGGTTTGAGGACGCGTTCGCATGCATCAAGTTTTTGGCAGTGTTGCCAGGGACTAATTGATTCGATATTGAATCAAGAGGTGGATAGTTAGATCGGACTTAGAATTAGATTTATTTGCTTGATTTATTTTTATTTTTATTTCATATACTTCAGCTTTAGATTTTTCATATCTAGATTAAGTTTAGATTAATTTTAGTAGTTACATTGCATTAACGTTCAGTTTAAATTTTCTATATTTGATTTCGTAGAATAGAATTTTCTGCATTTGATTTAGTATTTACACTAGTTTATTTCCTATTTTTGAGCATTAGGTATACTCCTAATTTAGTGGCTCGGTTCTTCGTATGCATAGATGTTGGGTTTCCGGCACCGCGGCGAGTGTGTTTTTGAACATGTTTCGTAAACATGTGTACAGCGGAAGGAATAAAATAATAAATCTAATTTATTACAACACACACATCACACGTATGCATAGTACAACATGTGTAGACATAACCGTAAATTCAAATTTTGCAATAAAAGGAAATTTATACTACGTATACCTGACGTATCACGTGTAGCGGGAAAGGCATCAACCGGAACGATTCTCGCTAGAATCGTCTCTATCCGTATCCACGCCGAGTATCTTCGGGATGACTTCACAAAGTCACGAGCCTCGTCTTCATACCGGTTACTAGGCTCGTGTTGAAGACGATGTGATCAAGAGAAGATCACGATCCGAATCAAAATTCGGATCCAAAATGAGTCCTCAAAAACTCGCTTCTCCGGAGAGGTATTCGTCAACCGTTTGACGAATCCTTCGTCCTCCACCTATGAGGACTACCGGAGATCGAATCCCCGACAAGGCTACCACTGTCGAAGCTCCAAACGTCGTCCAAACGACTCTCCAACAAGAAGGAAACAGGCTGTCAAAAAAACTGGACAGCTTTGGTGGAGGAATAGGGGTCGGCCAAAAAGGAAGGTTGAAGCTCACCTTATTGCCGAACCCAAAGGAGATCACCGGAGCTCCTCCGGCAGCAGCTCGATGCCGGCAAGGGGAGAGGACGGCAGCTGCTGGACGCCGGCAAGGATATTGGGTGGTGGTGGGCGGCGGAAAGGGGGTTGGCGCCGACTACACCAAGGAGAAGTGGGCAGCAACAATTAGGGTTGCAAGGATTTGGATTAGGGATTAACAAAAACCCTTAAGCCCTATTTTATAGAGAACAAATTCTCTTAATGGTTATCGGATCATAACCAAAAGCCCGCTAACCCGCCCCATTAATTTAAGTTAAAATAAACCAAACCATGATGGTTTATTTTAAGTTAAAATGAACCGAACCAACTTTGGTTCATTCGTTTAAAACAAACTAAACCCGTTTGGTTTATTCTCCTCCATTGGATTAGAACAAAACCAATTTGGTTCATCCATCATGTCTTTATAAGACACAACCCATCCACGCTTCCATTGCGACTGAAATGATTTCATGCTCGCTTCATTGTTTGGTCTAACCAAACCTAGTTTCTCTCAGTCTGAGAATCTCATTCTCAAGGTCATTTTAAATCCTTCGGATTACGCTCGTTGTGCATGTGACCAAATAGGTTCTCGGTTTATGTTGGCCATCTATAATTAACCATTAATTATAGAACGATCATGAGTGGCACCTAGTAGTACATCATGATCCCCAATTAATCGAAAAGATCAACGGTTGATCTCGAACTATTTCTGAAACCCTTCAACAGCTCGAATGAATCGTGCCCCATTCCCTTCACTCATCTTATACCCACTTGGTTTAGGACATGGTCTATAGTGTCAGTCCCCACTAGGTTGACTACGTCACACCTAGCCCAAGTATCATTTCCTCGTCCTACGGATTCTAGTTACTGCACATGTATCGAAGAGTACCTTACTCTAAACATGTAATGCTTTGGCCGAAGACTTTAGTAACAATCCGACGAGAGGCCATGGGTATACATCTCCTCGCAAGGAGTGGTGAATCCTTTATAGGCTATTCAAACACCTTCGATCACTTCGACTTATACCCAATCATCCCGGGTCCATATCTTCTTAGAGATGCTTGCTTAAGATGTCAAAGCATAAGTCTTTATGATCAAGATGACTTGAATACCTCAAGTCAAAGGAACATCGCACTTAAGCTGCAGTAAGAACTTCATTGACATATCTATATATGCAGAGAACCATATGAAGTCTTACGGCTGGTCACTCCAATGAACTAGTTACCATAACTAGCATCCATGATTAACTCCCGACATCACAATGTCTCCAACCAGTGAGAATCAGCTGCCACATACTCAGCTTCCATGGTGGAGTCCGCCACACATTTCTGCTTGACACTCCTCCAAATAATGGCTCCACCTCCCAAAGTAAACACAAAACCTGAGGTAGACTTACTGTTATCCCTATCAGATTGGAAGTCAGAATCCATGAAACCCACAGGGAGTAATTGGTTTGCTCGGTAAACCAGCATATAATTCCTAGTCCTTCTCAGGTACTTCAAGATATGCTTTACCGTAGTCCAATGTCCCTATCCTGGATTACTCTGATATCTGGTGACAATGCCCATGGCAAAGCAGATATCTGGTCTCGTACATAGCATCGCATACATGAGGCTTCCTACTGCCGAAGCATAAGGAACCACATTCATCTCCTCTATCTCCTCAAATGATCTAGGATACATCTCCTTAGATAAAGGAACTCCATGCCTGAAAGGTAGAAAACCCTTCTTGGAGTTCTGCATGCTAAAACGATCCAATATCGTGTCTATGTATGAAGCTTGGGATAAGCACAACATCCTTTTCCTGCGATCCCTTATAACCTTGATCCCAAGGATGTGTCCCACTTCTCCCAAGTCCTTCATATCAAATTGTTTGGACAACCATACCCTTACGTCCGATAACACCTTGATATTGTTGCCAATCAACAAAATGTCATCTACGTATAGTACAAGAAATACCACTATGTTTCCGTCACATCTCTTGTATAAACAAGACTCATCCGGACTTTGAATAAATCCATAAGACTGGATTATCTCATCAAAGCGGATGTTCCAAGACCTCGAAGCTTGCTTCAATCCATAAATGGACCAATTAAGCTTACATACAAGATGCTCTTTTCCCTTAGCAATGAATCCCTCTGGTTGCTTCATATAGATGTTTTCCTTAAGACTTCCATTAAGGAAAGCTGTCTTGACATCCATCTACCACACCTCATAATCCATATGAGCTGCTATGCATAAGAGAATCCGGATAGACTTAAGCATGGCTACCGGCGAAAAGGTCTCCTCATAATCGATACCCTCTTTCTAAGTATACCCCTTCGCAACAAGCCTCGCTTTGAAGATCTCAACCTTCCCATCTATTCCTATCTTTATCTTGTAGATCCACTTGCATACAATGGTTTTCACACCATCGGGTGGTTCTACTAGCTCCCAGACCTGATT
This sequence comes from Wurfbainia villosa, assembly GCA_025175895.1. Lineage (NCBI taxonomy): Eukaryota > Viridiplantae > Streptophyta > Magnoliopsida > Zingiberales > Zingiberaceae > Wurfbainia > Wurfbainia villosa. The sequence goes on along the minus strand of CM045988.1, from coordinate 46,798,742 downwards.
TGAATCCATAGATTCAATCTCAGTATTCATTGCACTTTGTCAAGATACTGCATCTTTATCTTGGATTGCCTCGTCATATGTCCAGGGATCAGGTTCATGTTCTCCAAGGACCAAATCAGAAAGATTCTCCCAAGAACATGAATCTATCAGGCTGTCTCACAACCCTCCTACTACGATGAGGTATCACCTGTGCATCCTCTGTGACACGTGGTGCAGTGACATGTGGAATATCCTCTTATACTGGCGGTACTAAAGAAGTGACTTCCCCTTTTAACTCCTCCAGAACAATTTTACTCTTGGACTTGTGGCTCATCACATAGTCTTCCTCTAGAAATCTGACATACGTGCTAACGATCACCCTCTGATCTCTAGGACTATAAAACAAGCCACTCTTCGTTCCTCTAGGATAGCTAACGAACAAGCGTACTTCTGTACGAGGTTCCAACTTACCAGTATATGCCTTCAGCACATGTGCTGGACTCCCCCATATCCGAATATGTCATAGATTAGGCTTTCGCCCAGTCCACAACTCTGTGGGAGTAGAAGACACTGATTTAGATGGAACCAAGTTCAGAATGTACACCGCCGTATCTAGAGCATATCTCCAGAACGAATCTGGCAAGTCAGAATAACTCATCATCAATCTAACCATCTCCATAAGAGTCCTATTCCTTCGCTCTGCTACACCATTCTGCTGGGGTGTGCTAGGTGCAGTCAATTGGGATTGAATCCCAGCCTCTGATAAGTAGTTCCTAAACTCTCCCAAGAGGTACTCACCTCCATGATCAGATCGTAGTGTCTTGATACTTTTACCTTGACGTTTCTCCACATCAGCCTTGAATTCTTTGAACTTGTCAAAGCATTCAGACTTGCGATGCATTAGGTAAATGTATCCATATCTTGAGTAATCGTCTATAAAAGAGACGAAATACTCAAAACCACCTCTAGCCTGGATAGACATAGGACCACACAAATCAGAATGAGCCAATTCTAACACATCTTTGGCTCTATACCCCTTGGCCTTAAAAGGCCTCTTGGTCATCTTACCCTCCAAGAAAGATTCACAGGTTGGGAGATCCTCCACCACTAATGAACCCAAAGGTCCATCAGCTATCAACCTTTGAATTCTGCTTAGGTTAATGTGACCAAGCCTAAGATGCCAAAGATATGTTTGGTTCACTTTCGAAGGTTCTTTTCTCTTATTGGAATTAGAAAATGAGTTATTAACTTCAATTTGCATTGTGGGAGGTTTTGGTTCAAGTGTGTACAATTTCATATCAATGCACCCGAACAGATAATGTCCCTATTCCTTCTTATAACAACTCTGTCATTAAAAGAAATAGAATATCCATCCATAAACAATTTAGAAACTGAAATTAAATTCTTTCTAAACAAGGGTACATAAAGACAATTCTTAAGAACCAAAAGTTTATTTTTCTCAAAAGATAAATGAATGTCTCCCACTGCAATAGCCGCCACCTTCGTGGCAATGCCCAAGTACACGGTAATCTCCCCCTCAGCCAGTCATCTAGTTTCTTGGAACCCCTACAAAGTATTGCAGACATGATCAGTGTGTTGGATCGATGCGGTTCGCTAGAGGGGGGGGGGTGAATAGCGAAAGAAAATTTTTCTCGTACGAACTCGTTTTAAAAGAAAACTTGTATGCAGCGGAAAGGTAAGCAAAACAAAAAGTAAAGGAGACAATAGACACAAGAGATTTACTTGGTTCGTAGCCGAAGGCTACTACTCCAAGGCCCTAGTGGTCCTTGACCACGTACGGAGGGCAAAAGCACTAAAGGAACTCCTCCTCGTTAGAGGTAGGAGTTAATCGATACAAGAAGAAACCACAAAAACTTGAGGTAGAGGGACACTCCCCCTCTCCTCGTATACGATAAAAGCTCCGGAAATATAAATGACAAACTGATAACTAAGACCGACGTACAATAATAAAGAAAGTTAAACCTAGACGTCGGAATGGAAGGACTTCGTTGTCGTAGAGTTGCAGCGTAACGGAGGCTTTTGAGCACTTAGAATTGTTGATGAAACCCTAGGTTTGGCCCTCCTTTTATAGCCTTTGAGCCCCTTTTCGAGTGGGTCTTCAACCAATCACAAATGGACACCAAACCGCTTTGAGGTGGAGTGATAAGCCTTGACTCCTCGAATCTGATCATTGACCATCGATCGATGGCCATCATCGATCGATGGCGATGTCGATCGATTGATGACCTTCAGCCGATCGGCCCGATACAGCAAGTCGAGTCCTCCAAGCTGGCAGTCGACTGATGCTTGCTGCAAGTCAAAGTTAGCTCAATAAAAACATAATTTCGATGGTCGTCGACCATCCGATCTCGACCTAGACCATCTATAAGATGTCTTTGGTCGGATCTACGCTTAAGATCATCCTCGTAAAGAGGATACGACCTTACTTACTCTCGCACACACGAGCTTACCTCGATACTTATGTGTCGCTTTTGCTTCCGGCCTTCCACTCGATTCCTTCGGCTCCCTCCGAAGTAACTCGAGTATTGCCCGACTACCGCGGCTTCCTCCGAGTGTCGCTAGCCTTCAGCTCCAGCTATATCAATCTTCTGCACACTCGATTCAGCTCGTGAGAAAACAAAATAGACTTAACTTTTGTGTCTTTGCTATAATCAAAACACAGGTTCGATTTCGGTGCCTCACTGCACCAACACAGTGGCTCCCGTATCTACACACCAGGTGCCGATAGATAACACCGCTAAACATGTTTCAACGACTAGACCAAAAGATATACCTTTGTTCTTGCGGTTGGGGCAATCCTTCTTCCAGTGTCCAGTCTGCTTACAAGTGAAGCACTTGCCTTTCGGCTTCTTCACTCCTCCCTGTCCCACCGCCTTCGCCCCAGTTTGTTTCTTCTTCTTCTTGCCTTTCGGTTTAGAAGTAGAAACCTTTTAGGTCACCATGACATGCGCCTGAGCACTTTGACGAAATAGTCCCTTTGCCGCCTGGAGTTCTGTCAGAAGTTCCACCAACGAATACAACCTCTTATTCATGTTGTAGTTCAGGCGAAACTGCTCAAAACTTTTAGGTAGAGACTGGAGTATGATATCGACCTGGGTTTCCCCATCGATCTCAGCTCCTATGACCTCCAACTCATTCAAATGAGCCATCTTCTTGAGAACATGATCCCTCACGGGTGTTCCCTCGATCATGGTGGTCGTCATCAAGTTTCTCATGGTCTCTTGCCTCGCAGCCCGATTCTGTTATCCGTAAAGCTCCTTGAGATTGACCATCATATCATAAGGAGTGGATATGGCATGATGCTGATGTTGCAGTACATTTGACATAGATGCCAAAATGTAACACCACGCAATCTCATCGGCCTTGATCCACTTCTTATAGCTCTCTCTCTCCTTTTCCCCAGAATCATTTGCAGGCTTGGGAGGGCACTCTTCGAGGAGTACATATTTGTATTCCTCAGCAGTCAAGACAATGTCTAGATTCTTCTTCCAATCAACATAGTTGGGTCCAGTATGTTTGTTCTCTTTCAGTATCACAGCAAGTGGGTTGAAAGTCATTTTGAAAGAAAACCTAAGAATCACATAAATCAAAACATTAGATTTCAAAAAATTATTGATTCCTCAAACAATAAAATTTTAAAATCAACCAACACCTCAAAACACCGAGAATATTGTATGCCACGATAGTGTGGATGTATACGAATTCTACATTTGTAAGAGGAGGTTTTACCCATTAATTTTACTATCTTGTCAACCTAACTTTTTGACAAGTAAAATTAATAGTTGGTTCCTCTTTGGCCCTACAAATAAAAGCAGTGACTCCGATGGGAAGGATACTTATATCTGTAATTAAGTGTTCACCATTACTTGGTACCAAGGTAATTATCTCACGTTATGTGCCTTCCGATGGGGAAGTACACATGCTCCTTGATAATTCCCTATAACCATAATTGACCTTGTGATCCGCAAACAAACCCATCTGATATGGAGGAAGGCAGCCAGAGCCGACGCGCAAGTTTGTTTTCATCACTAGTCAAATCGTAATGGAGGCCGTGGAAATTTTTAAAAAATTCCCTCTCCCACTTAGTAATTTAAAATTGAGGAATTTTCTTAGCCTACGACATGCATATCAAACAAAAAGCAATAAATATGAAAAATAAATTATTTTCCAACTATTATGGATTTTGTCTTCAATATGTCTCCCGTCGCAATGCCTTCTCGTCCGCTCCTCCTACGCCATGTACAAGCCATCCAGAGATCCGAGTCGAGACTAAAACCTATTTTAATTTACATCCATCGATCCTATACTCCACGAGGGAGTGTACATGAAATCTAGATCGAAAGTAAACTAAAATAAAGTGTGGCTAAACAATGCCGTATCTAATTTACAAAAAATTAAATACTAGCCTCGTCAACCCCGAGGATTCAACAAAATACACACATACAATCACATACACACATATGGCCACAATAGTCGGATCTTATGCCTGCAACCAAAGAGTTAAACTACGCATATCCTACTATTATTCGGCACATATCGTATATGAAAAAGTGCATAAAAATTAACCGAATCCTAAACACACAAAATCGGAAACCTTGGCTCTGATACCAATTGAAGGGTTTTGCTTATCGAGTCCGTGAGGGGAAACTTTGCTTCCCACTTCACCTCGGTCGCTTGTTCATGGCGATCCCATCGATGTCCCCTGATTAAAAAAATTTAATCCTAGACATAAGGGATTGCCCAACTAACCAAGTCATCATCGTGCTATTCGTTTAGAGAGGTCTCTTGAACAAACAAGTTGTTCAAGCGACCAACCTCTATTCTACGAGTAGCCGCGGAATAGACGATGTCCGGATCGCCGGTTTTTGTATTTATGCTCGGGATCCAAGTATTATTTATCCATATACAGATTAATATCATGCTCATAATTGAAAAACAAATACAAACATATAACATATAAAAATTAGAGAATCGATATACCTCTCGATCTTCTAATGTATGACCTTCCTCCTTTCGGACGTCGTGTGGGCGACGATCTACCGTAAGTCGAAGCTCCTAGATCGCAAATCTTTCTTCGATGCTCTTCCAAAGCAAGAGGAAGAGTAGAAACAAAGTTCTTCTCCTCCCTAAACCAACCAACAAGGAACAATTAGAAACCTTGCCGCCGGCCAACTAGGAGGAGGACTTTGTGGTGGAATCCGACCAAGACACCAAGGGAAAACCCTATATCTTGTTTCCACCACCTAAGGAGAAGGAGAAGAGAGGCTTGGACGCTCGCCAAAGGCTGGAAGAGGGCTAGAAAACAAGCTGGACACCGGCCACCTTGAAGGAAGAAGAAGAAAAGGAATTACCTTCCTTATTTGGTGCCGCCCAAGCCCAAATCCTAATTCCTAAGCCCTTGCCGCCAACTCCAAAAACCCTAGCTCTCTTGATGTGTTCTCCACGACAACCCCATGCCCTCCTTTTATAGAGTTAGGGATAAGTCATGAATTAATCTCCTCCATTGGTTCTAGGGATTTAATCTCAACCGTCGGATCTAGAGATTTAATCTCAACCGTCGGATCTTAGAGATTTAATCTCTACCTATGGATATTAGAGTTTTGTTTCTATCCATTAGATCTAAGCTTCATGAGGTGTTAATAGGCTACATTAGGGACCATGAGGAGGAGTTGGATATTGGCCACCCATGGATCAAGCCCACATAAAGTCTGATCCACTAATGATGATCCAATCCACTAAAGGATCATCATTGATCTACCTCACCAACCCCCATATGATAATATGGGCTCCATATATTATTTGTACATTTTCTCCCCGTGTTTAAGATCTCGAATGTCCGTCGATTAATTAATTTTACTGACCATTAATTAATCAACATCTAACTCCATGAGTAGTACCACTAAACCTTTTTATCATGTCGGACCATAGTCCACCTGCAGGGTTTACATGATGAACCTTATGAGCTCCTTAAGGAGACATCATCATTATAATATATAGGACACGGTTTCCTCCTATAATCAACGGCACACCATATAAATAATATCATCTCTCAACTTACCGAGCCTATCGATTTAATCTATAAATCTCGTCCATTGGTAAATCAAAGAGATGAATACTAAGTATATGTGCCCGTTATTATATTGGGATTAAGAGCATGTACTAAATAATATCTGAGGTCCGATTCGATTATGTTGTCAGCAATAAATCGAATCACCTCTAAGTCAGTCCTGCTCAATACACACAAAGTGCACTAGTGTGATTCTATGGTCAAGATAAACCAATACCAAATCACACTACAACCATTCCGATGGTTTGTCCAAAGTCATCTCGGTTGTGATCCTTTACTTATACTTTTCAAGGGGCCGATAACATGATCTCACATGTGACACCACACACCATATTATCTACAATGTAAAGTATTAGACAAGATTGCATAACTATAAAAATATGCAAATAATGATCATGTGATTCTTATTTCAAAATAAAGATGTTCATACAAAAGGTAGACTTTTCAGTATACATCCCTAGAATGAGAAAGATGATTTAAAATGCATCAATATACATTTATAAATCCCATTCATTTTTTGAATTTCAAAAACCCCAAAATCACTTCGGGAGATCGTAGGTCCATCTCTGAATGGGCTGATATCCAACATAGATATGAACAACCTTAGAGAGAGTCCAACAAGTCATTCATAAGTACGATGGTAGGTATTAAATATACCGATTGCATATCACACATATGCAACTATCACAATGTGCTATCAACTAATTGAATGTTCACACATACATCGGGTTGTTAACACATTAACAAGTATGCATCATATGCATAACACCCAACTTCACCTCCCTTTACATCGACCTTGGAGAGAGTCCAACAAGCTGATGCTCCAGGTTAAAGACAACCCATTAATCGAGACATAGTTTTGATATGGTTAGACCGCATTCAACCAATTAGCCCGCCTTGGAGAGAGTCCAACAACCAAAACTAACGATTGACCTCTGACTCTTACCATATTGGTATTAAACTATTCCATGGTTTGAACATGTTCGGGTTCGAGTCGGGCTTGGAGAGAGTCCAACAACCCCAACAAGAAATGGAACTCTGGTTCTAACCATATTAATGGAAGGTGTAGGCTTTAATATTGAGTAAAGCTTTTTTATGTCTCATCCTCTTTGCATGCAAATAACTATTATTTACATGGCATGGCATACATGACATGACATATATGGCATACATCTACATGTCACGACACGCATGGCAAAATGATATGCATCTAATGCAATTACATGACATACAATTATGACATGTACAAAATTTCCTTATATGTCATAACTATTTATGGAAATAAAATATGTTTAAGATTTGATTCTCCAAATCAAATCATGATTAAATTAGGAAACAAATTTCCAAATCTAATCACATATTTTATTTGTGGAAATAGTTGATTAAAGAAAGTCAATTTAGAAAACTAATTTCCTAAATCATCAAAACTACTTATAGAAATAAAATATTTTAAGATTTGATTTCCCAAATCAAATCATGATTAAATTAAGAAACGAATTTCCAAAATATAATCAAATATTTTATTTATGAAAAATATCAATTTCCATAAATACTTCCAACTTTCCAAAAGTAGAAGATTTCCATAAATACTTCTAGACTTTCCAAAATTAAAAATTTTCATAAATACTTCTAACTTTCCAAAAGTAGAAAATTTCTAGAAATATCATTATGACTATCGCAAAACAATTTTACGATTATGTCGAAACACAACCTGGGCTCTGATACCACTGTTGGATTTCCGGCACCGCGGCGAGTGTGTGTTCGAACATGTTTCGTAAACATGTGCACAGCGGAAGGAATAAAATAATAAATCTAATTTATTACAACACACACATCACACGCATGCATAGTACAACATGTGTAGACATAACCATAAATTCAAATTTTACAATAAAAGAAAATTTATACTAAGTATACCTGACGTATCACTTGTAGCGGGAAAGACATCAACCGGAACGATTCTCGCTAGAATCGTCTCTATCCGAATCCACGCCGAGTATCTTCGGGATGACTTCACAAAGTCATGAGCCTCATCTTTGCACGGTTTACTAGCCTCGTGTTGAAGACATGTGGTCAAGAGAAGATCACGATCCGAATCAAAATTTGGATCCAAAACGAGTCCTCAAAAACTCGCTTCTCCGAAGAGGTATTCGTCAATCGTTTGACGAATTCTTCGTCCTCCACCTATGAGGATTACCGGAGATCGAATCCCCGGCAAGGCTACCATTTTTGGAGCTCCAAAAGTCGTCCAAACGACCCTCCGACAAGAAGGAAACAAGCTGTCCAGAAAACTGAACAACTTTGGTGGAGGAATAGGGGTCGGCCAAAAGGAAGGTTGAAGCTCACCTTGTTGCCGAACCCAAAGGAGATCACCGGAGCTCCTCCGGCAGTAGCTCGACGCCGGCAAGGGGAGAGGACGACAGCTGCTAGACGCCAACAAGGAGATTGGGTGGTGGTGGGCGGCGACAAGGGGGTTGGCACCGACTACACCAAGGAGAAGTGGGGGACAACAATTAGGGTTGCAAGGATTTTGATTAGGGCTTAACAAAAACCCTTAAGCCCTATTTTATAAAGAACAAATTCTCTTAATGGTTATCGGATCATAACCAAAAGTCCACTAACCCGCTCAATTAATTTAAGTTAAAATAAACCAAACCATGATGGTTTATGTTAAGTTAAAACGAACCGAACCAACTTTGGTTCATTCGTTTAAAACAAACCAAACCCCTTTGGTTTATTCTCATCCATTGGATTAGAACCAAACTAATATAGTTCATCCATCATGTCTTCATAAGACATGGCCCATCCACGCTTCCATTGCGACTGAAACGATTTCATGCTCGCTTCATTGTTTGGTCCAACCAAACCTAGTTTCTCTCGGTCTGAGGATCTCATTCTCAAGCTTTTTTTAAATCCTTCAGATTACGCTCATTGTGCGTGTGACCAAATAGGTTCTCGGTTAATGTTGGCCGTCTATAATTAATCATTAATTATAGAATGATCATGAGTGGCACCTAGTAGTACATCATGATCCCCAATAAACCGAAAAGATCAACGGTTGATCCAGAACTATTTCTGAAACCCTTCAGCAGCTCGAATGAATCGTGCCTCATTCCCTTCACTCATCTTATACCTACTTGGTTCAGGACATGGTCTATAGTGTCAGTCCCCACAAGGTTGACTACATCACACCTAGCCCAAGTATCATTTCCTCGTCCTACGAATTCTAGTTACTGCACATGTATCGAAGAGTACCTTACTCTAAACATGTAATGCTTTGGCCAAAGACTTTAGTAACAATCCGACGAGAGACCATGGGTATACATCTCCTCGCAAGGAGTGGTGAATCCTTTATAGGCTATTCAAACACCTTCGATCACTTCGACTTATACCCAATCATCCCGGGTCCACATCTCGTTAGAGATGCTTGCTTAAGATGTCAAAGCATAAGTCTTTATGATCAAGATTACTTGAATACCGCAAGTCAAAGGAACATCGCACTTAAGCTTGTTGGGTTTCCGGCACCGCGGCGAGTGTGTGTTCGAACATGTTTCGTAAACATGTGCACAACAGAAGGAATAAAATAATAAATCTAATTTATTACAACACATACATCACATGCATGCATAGTACAACATGTGTAGACATAACTGTAAATTCAAATTTTGCAATAAAAGGAAATTTATACTATGTATACCTGACGTATCACGTGTAGCGGGAAAGGCATCAACCGGAACGATTCTTGCTAGAATCGTCTCTATCCATATCCACGTTGAGTATCTTTGGGATGACATCACAAAGTCACGAGCCTCATCTTCATACGGGTTACTAGCCTCGTATTGAAGACGATGTGATCGAGAGAAGATCACGATCCGAATCAAAATTCGGATCCAAAACGAGTCCTCAAAAACTCGCTTCTCCGGAGAGGTATTCGTCAACCGTTCGACGATTCCTTCGTTATTCACCTATGAGAATTACCGGAGATCGAATCCCCGGCAAGGCTACCGCTGTCGGAGCTCCAAATGTCATCCAAACGATGCTCCGACAAGAAGGAAACAAGCTGTCCAGAAAACTGGATAGCTTTGGTGGAGGAATAGGGGTCGGCCAAAATGGAAGGTTGAAGCTCACCTTGTTGCCGAACCCAAAGGAGATCACCGGAGCTCCTCCGGCAACAGCTCAACACCAGCAAGGAAAGAGGATGGTAGCTGCTGGATGCCGGCAAGGAGATTGGGTGGTGGTGGGTGGCGGCAAGGGGGTTGGCGCCGACTAAACCAAGGAGAAGTGGGCGGCAACAATTAGGGTTGCAAGGATTTGGATTAGGGCTTAACAAAAACCCTTAAGCCCTATTTTATAGAGAACAAATTCTCTTAATGGTTATCGGATCATAACCAAAAGCCCTCTAACCCGCTCCATTAATTTAAGTTAAAATAAACCAAACCATGATGGTTTATTTTAAGTTAAAACGAACCGAACCAACTATGGTTCATTCGTTTAAAACAAACCAAACTCCTTTGGTTTATTCTCCTCCATTGGATTAGAACCAAACCAATTTTGTTCATCCATCATATCTTCATAAGACACGACCTATCCATGCTTCCATTGCGACTGAAACGATTTCATGCTCGCTTCATTGTTTGGTCCAACCAAACCTAGTTTATCTCGGTCTGCGAATCTCATTCTCAAGCTCGTTTTAAATCCTTCGGATTACGCTCGTTGTGCGTGTGACCAAATAGGTTCTCAGTTTATGTTGGCCGTCTATAATTAACCATTAATTATATAACCATATTGAGTGGCACCTAGTTGTACATCATGTTCCCCAATTAATCGAAAAGATCAACGGTTGATCTAGAACTATTTCTGAAACCCTTCAGCAACTCAAATGAATCGTGCCCCATTCCCTTCACTCATCTTATACCCACTTGGTTCAGAACATGGTCTATAGTGTCAGTCCCCACTAGGTTGACTACGTCACACCTAGCCCAAGTAGCATTTCCTCATCCTACGGATTCTAGTTACTGCACATATATCGAAGAGTACCTTACTCTAAACATGTAATGCTTTGGCCAAAGACTTTAGTAACAATCCGACGAGAGGCCATGGGTATACATCTTTTCGCAAGGAGTGGTGAATCCTTTATAGGCTATTCAAACACCTTCGATCACTTCGACTTATACCCAATCATCCCAAGTCGACATCTCCTCAGAGATGCTTGCTTAAGATGTCAAAGCATAAGTCTTTATGATCAAGATGACTTGAATATCGCAAGTCAAAGGACATCGCACTTAAGCTGCAGTAAGACCTTCATTGACATATCTATATATGTAGAGAACCATATGAAGTCTTACGGCTGGTCACACCAATGAACTAGTTACCATAACTAGCATCCACGATTAACTCCGGACATCACAATGTCTCCAGCCAGTGAGAATCAGCTGCTTGGATACACCAAGGAGTATACCTCGTGCTGGTCTCGACAGAATCAATGGTGTCCAAATCCATTAATTCATCGACTAGGGATAATTCCGATACATCACAATTACACATGTAGATATATTCACTAGTTGTGATCCAATCACAAATTCTCTCATGCTGTGAATCGTATCGTGGACATTTAGTAAATGAATTTAAGATCTAATCAAATACATGAAAACATGTATACTCAAATAGTGAATCTTCATTTATCATATAAATGGTTCAAACATAAGGCAATTGCCTTAGGACATCTCTCATATATTACTAACAAACTCCCACTTGGCCTAATGCCAATCGCTATGGTATCCAATACCATAAGCACTAACATGACCCTCAAACTTACTTTGAGGTAATGTCTTAGTCAAAGGATCCACTAAGTTCCTTTCAGTAGGGATTTTCTCGATTTGTATTTCCTTCCTACTAATGATCTCTCTGATCAGATGATAGCGGTGAAGCAGATATTTGGATCATTGATGAGACCACATCAAGTTCAGAGATGAATTTCTTGATCCAAATCGCTTCCTTTGCTACTTCCAAAGCTGCAATGTATTCTGCCTTAGTGGCATAATCCGCTATTGTGTCAAGCTTGGAACCATTCCAACTTATTGCGCCTCCATTCTAGGTGAATACATACCCAGACTGAGTCATGGAATCATCCTTGTTTGTCTGGAGTTGGCATCCGTATACCCACGTTTCACCATTTACCCTTCTCTATATATTAGGAACGTATCCTTAGTTCTTCTTAAGTATTTAAGGATCGTCTTAACAGTCACCCAATGATCCATTCCTGGATCAGACTGGTATCTTCTCGTGACACTCAGAGCATACGATACAACGGGCCTTGTACATAACATAGCATACATGATAGATCCTATTGTGGATGCATAGGGAATCTTACTCATGCAAATCCTCTCATCTTTTGGCGGATACTTCGTTTCAGTTACGTATTGCTTAATCAATGACAAGCCATAAATAATATAAATGCTTGAGCTTATCGAGCCTATTGATCTATCTCTATAGATCTTAATCCCGAGGATGTAGGTTGCTTCTCCCAGGTCTTTCATGGAGAATGTCTTGGATAACCAAATCTTAACTGACTGTAAGATTGAAACATCATCTCCTATAAGTAATATGTCATCGACATACAATACTAGGAACACGATTGCACTCCCACTAACCTTCTTGTACACACAAGGTTCATCTGAATTTTGTGAGAAATCAAACTTTTTTATTGTCTCATCAAAACGGATATTCCAGTTCCTAGATGCTTGCTTCAATCCATATATGGACCGTCGCAATTTGCATACCTTGGTTTTATCAACAGATGTGAAACCCTCAGGTTGTATCATATACACGTCCTCGAGCAGGTTTCCATTAAGAAAAGCTATTTTCACATCCATCTGCCATATCTCATAATCATAATGAGCCGCTATGGCCAGGAGCATCTGAATGTATTTAAGCATAGCTACAGGCGAATAGGTTTCGCCATAATCAACACCTTGTTTATGACGATATCCTTTCTCTACTAATCTAGCCTTATAGGTAATCACATTACCATCCATGTCGGTTTTCTTCTTGAAAACCCACTAGCACCCTATAGGCCTGATGCCTTCAGGTGGGTCAACAAAGTTCCAAACTTTGTTTTCTTACATGGAATCCATTTTCGACTTCAAGGCTTCAAGCCACTTATCCCTTTCTGAACTTGTCAGAACTTCTTCATAATTGGTAGGCTCCTCATCATCAATGAGTAACACGTCGTTCGATTCACTTACGAGAAATCCATATCTCTCAGGAATATTACGTGTTCTACCAGATCTACGAAGATGTGGTGTTTCAATAGGTCTAGCCGATTGCTCATCACTATGAGTTATCAGCTATTGTGCTTCACCAGGTATCTCATCAATGTCTATTTGAGTCTCTCGAGCCTCCTCAAGCTCGACGACACTCCCACTATTTTCTTGCAAGAGAAATTCTTTATCTAGAAACACAGCATGCCTTGAAACAAAAACCTTTTGTTCCACAGGATGATAGAATTGGTAACCCCTTGTTTCCTTAGGGTATCCAATAAATAGACATTTATCAAACTTAGCATCCAATTTGTCTAATACAGTTCGCTTCACATAAGCAGGACAACCCCATATCTTCAAGTAAGATACATGAGGTTTCTTACTATTTCATATCTCATATGGAGTAGTGGAGACTGTTAGTGATATATGAGAGATGTCCTAAGGCAATCGCCTTATGTTTGAACCATTTATATGATAAATGAAGATTCACTATTTGAGTATACATGTTTTCATGTATTTGATTAGATCTTAAACTCATTTACTGAATGTCCACGATACGATTCACAGCTTGAGAGAATTTGTGATTGGATCATAACTAGTGAGTATCTCTACATGTGTAATTGTGATATATCGGAATATTCCCTAGTCGATGAATTGATGGATTTGGACACCATTGATTCTGTCGAGACTAGCACATGGTATACTCTTTGGTGTATCCAAGCAGCTGATTCTCACTGGCTGGAGACATTGTGATGTTCGGAGTTAATCGTGAATTCTAGTTATGGTAACTAGTTCATTGGAGTGACCAGTCGTAAGACTTCATATGGTTCTCTACATATATAGATATGTCAATGAAGTTCTTATTGCAGCTTAGGTGTGAGGTTCCTTTGACTTGCGGTATTCAAGTCATCTTGATCATAAAGACTTATGCTTTGACATTTTAAGCAAGCATCTCTAAGGAGATGTGGACCCAGGATTATTGGGTATAAGTCGAAGTGATCGAAGGTGTTTGAATAGCCCATAAAGGATTCACCACTCCTTGCGAGGAGATGTATACCTATGGCTTCTCGTCGGATTGTAACTAAAGTCTTTGGCCAAAGCATTCCATGTTTAAAGTAAGGTACTCTTCGATACATGTGCAGTAACTAGAATCCGTAGGACGAGGAAATGATACTTGAGCTAGGTGTAACGTAGTCAGCCTAGTGGGGACTGACACTATAGACCATGTCCTAAACCAAGTGGGTATAAGATGAATGAAGGGAATGGGGCACGATTCATTCGAGCTGCTGAAGGGTTTCAGAAGTAAATCTGGATCAACCGTTGATCTTTTCGGTTAATTGGGGATCATGATGTACTACTAGGTCCCACTCATGATTGTTCTATAATTAATGGTTAATTATAGACGACCAACATAAAATGAGAACCTATTTGGTCACATGCACAACGAGCGTAATCCGAAAGATTTAAAACGAGCTTGAGAATGAGATTCTCAGACCGAGAGAAACTAGGTTTGGTTGGACCAAATATGGAGCGAGCATGAAATCGTTTCAGTCGCAAGGGAAGCATGGATGGGCCGTGTCTTATGAAGACATGATGGATGAACCAAATTGGTTTGGTTCTAATCCAATGGAGGAGAATAAACCAAAGGGGTTGGTTTGTTTTAAACGAATGAACCAAAGTTGGTTCGGTTCGTTTTAACTTAAAATAAACCATTATGGTTTGGTTTATTTTAACTTAAATTAATGGAGCGGGTTAACGGGCTTTTGGTTATGATCCGATAACAATTAAGAGAATTTGTTCTCTATAAAATAGGGCTTAAGGGTTTTGTTAAGCCCTAATCCAAATCCTTCCAACCCTAAGTTGCCGCCCCTCCTTCTCCTTGGTGTAGTCGGCGCCAACCCCCCTTGCCGCCGCCCACCACCACCCAATCTCCTTGTCGGCATCCAAAAGCTGCTGTCCTCTCCCCTTGCCGACGTCGAGCTGCTGCCGGAGGAGCTCTGGTGATCTCCTTTGGGTTCGGCAACAAGGTGAGCTTCAACCTTCCTTTTTGGCCGACCCCTATTCCTCCACCAAAGCTGTCCAGTTTTCTGGACAGCTTGTTTTCTTCTTGTCGGAGCGTCATTTGGACGACGTTTGGAGCTCTGACAGCGGTAGCCTTGCTGGGGATTCGATCTCCGGTAATCCTCATAGGTGGAGGACGAAAGATTCATCAAACGGTTGACGAATACCTCTCCGGAGAAGCAAGTTTTTGAGGACTCATTTTGGATCCGAATTTTGATTCGGATCATGATCTTCTCTCGATCAAATCATCTTCAACACGAGGCTAGTAACCCGTACGAAGACGAGGCTCGTGACTTTGTGAAGTCATCCCGAAGATACTCAGCGTGGATACGGATAGAGACGATTCTAGCGAGAATCATTCCGGTTGATGCCTTTCCCGCTACACGTGATACGTCAGGTATACGTAGTATAAATTTCCTTTTATTGAAAAATTTGAATTTACGGTTATGTCTACACATGTTGTACTATGCATGTGTGTGATGTGTGTGTTGTAATAAATTAGATTTATTATTTTATTCCTTCCGCTGTGCACATGTTTACGAAACATGTTCGAACACACACTCGCCGCGGTGTCGGAAACCCAACAGTGGTATCAAAGCCCAGGTTATGTTTCGACATAATCATAAAATTATTTTGTGATAGTCATAATGGTATTTCTGGAAATTTTCTACTTTTGGAAAGTTAGAAGTATTTATGAAAATTTTCTAATTTTGGAAAGTCTAGAAGTATTTATGGAAATCTTCAACTTTTGAAAAGTTGGAAGTATTTATGGAAATTGATATTTTCCATAAATAAAATATTTGATTAGATTTGAAAATTTATTTCCTAATTTAATCATGATTTGATTTGGGAAATCAAATCTTAAAATATTTTATTTCCATAAGTTGTTTTGATGATTTAGGAAATTGGTTTCCTTAATTGACTTTCCTTAATCAACTGTTTCCACAAATAAAATATGCGATTAGATTTGAATTTTTTTTCCTAATTTAATCATGATTTGATTTGGAGAATCAAATCTTAAACATATTTTATTTCCATAAATAGTTATGACATATAAGGAAATTTTGTACATGACATAATTGTATGCCATGTAATTGCATTAGATGCATATCAATATGCCATGTGTGTCGTGACATGTAGATGTATGCCATATATGTCATGCCTTGTAGATAATAGTTATTTGCATGCAAAGAGAATGAGACATAAAAACCCTAACTCAATATTAAAGCCTACACCTTCCATTAATATGGTTAGAACCAGAGTTCCGTTTCTTGTTCGGGTTGTTGGACTCTCTCCAAGCCCGGCTCGAACCTGAACATGTTCAAACCATGGAATAGTTTAATACTAATATGGTAAGAGTCAGAGGTCAATCATTAGCTTTGGTTGTTGGACTGTCTCCAAGGCGGGCTAATTGGTTGAATTCGCTCTAACCATATTAAAACTATTTCTCGATTAATGGGTTGGCTTTAACCTGGAGCGTCGCCTTGTTGGACTCTCTCCAAGGTCGATGTAAAGGGAGGTGAAGTTGGGTGCTATGCATATGATGCATACTTGTTAATGTGTTAACAACCCGATGTATGTGTGAAAATTCAATTAGTTGATATCACATTGTGATAGTTGCATATACGTGATATGCAATCGGTATATTTGATACCTACCATCGTAGTTATGAATGGTTTGTTGGACTCTCTCCAAGGTTGTTCATATCTATGTTGGATATCAGCCCATTCGGAGATGGACCTATGATCTCCCGAAGTGATTTTGGTGTTTTTGAAATTCGAAAAATGAATGGGATTTATGAATGTATATTGATGCATTTTTAATCATCATTCTAATATATGCTCGAGTTGTATTTCTAGGATAATTGATTGATCATGATGTCTTTGAATTTCCACTCTATCTTGGATTCAAATAAATTGACTGTGTCGAAATTCTTGGACTGGCTTAGAAACTTGAGAATTGTTCTCTGTTGGATCGATTTGAGCGCTAGAGGGGGGGGGGGGGTGAATAGCGATAAGAAAAAACTTTTAAATGTCGTTCGATTGAGTAAGCTTAGCGGAAAGATAGCAATAAATAAAAACACGAGGGGTTTTTACTTGGTTCGTAGCCTACGGCTACTACTCCAAGGCCCTAATGGTCCTTGACCACGCACGGAGGGCAAATATTAAACGAACTCCTTCTCGATAGAGATAGGAGTTAAGCGAATACAAAAACTCAATAAAGATTCAAGGTAGAGGGACAATACCCCTCTCCTTGATATTATTTAAAGCTTGAAAATAAAGACAACTTATACAAAATTAAAGATTATAGCGACTTCAAGGTTGGAGGTTGAAGCTTTAGTAAATCGTCTCAGCGCGTAGGGATGTCGGAGAGTCGGGCGTATCGGAAGCACTTGGAAGCTTTTGAATTGATGAAAAACCCTAGGTTTGGCCCTCCTTTTATAGCCTTTAAGCCCCTCAGCGAATGGGTCTTCAACCAATCACAAATGGGCACAAAACTCCTTGAAAAATGGTGATAAAGCTTGACTCCTCGAGGCTGATTTTTGACCACCGGTTGAATGGCGGTTGATTGCGCCGGTTGAACTGGCGGTTGAGTGGCAGCCACGATTTTTGACTAAAAAGGAGTTTAGCTCAAAATACAAGTGGTCGACGGCCACTTGCCGTCCGATCTCAACATAGACCTTCCATGGGAAGTCTTGGGTTGGATCGTCGCCTAAGGACGTCCCCGTACAAAGGACACGACCTCACTTACGCTTGCACACACGAGCTTACCTCGATACTTACTTGTCGCTTTTGCTTCCGGCCTTCCACTCGATTCCTTCAGCTCCCTCCGAAGTAACTTCGAGTGTCGCCCACTCACCGCGGCTTCCTCCGGGTGTCGCTAGCCTTGACTCGACATTGAGACTTTTACGCACACTTGATTTAGCTCGTGAGATAACAATATAAGCTTAACTTTGTATCGTTTGCTATAATCAAAACATAGGTTCGACTTAGGTGCCCACTGCACCAACAATCTCCCCCTTTTTGATTTATGGCAAACCCACATACAAAGTTAAGCAAGCATGAAGAATAATAATGTGCATGAGAGAAAAAAAAATGAAGATTAAGTTGGAGTAGTAAGGATTTTCTTCAAGTACTCCCCCTTGAGAAACCTCCCCCTTGACCGAGGTGAGTCTTTGAAGAAAGACCTTAATCCTCCCCCTTGAGGGTTGCTTTAAGTAATTAACATTACTTAAAATTAGCTTTAGTAAAACGTTTTAAAATTAGCTTTAGTAAAACGTTTTAGTTAAGCCCTTTCTCCCCCTTAAGTAAAACACTAACGACATAAATAAGTTAAGAATTCTCTTAACTTGGCCTTTTGTCAAAAGTTAAATAAGTTCTCAAAACCTAAAGTTAACTTTTGGTTTAAACATGAAGTAAGAGTTAAGTTATCAAAAAATTTGAAAAAATTTGACCCCTTAACTTTGGTCTTTTCTCCCCTTTTGCGTATATCGAAAAGAGTAAGGGTGTGTGGAAATCAAAATAATTGCTAAATTTAAAGTCCAAGCATGTTCCACATTTTTTATTAAAAAAATAGTATATTGAAAATAAGCTCATCTATGAAATGTTAGACTCATATTTGGCTTGATTGATATGAAGGATCAACGATCTGAGTAGTCGGTTAGTATGTATGATTATACTCCGTGGTTCATAGCGATGCACTAGCTCTACATCTGGAACCAGGAGTAAGGTCCTAACATCTCACGCCCATCTACGTGGCTAAGTACACAAACACATTAGTCCTATATGTTGTGAGATGTATTGGCTCCTTAAATCTATAGGTGCATGATATCTAAGGTATGACCTATGCTAGTTTCATGAAAAAGTAAGAAATAGTAGTAATATAATTTGCAAAACCTATTCTATTCCGCACATGCCTAATTTTCATCTCAAGAGACTAAATTCAGGGTAGTGGTTTAGTAAATATGTCTGCTAGGTTAGACTTTGAGTCAACATATTCGAGTTGTATGGAGCCGTTGGCTACATGTTCTCGAATGAAATGGTGTTTTACCTCTATATGCTTTGTCCTTGAATGGCATATAGGGTTCTTAGTTAGATTTATCGAACTTATGTTGTCTACAAAATTTTAGTTTTGGTGAAGTCAACCTAAAGTCTCGGAGAGTGTGCTTCATCGAAGAAGTTTGAGTTACACACTCACCCATCATAGCGTATTCCGGTGGTAGATAAGGCAACACAATGTTGCTTCCCTCTGCACCAACTCACTAGACTTGGTAGCGAGTAGTTGACAACAACCACTCGTGCTCTTTCTATCGAGTTTACTACGGCATAATCCGAATCGGGTGGCCGATTAGTTCGAACTCCGGTAGATCTAGGGTACCAAATACCAGCGTTAAGTGTACCCTTAAGATATCTAAGGATACGCTTAACTAGGGTTAGGTGAGACTCCTTAGCACGAGTTTGAAACACAGCGCACATACTACTGCGAATAGGATGTCGTCGGTCGACTCATGATTAAGTATAGGAGACTTCCTATCGCGCTCCTATAGTACTTTAAGTCAATGGACTTACTTTCTAGGTCTTCTCCTATGTTAACATTAATCGCCATTGGCGTTTATTATCTTAGCGTCTTGCATTCCAAATCTTTTAATTAACTCCTTAGTGTATTTTTGTTGATATAGGTATATACCATCCTTAGTTTGTTTAATTTGTAGACCTAAAAGAAACTTAACTCGCCTACTAAGTTCATTTCAAACTCACTTTCCATGAGTGAAAGCAGAACTCGTTTAGTAAAGGTGAGTTAGAGGTTCCAAAAATTATATCGTCTCGTAAATTTGAGCTATGAATATTTCTTTACCTAAGGTTTTTACGAAGAGAGTTGGGTCAACTAAGCCTTGGTTAAACCCTTTTGACTTGAGATGGATTGAAAGTCTCTCGTACCAAGCTCGAGGAGCTTGTTTAAGTCCATAGAGAGCTTTCTTAAGTTTTAGAACATGGTGGGTTTATCTAGATTTTGAATCCGGGGTTGGCTAACATAAACTTCTTCTTTAATGTATCCATTTAGGAATGCCGACTTAACATCCATTTGAAATAAGCTTAAATCCTCGATGTGCGGCATAAGCTAGCAACATTGAATGGATTCGAGTCTAGCTCTTGGGGCATAGGTTTATCGTAATCTAAGCCTTTGACTTGGTAAACCCTTTGGCGACTAACCTAGCCTTGTTTCTAACTACTTCACCTTTATCATCAAGCTTATTTCGAAACACCCACCTTGTTCCAATTATCGTTTTGTCTTTAGGTGGTGGTACTAATTCCCACACTTCATTCCTAGTAAATTGAGCTAGCTCTTCTTGCATTGCAATAATCCAATCGGGATCAAGAAGAGCTTGTTCAATTGATTTGGGTTCTATCTTTGAAATTAAGGAAATTTGACTAAGGTTCCTATAGGATGCTCTAGTTCGAACTCCTAGATTAGGATCTCCTATCACTTGATCGATAGGGTGGTTAGTCTGAATCCTAGATTGGGTTGGGTTTGTGTCACCTAATGCTTGATCAATGGGGTGACTTGGTTGAACACTAGTTTGACTCGGATCACTTGTCACTTGGTCGACAAGAGAAGTTGGTTGATGTGGATTAGACTCGATCTCGAGTCGAGTTAGGTCTAGTATGAGTAGGCTCGCTAATTGGGGTTGTCGGGGTTTTGTAGGTTCGTGTCCTTCATCAAATACTACATTGATAGTCTCCTCGACTCTAAGGGTGTCGTGGTTATATACTCTATAAGCTCTCTTGTAGTTGAGTATCCTAGAAATATTCGGTTGTTTTGGATGTAAATTTCCTAGGTAATCCTTAGTGTTTAGAATATGTACCTTACACCCAAATACCTAAAGTACTTGATGTTAGGTATTTTATCGTGATAAATCTCATACGAGGTCTTAAGGTGCCTCTTTACCATAAGGATCCTATTGGACATAGCAAGTCGTGCTAACGGTAGCCCAAAACCTATCGGTAGGTTATATTCGTTTAACATGGTCCTAGCGGCTTCTTGTAGAGTTCGGTTTTCCGCTCCACTAGGCCATTTTGTTGAGGGTCCTAGGGCAAGAGAATTCATGGTGGTATCCGTTTAGGTTCTGATCGGTGAACCTTTGATTTTGAATTCACCACCATGATTTCTAAGTCTTTTAACCTTAAGGTCTTTTTGATTCTCGATTAATTTGAATAGATTGATTAATTGATCTAGGGTATCATTTTTATGTTTGATGAACCTAACCCAGAGTAAACTGGAGTAGTCAAATTATGACTAAGCAATATTGACTTTTATTGAGTGACTTGGCTCCATGTGAATCAGAATAGATCCATATGCGGAGCTCAAGTACACTTGAGGTTCGTTCTTGGTTAGTTAACTTGTGTTGTGTCCTAGGTTGTTTTCCTTGTTGACAAGCATTACAGATTTTATTAACCAAGTTGTTGAGGTTGGGTAAACCTCGGCTAAGCCACTCGACTCATCTTGTGGGCCGAGTCTTGGGTGCAGTGGCCAAGTCGTCGGTGCCACAACCATGATTCCTCTTCTGTGTCATAAGACATTTGGCTAAGGATTTGATTAAGTTCATTGTATAAATGTTATTTGTCCTAGTTCCTTTGAGTATTGTTTTATTTGTTTCATTTGTTTTAATTACACATTCATTTTCTAAAAATACGACCTTATAGTTATTGTCACACAATTGGCTTCACTTCATGAGTTATATTCAAAATTCTCTACAAGTAATACATTTTTAATAACAAAATTGAGTTAAGCTCGATATCACACGATCAGATGATTTTGAGCTTGCCGTTATTCCCAAAGGCTCTACGATCCTTGTCGTTTGAATCGAAGCTTTGTGAATTTGAGTTGATCCCCGGTCATGTGTCGGGAGCAACCGCTGTCCAACATCCATTGATCCTACACACAAGGTGGTTGGATTGGATGTTAGATTTTTTTTTTTTAAATTGGTTGTAAGTTGTTAAACCTAGGTCATCTCACAATAGTCTATATGATCAAGCATGTTATACTTATGTGTTTTTTGTGAGATGACTCCCAATTAAATTTATTAAGTGGATTTAGGTTTAAGTGATTTTATGTTGAGATGATTTTCAATTAAATTGATTAAGTGGATTTAGGTTCAAGTAATTAGGATTTAGGTTCAAGTAATTTTATGTTGAGATGATTTTCAATTAAGTTTGATTAAGTGGATTTAGGTCCAAGTTAGATTTGGATTTAACCCAAGGCTTGTCAAGTTTACCTTTTCAAGATCATGGCTTCCAGGTCGTGGCGAGGCACAGGGGCCTTCTTTTATCGGATCATCGACCACTTCCTTAGACAAAGCCATGTTCAAGAAAATGATGACTTGACTCACCTAAGACTATTTCCTAGTCTAACTAGTTATTTTTGAAAAGAGGCTCCCCGAGGCTCAATCTTTTCGAAGGATTTTAGTTGGTTATTTGAAAAGAGGCTCCCCGAGGCTCAATCTTTTCGAAGGATTTTTTAGTTGGTTATTTGTGTATTCCAAGTGAGTTAAAAAAACAACAAAAAAAACTAAGCATGCAATTTCTAAGTTAAAGCACAAACATGTTTTGTACTGGCTCCCCCTAGACGGTTGAATCGGTTCGGTCTATCCACATAGTGGATTTGGTCCTTGGGAACCCAGTACGAGTTATATCCTAGAGTTGAAATCAAAGTGGTCTTAGGGACCCATGCTTGGACACATTTTTTATGTCTACTTACGATTGACATATACGACTTATTGGTCGTGTTTGAGCTAAACCCTAGTCCGGCCTTGTTGTACACGGCCCTTTGCGATCCAAGTAGGAGGTCAAGTCCTTTGGATCCCAAAGTAAACCTTTCAAACGTATTCCTAAGATCTTCGACTTGACTTTTCAAGAGTGAGTTCTCAACTTCGAGTTTTTCAACCCGAGTTGAGTCCTTCTCTTGAACTCGACTAGTCGAAGAGGTTAGAGACCTCGTGTTTGAGGAGTTTAACTTCCTCAACGAGTCTCGACCTTGGACTCGGACTTAGCTAACTTCCTAGACAAAAACCTAACCGTATTATGTAAAGTATTAAATAAAGTCGACTCACCTTAAGGGTATCTTTTGAACCGGATGCGTATCAGTGGCTTGACTTGAAGGTTGCCGTAGTCCGAATCATCCTCCGGTTCGACTCAAGTTCGGGTTCGGTCTCGTGTCCGACTCAATTGATTTAGCCATGAAGGCGTGGTCTTACGTCTTCTTCGGATAGCCTTCTTCCCATGTCGCGTTGAGGGCCTTCTTGTGCTTAGGTCCTTGGTGGTTGAGCTTGGGGCACTTTCGGACTTGATATGTCAAACACTACACTCATAACACCTAATATTAGAACTTTTAGGTTTACCTTGGTTGGGTCGAGTGTGGTTCGCTTTAGTCCCTTGGCTATTCTTGAGCTAGGTTCATTAGTTGTGATCAATTCCGGGTCAACTTCTTCTTTGGACTCGTCTTCCTCCTCGGTTGGTGGTGGCTTGCTTGCGATTTTCTTCTTCTTTGATCCTGCAAATAAAGCTATACCCCTCTCGGGTTCCGAGTTGGATTGTTCATGTAATTTGAAATCGGAAAAGAGTTCATCTAACCTAATTTTAGAAAGATCCTTGGAGACCTTGTAGGCATCGACCATGGATGCCCACAAGGTAGTCCTCGGAAAAGAGTTTAGAACATACCTTATAAGGTCGCGGTTTTCGACCTTTTGCCCGATTGCGTGTAAGTTGTTGACGATGTCCTGGACACGGGCGTGGAGTTGCGTCGCGGATTCGTGTTCCTGCATTTTTAGTGTGTACAATTTATTGAATAACAAATCACGCTTACATACCTTGGCTTGATCCGATCCTTCGTGTAACTCGATTAGTTTAGTCCAAAGATCCTTTGCGCTTATGAAGGGGGCGTAGCTCCTCCTTGGATAGGCCGCATTGGAGGATTTGTGTTGCCTTGGCGTCGGCTTTGACTTGTCGTTTTGTTGCAACGGTCCATTGATCATAATCCAAGGAGTCACCCACTTCATTAGTCGGAAGTGTAAAACCCGTTTGGATTATGATCCACATCTCGAGTTGGGTTTTGAAAGCATTCCATCCGACCCTTCCAATAGCAAGTCATCTCCGTTATAAAACAGAGGTCGGACGGTGCTAAAACCCTCGAGATGGGCCATTGAAACAAAAAGACAAAAAGAGCGAGAAGAAAAGCTAGCAAAGACAAAAACTCAAAACAAGTACCAAGACTCTGCGTCTTGGATTAGTAGTCTTGAGGAAGAATTTAACAAACAAAATAAATAGAAATAAATAGAATTAAAAGAAAATAAATCTGTAAAAAGCTAGATTGGTGGTTTCACCAAATCTTAGCAACCCACTCACGATACCAATTGTTGGATCGATTTGAGCGCTAGAGGGGGGGGGTGAATAGCGATAAGAAAAAACTTTTTGTAATCGTTCGAATTGGCACGAGTAAACGAGCGGAAAGATAGCAATAAATAAAAACACGAGGGGTTTTTACTTGGTTCGTAGCCTCGGCTACTACTCCAAGGCCCTAATGGTCCTTGACCACGCATGCGGAGGGCAAATATTAAAGCGAACTCCTTCTCGATAGAGATAGGAGTTAAGCCAATACAAAAAAACAAAAAATATTCAATGTATAGGGACACTCACCCTCTCCTTGATATTATTTAAAGCTAGAAAATAAAGACAACTTATACAAAATTAAAGATTATAACGAAGACTTAAAGTATTGTAGGTTGAATCTTTAGTAGTCGTCTCGGCGGCTGCCGTAGGGATGTCGGAGAGTCGGGCGTGTCGGAAGCACTTGGAAGCTTTTGAATTGATGAAAAACCCTAGGTTTGGCCCTCCTTTTATAGCCTTTAAGCCCCTCAACGAATGGGTCTTCAACCAATCACAAATGGGCACAAAACTCCTTGAAAAATGGTGATAAAGCTTGACTCCTCGAGGCTGATTTTTGACCACCGGTTGAAGCGGCTTGAGCTGGCCGGTTGAGCGGCGATTGAACTGCCGCCGATTGAACTTGCCGGTTGAACTGGCAGCCACGATTTTTGACTAAAAAAGGAGTTTAGCTCAAAATACAAGTGAATTCGACGGCCACTTGCCGTCCGATCTCAACATAGACCTTCCATGGGAAGTCTTGGGTTGGATCGTCGCCTAAGGACGTCCCCGTACAAAGGACACGACCTCACTTACGCTTGCACACACGAGCTTACCTCGATACTTACTTGTCGCTTTTGCCTCCGGCCTTCCACTCGATTCCTTCAGCTCCCTCCGAAGTAACTCGAGTGTCGCCCGACCACCGCGGCTTCCTCCGGGTGTCGCTAGCCTTCAGCTCCAGCATTGAGACTTTTCTGCACACTTGATTTAGCTCGTGAGATAACAATATAAGCTTAACTTTGTATCGTTTGCTATAATCAAAACATAGGTTCGACTTAGGTGCCCACTGCACCAACATTCTCAAGGTTGAAAAGCTTGCGTATGTCCTCGAAGCACCTCTTCCCGCCCATCCTAGTGACGATGCAACTCCGGACCAATTGTTGGTCTATCAGAAACATGTGACTGATTCTGAACTAGTGAGTTGCATAATGCTAGCCGCGATGGTACCCGAGCTGTGGAAGAAGCATGAGCATATGGATGCTCATACCTTAGTCTTTCATCTTTATGAGTTGTTTGATGAGTAAGTGAGATTCGAAAGGATCGAAGTCTCCAAGCTCCTCTTCACCTCTAAGGTGCAAGAGGGTTCATCTGTGGTACTACTCAACATGCTAAAGACTGTTGAGCCTTCTGAGAAGCATGAGCAGGGGACGGTGTTGTTAGTTGATTCCTCGAAGAAAGGTTCTAAGAGGAAGTCAAAGGAACAGTAGAAGGGGAAGAAAAAGGCTAAAAAGGAAGAACCATCTCAAAAGGGCACTTGCCATCATTATGGCGAGGGCCATTGGCGAAGAAATTGTAAGATTTATCTTGAGTTCGTGAAGAAGAATAAAGCATCGGATGCCCCATCTTCTTCAGATATTTTCATTATTGATTGTCATTCTATTTCCTTAAACACTTGGGTATTGGATACTAGGTGTGGCTCACATATATGTAATGACATACATGGACTAAGGAATAGAAGAAGACTCGTCAAGGGAGAGTCAAATTTATGTGTTGGGAATGGAGTAAAGGTTGCTGCACTCACCATCGGAACGTATTTGTTGAAACACCCTACAGGACTTGTCTTAGAACTGGATAATTGCTTTTATATTCCTTCGTTGATAAAGAACATCATTTCTATTTCTTGCTTAAATAGAAATGGTTTCCATTTGACGTTTAGTAACAATTGTTGTTATATAACTTTGAATGACGTACTTTATGGAACTGGAACTTTGAGCAATGGCATTTATACGTTGGACGTATCCAGGGACATTTTCAATATCGAAGCGAGCAACAAGCGTGCTCGAAAAGATAATCAATTAGACTCCTACATATGGCATTGCCGTCTTGGCCATGCAAGCAAGAAACGCATGTCCGAATTACACTGATGTGGAATTCTGGAATCGTTTGAATTGGATTCATACGATACATGCGAATCATGCTTGAAAGGCAAGATGACTAAGTTACCTTTTAATGGAAAAGGTGAACGAGGGGGAGAGTTGCTAGGTTTAATACATACTGATGTATGTGGACCTATGTCAACTCAAGATTTAGAAGGCTATAGCTACTTCATTACCTTCACCGATGATCACTCACGGTTTGGGTATGTGTTCTTGATGAAACAAAAGTCTGAAGCCTTTGAAAGGTTTAAAGAATTCAGAAATGAAGTAGGAAAACAACATGACAAGAGTATTAAAATACTTCGATCGGATCGAGGTGGTGAATACTTAAGTTAAGAGTTTCTTGATTATCTAAGAGACAATGGTATATTGTCTCAATGGACTCCGCCATATACACCACAGCATAATGGTGTATCTGAGAGGCGAAATCGGACCTTGTTGGACATGGTCAGGTCAATGATGAATCATGCGAATCTTCCCAGGTCCTTTTGGGGCTCTGCACTTCAGACAACTGTTTACTTGTTAAACAAATGCTAACCAAGGTAGTCTCTACTACTCCATATGAGATATGGAATAGTAAGAAACCTCATGTATCTTACTTGAAGATATGGGGTTGTCCTGCTTATGTGAAGCGGACTGTATCAGACAAATTTGATGCTAAGTCTGATAAATGTCTATTTATTGGATACCCTAAAGAAACAAGGGGTTACCAATTCTATCATCCTGTGGAACAAAAGGTGTTTGTTTCAAGGCATGCTGTGTTTCTAGAGAAAGAGTTTCTCTTGCAAGAAAACAGTGGGAGTGTCGTTGAGCTTGAGGAGGCTCGAGAGACTCAAATAGATATTGATGAGATACCTGGTGAAACACAATAGTCGATAACTCATAGTGATGAGCAATCGATTGGACCTATTGAAACACCACATCTTTGTAGATCTGGTAGAACACGCAACATTCCTAAGAGATATGGATTTCTCGTAAGTGAATCGAACGACGTGTTACTCATTGATGATGAAGAGCCTACCAGTTATGAAGAAGTGTTGACAAGTTCAAAAAGGGATAAGTGGCTTGATGCCATGAAGTCGGAAATGGATTCCATGTATGAAAACCAAGTTTGGAACTTGGCTGACCCACCTGAAGGCATCAAGCCTATAGGGTGCAAGTGGGTTTTCAAGAAGAAAACCGACATGGATGGTAATGTGATTACCTATAAGGCTAGATTAGTGGCGAAAGGATATCGTCAAAAACAAGGTGTTGATTATGACGAAATCTATTCGCCTGTAGCTATGCTTAAATCCATTCGGATGCTCCTGGCCATAGCGGCTCATTTGATTATGAGATATCGCAGATGGATGTGAAAACAACTTTCCTTAATGGAAACCTGCTCGAGGACGTGTATATGATAGAGCCTGAGGGTTTCACATCGGTTGATAAAACCAAGGTATGCAAATTACGACAGTCCATATATGGATTGAAGCAAGCATCTAGGAGTTGGAATATCCATTTTGATGAGACAATTAAAAAGTTTGATTTCTCACAAAATCCAGATGAACCTTGTTTGTACAAGAAGGTTAGTGGGAGTGCAGTCGTGTTCCTAGTATTGTATGTCGATGACATATTACTTATAGGAGACGATGTTTGATCTTCTGATTAGTTAAGATTTGGTTATCAAGACATTCTCCATGAAAGACACAGGAGAAGCAACCTACATCCTCGGGATTAAGATCTATAGAGATAGATCAAAAGCGGTTGCTTGGTCTTTCGCGGTCTACATATATAGGACCGAAAGTGCTAAAGAGGTTTAGCATGTCGGAATCCAAGAAAGGTTTCCTACCCATCAGGCATGGGGTACACCTTTCGAAGTCTATGTGTCCGCGCACAGAAGACGAGAGGATTTGCATGAGTAAGATTCCCTATGCATCTGCAATAGAATCTATCATATATGCTATGTTATGTACGAGACTCGATGTATCATATGCTCTGAGTGTCACGAGCAGATACCAGTCTAAACGGTTGCTTGGTCTTTCGCAGTCTACATATATAGACCGAGTGCTAAAGAGGTTTAGCATGTCGGAATCCAAGAAAGGTTTCCTACCCATCAGGCATGGGGTACACCTTTCGAAGTCTATGTGTCCGCGCCGAAGGCGAGAGGATTTGCATGAGTAAGATTCCCTATGCATCATGATAGGATCTATCATGTATGCTATGTTATGCGAGGCCCGATGTATCGTATGCTCGAGTGTCACGGCGGATACGGTCGATCGAGGAATGGATCATTGGGTTATTAAGGCGATCCTTAAGTACTTAAGAACTAAGGATGTGTTCTAATATATGGAGAAGGGTACATGGTGATCGTGGGTATCGGATGCGGCTTCGAGCGGACAAGGATGATTCAATGTCTCGATGCAGGTATGTATTCACACGGAATGGAGCGTGATAAGTTGGAAAGGTTCCAAACTTGACACTATAGCGGATTACGCCACTAAGCGAGAATACATTGCGGCTTTAGGCGTGAAAGGCGGTTTGGATCAAGAAGTTCATCTCTGAAATTGATGTGGTCTCATCAATGATCCAAACATGTGCTTCACCGCTATCATCTGATCAAGGAGATCATTAGTAGGAAGGAAATACAAATCGAGAAAATCCCCACTGAAAGGAACTTAGCGGATCCTTTGACTAAGGCATTACCTCAAAGTAAGTTTGAGGGTCATGTTAGAGCTTATGGTATTGAATACCGTAGAGATTGACATTAGGCCAAGTGGGAGTTTGTTAGTGATATATGAGAGATGTCCTAAGGCAATTGCCTTATGTTTGAACCATTTATATGATAAATGAAGATTCACTATTTAAGTATACATGTTTTCATGTATTTGATTAGATCTTAAACTCATTTACTGAATGTCCATGATACGATTCATAGCATGAGAGAATTTGTGATTAGATCACAACTAGAGAGTATCTCTACATGTGTAATTGTGATATATCGGAATATTCCCTAGTCAATGAATTGATGGATTTGGACACTATTGATTCTGTCGAGACTAGCACGAGGTATACTCCTTGGTGTATCCAAGCAACTGATTCTCACTGGCTAGAGACATTGTGATGTCCAGAGTTAATCGTGGATGCTAGTTATGGTAACTAGTTCATTGGAGTGACCAACCGTAAGACTTCATATGGTTCTCTGCATATATAGATATGTCAATGAAGTTCTTACTGCAGCTTAGGTGCGATGTTCCTTTGACTTGCGGTATTCATGTCATCTTGATCATAAAGACTTATGCTTTGACATCTTAAGCAAGCATCTCTAAGGAGATGTGGACCGAGGATGATTGGGTATAAGTCGAAGTGATCGAAGGTGTTTGAATAGCCTATAAAGGATTCACCACTCCTTGCGAGGAGATGTATACCCATGGCCTCTCGTCAGATTGTTACTAAAGTCTTTGGCCAAAGCATTACATGTTTAGAGTAAGGTACTCTTCGATACATGTGCAGTAACTAGAATCCGTAGGGCGAGAAAATGATACTTGGGCTAGGTGTGACGTAGTCAGCCTAGTGGGGACTGACACAATAGACCATGTCCTGAACCAAGTGGGTATAAGATGAGTGAAGGGAATGGGGCACGATTCATTCGGGCTACTGAAGGGTTTCAGAAATAGTTCTGGATCAACCGTTGATCTTTTCGGTTAATTGGGGATCATGATGTACTACTAGGTGCCACTCATGATCGTTCTATAATTAATGGTTAATTATAGACGTCCAACATAAACCGAGAACCTATTTTGTCACACGCACAACGAGCGTAATCCGAAAGATTTAAAACGAGCTTGAGAATGAGATTCTAAGACCGAGAGAAACTAGGTTTGGTTGGACCAAACATGGAGCGAGCATGAAATCATTTCAGTCGCAATGGAAGCGTGGATGGGCCATGTCTTATGAAGACATGATGGATGAACGAAATTGGTTTGGTTCTAATCCAATGGAGGAGAATAAACCAAAGGGTTTGGTTTGTTTTAAACGAATGAACCAAAGTTGGTTCGGTTCATTTTAAGTTAAAATAAACCATCATGGTTTGGTATATTTTAACTTAAATTAATGGAGCGGGTTAACGGGCTTTTGGTTATGATCCGATAACCATTAAGAGAATTTGTTATCTATAAAATAGGGCTTAAGGGTTTTGTTAAGCCCTAATCCAAATCCTTGCAACCCTAAGTTGCCGATCCCTCCTTCTCCTTGGTGTAGTCGGCGCCAACCCCCCTTGCCGCCGCCCACCACCACCCAATCTCCTTGGCGTCTGGCTGCCCGTCTCTCCTTCGGCGTCAAGCTGCTGCGGTGATCTCCTTTGGGTTTGGCAACAAGGTGAGCTTCAACCTTCCTTTTTGGCCGATCCCTATTCCTCCACCAAAGCTGTCCAATTTTTTGGACAGCTTGTTTCCTTCTTGTCGGAGCGTCGTTTGGACGACGTTTGAAGCTCTGACAGTGGTAGCCTTGCCGGGTATTCGATCTCTGGTAATCCTCATAGGTGGAGGACGAAGGATTCATCAAACTGTTGATGAATACCTCTCCGGAGAAGCGAGTTTTTGAGGACTCGTTTTGGATCTGAATTTTGATTCGGATCATGATCTTCTCTCGATCACATCGTCTTCAACACGAGGCTAGTAACCCGTACGAAGATGAGGCTCGTGACTTTGTGAAGTCATCCCGAAGATACTCAACGTGGATACGGATAGAGACGATTCTAGCGAGAATCGTTCCGGTTGATGCCTTTCCCGCTACACGTGATACATCAGGTATACGTAGTATAAATTTCCTTTTATTGCAAAATTTGAATTTACGGTTATGCCTACACATGTTGTACTATGCATGCATGTGATGTGTGTGTTGTAATAAATTAGATTTATTATTTTATTCCTTCCGCTGTGCACATGTTTACGAAATATGTTCGAACACACACTCACCGCGGTGCCAGAAACCCAACAGAGACTACCTTGGTTGGCATTCTATTTAACAAGTAAACAGCTGTCTGAAGTGCATAGCCCCAAAAGGACTTGGGAAGATTCGCATGATTCATCATTGACCTGACCATGTCCAACAAGGTCTGGTTACGCCTCTCAGATACACCATCATGTTGTGGTGTATATGGCGGAGTCCATTGACACAATATACCATTGTTTCTTAGATAATCTAGAAACTCTTGACTTAGGTATTCACCACCTCGATCCGATCGAAGTATTTTAATACTCTTGTCATGTTGTTTCTCTACTTCATTTCTGAACTCTTTGAACCTTTCAAAGGCTTCAGACTTGTGTTTCATCCAGAACACATACCCAAACCGTGAGTGATCATCGGTGAAGGTAATGAAGTAGTTATAGCCTCCTAAAGCTTGAGTTGACATAGGTCCACATACATCAGTATGTATTAGACCTAGCAACTCTCCCACTCATTCACCTTTTCCCGTAAAAGGTAACTTAGTCATCTTGCCTTTCAAGCATGATTCGCATGTATTGTATGAATCCAATTCAAACGATTCCAGAATTCCACATCGGTGTAATTCGGACATGCGTTTCTTGCTTGCATGACCAAGACGACAATGCCACATGTAGGAGTCTAATTGATTATCCTTTCGAGCACGCTTGTTGCTCGCTTCGATATTGAAAACATCACTGGTTACGTCTAACGTATAAACACCATTGCTTAAAGTTCCAGTCCCATAAAGATCTCCATTCAAAGTTATGTAACAACAATTGTTACTAAAAGTCAAATGGTACCCATTTCTATTTAAACAAGAAATAGAAATGATGTTCTTTATCAACGAAGGAACATAAAAGCAATTGTCCAGTTCTAAGACATGTCCTGCAGGGAGTTTCAACAAATATGTTCCGATGGCGAGTGCAGCAACCTTTACTCCATTCCCAACACGTAAATTTGACTCTTCCTTGACGAGTCTTCTTCTATTCCTTAGCCCATGTATGTCATTACATATATGTGAGTCACACCCAGTATCCAATACCCAAGTGTCTGAGGAAATAGAATGACAATTAATAACGAAGATATATGAAAAGGATGGAGCATCTTTTGCCTTATTCTTCTTCACGGACTCAAGATAAATCTTGCAATTTCTTCGCCAATGACCCTACTTGCAATAGTGATGGCAAGTGCCCTTTTGAGCTGGTTCTACCTTTTTAACCTTTTTCTTCTTCCCCTTCTGTTGTTCCTTTGACTCCCTCTTAGAACCTTTCTTCGAGGAATCAACTAACAACACCGTCCCCTACTTATGCTTCTCAGAAGGCTCCACAGTCTTCAGCATGTTGAGCAGTACCACAGATGAACCTTCTTGCATCTCAGAGGTGAAGAGAAGTTTGGAGACTTCGAACCTTTCGAATCTCACTTGCTTATCAAACAACTCATAAAGATGAAGGACTATGATATGAGCATCCATATGCTCATGCTGCTTCCGTAGCTTGGGTTCCATCAAGGCTAGCATGATGCAACTCATTTATTCAGAATCACTCACATGTTTCTGATAGGCCAACAATAGGTCCAGAGTTGCATTGTCACTAGGACGGGCGGGAAGAGGCACTTCGAGGACATTTGCAAGCTTTTCAACCTTGAGAATAATTCTCAAGTTTCTAAGCCAGTCCAAGAAGTTCAGCCCAGTCAATTTATTCGAATCCAAAATGGTACGCAAATTCAAAGACATCATGATCAATAGATTAACTTAGAAATACAAAATGAGCATATATGAGAAAGATGATTTAAAATGCATCAATATACATTCATAAATCCCATTCATTTTTCGAATTTCAAAAACCCCAAAATCACTTCGGGAGATCATAGGTTCATCTCTGAATGAGCTGATATCCAACATAGATATGAACAACCTTGGAGAGAGTCCAACAATCCATTCATAGCTACGATGGTAGGTATCAAATATACCGATTTCATATCACACATATGCAACTATCACAATGTGCTATCAACTAATTGAATGTTCACACATACATCGGGTTGTTAACACATTAACAAGTATGCATCATATGCATAGCACCCAACTTCACCTCCCTTAACATCGACCTTGGAGAGAGTCCAACAAGCCGATGCTCCAGGTTAAAGACAACCCATTAATCGAGAAATAGTTTTAATATGGTTAGAGCGCATTCAACCAATTAGCCCGGCTTGGAGAGAGTCCAACTACCAAAGCTAACGATTGACCTATGACTCTTACCATATTTGTATTAAACTATTCCATGTTTTGAACATTTTCGGGTTCGAGCCGGGCTTGGAGAGAGTCCAACAACCCGAACAAGAAACGGAACTCTGGTTCTAACCATATTAATGGAAGGTGTAGGCTTTTAATATTGAGTAAGGGTTTTTATATCTCATCCTCTTTGCATGCAAATAACTATTATCTACATGGCATGACATACATCTACATGTCACGACACGCATGCCATAATGATATGCATCTAATGCAATTATATGACATACAATTATGTCATATACACAATTTCCTTATATGTCATAACTATTTATGGAAATAAAATATATTTAAGATTTGATTCTCCAAATCAAATCATGATTAAATTAGGAAACAAATTTTCAAATCTAATCACATATTTTATTTGTGGAAAGTGTTGATTAAGGAAAGTCAATTTAGGAAACCAATTTCCTAAATCATCAAAACTACTTATGGAAATAAAATATTTTTATGATTTGATTTCCCAAATTAAATCATGATTAAATTAGAAAACAAATTTCCAAATCTAATCAAATATTTTATTTAAGGAAAATATCAATTTCCATAAATACTTCCAACATTCCAAAAGTAGAAGATTTCCATAAATACTTCTAGACTTTCCAAAATTAAAAAATTTTCATAAATACTTCTAACTTTCCGAAAGAAGAAAATTTCAAGAAATATCATTATGACTATCGCAAAATAATTTTACGATTATGTCGAAACACAACCTGGGCTCTGATACCACTGTTGGGTTTCTGGCACCGCGGCGAGTGTGTGTTCGAACATGTTTCGTAAACATGTGCACAGCGGAAGGAATAAAATAATAAATCTAATTTATTACAACACACACATCACACGCATGCATAGTACAACATGTGTAGACATAACCGTAAATTCAAATTTTGCAATAAAAGGAAATTTATACTACGTATACCTGACGTATCACGTGTAGCGGGAAAGGTATCAACCGGAACGATTCTTGCTAGAATCGTCTCTATCCGTATCCACGCCGAGTATCTTCGGGATGACTTCACAAAGTCACGAGCCTCGTCTTCGTATGGGTTACTAGCCTCGTGTTGAAGACGATGTGATCGAGAGAAGATCATGATCCAAATCAAAATTCGGATCCAAAATGAGTCCTCAAAAACTCGCTTCTCCGGAGAGGTATTCGTCAACCATTTGACGAATCCTTCGTCATCCACCTATGAGGATTACCGGAGATTGAATCCCCGGCAAGGCTACCGCTGTCGGAGCTCCAAACGTCATCCAAATGACACTCCGACAAGAAGGAAACAAGCTGTCCAGAAAACTGGACAGCTTTGGTGGAGGAATAGGGGTCGGCCAAAAAGGAAGGTTGAAGCTCACCTTGTTGCCGAACCCAAAGGAGATCACCGGAGCTCCTCCGGCAGCAGCTTGACGCCGGCAAGGGGAGAGGACGGCAGCTGCTGGACGCCAGCAAGGAGATTGGGTGGTGGTGGGCGGCGGCAAGGGGGTTGGCGCCGACTACACCAAGGAGAAGTGGGCGGCAACAATTAGGGTTGCAAGGATTTGGATTAGGGCTTAACAAAACCCTTAAGCCCTATTTTATAGAGAACAAAATCTCTTAATGGTTATTGGATCATAACCAAAAGCCCGCTAACCCGCTCCATTAATTTAAGTTAAAATAAACCAAACCATGATGGTTTATTTTAAGTTAAAATGAACCGAACCAACTTTGGTTCATCCGTTTAAAACAAACCAAACCCCTTTGGTTTATTCTCCTCCATTGGATTAGAACCAAACCAATTTGGTTCATCGATCATGTCTTCATAAGACACGGCCCATCCACGCTTCCATTGTGACTGAAATGATTTCATGCTTGCTTCATTGTTTGGTCCAACCAAACCTAGTTTCTCTCGGTCTGAGAATCTCATTCTCAAGCTCGTTTTAAATCCTTCGGATTACACTCGTTGTGCGTGTGACCAAATAGGTTCTCGGTTTATGTTGGACATCTATAATTAACCATTAATTATAGAACGATCATGAGTGGCACCTAGTAGTACATCATGATCCCCAATTAACCGAAAAGATCAACGGTTGATCCAGAACTATTTCTGAAACCCTTCAGCAGCTCGAATGAATCGTGCCCCATTCCCTTCACTCATCTTATACCCACTTGGTTCATGACATGGTCTATAGTGTCAGTCCCCACTAGGCTGACTACGTCACACCTAGCCCAAGTATCATTTCCTCGTCCTACGGATTCTAGTTACTGCACATGTATCGAAGAGTACCTTACTCTAAACATCTAATGCTTTGGCCAAAGACTTTAGTAACAATCCGACGAGAGGCCATGGATATACATCTCCTCGCATGGAGTGGTAAATCCTTTATAGACTATTCAAACACCTTCGATCACTTCGACTTGTACCCAATCATCCCAGGTCCACATCTCCTTAGAGATGCTTGCTTAAGATGTCAAAGCATAAGTCTTTATGATCAAGATGACTTGAATATCGCAAGTCAAAGGAACATCGCACTTAAGCTGCAGTAAGAACTTCATTGACATATCTATATATGCAGAGAACTATATGAAGTCTTACGGTTGGTCACTCCAATGAACTAGTTACCATAACTAGCATCCACGATTAACTCCGGACATCACAATGTCTCCAGTCAGTGAGAATCAGTTGCTTGGATACACCAAGGAGTATACCTCGTGCTAGTCTCGACAGAATCAATGGTGTCCAAATCCATCAATTCATCGACTAGGGATAATTCCGATACATCACAATTACACATGTAGAGATACTCACTAGTTGTGATCCAATCACAAATTCTCTCATGCTATGAATCGTATCGTGGACATTCAGTAAATGAGTTTAAGATCTAATCAAATACATGAAAATATGTATACTCAAATAGTGAATCTTCATTTATCATATAAATGGTTCAAACATAAGGTGATTGCCTTAGGACATCTCTCATATATTACTAACAATAGATGCTTAGGATCGGGAAATCTACTTCCGATAGACCCAGAAATCGAAATTAAAGAACCTAGCATTGTAGAAGAGCTTAGTAGAGAATCATGGAAGACCTTGACGCATCCGTGGTAAACTTAGGTAGCCGACCCCTATGAGACTATGCAACCCCTAGTGCTAGAGGATATAAGACGAGCATATCTGGACCATCAATTTTGGCCAACAACTTTGAGCTAAAACCTACACTCATACACATGGTCCAGTAGAGCCAATTCGGAGGAGTTGCAACTGAAGATCCGAATCGACACCTGGAGACATTTTTGGAGATACGCTCCATAATGAAATTCAATGGAGTACCTACTGATGTGATCCATCTGAGCCTATTCTCATTCTCACTGCAGGATAAGACGATGACATGGCTCCACTCCCTTCCTTCTGGAATCATCACCACATGGGAGCAGTGTGAGCAACTGTTCTTAAACAAATTCTTCCCACCAAGTAAGACTGCTCACATGCGTCATTTAATTACTAGCTTCCGTCATAAGGAAGGGGAGTCCTTGTTTGAAGCCTGGAATTGTTACAAAGGGCTACTCTATCAATGCCCTCATTATGGTTTAGAGAGGTGGCTGGTGATCCACATATTCTATAATGAGATCACGTATCCCGCCAAGGTGTCCCTAGATTCTGCTGCAGGAGGAGCACTGATGAATAAGACTATCGAGGAAGCAGAGGAGATGATCGAAGAGGTGGCCCAGAACACCATCAATGGGCTTCCGAGCATAGTCTTCCAGCTCCTGTAGTGGGTCGATATGCTGTCAACTCTGTAGACCACCTAGCGACAAGGATGGATGCACTTAGCAGACGGTTTGACTCTCTAAATCCTATTTCTGCATATACAACACAAACCTTTGGAGAGGGACTAACAACATATAAAGAGGACTATTATGGAAGGCAGGGCAACTTAGATGAGCAGATCGAGCATGTCTGTTGGGGATCTTTGGAAGGCTAGGGGGGGGGGTGAATAGACTCTTTTCGTTTCTACAAGAAAGGTTAGCGGAAGCAAAATAAATGTTAAACGAAATTAAGAAGCTAAAACACAATCACGAACAAGAAGAGCTTTAACGTGGTTCGGAGATTAAGCTCCTACTAAATGATGATCCTTAACGTGGATCAATCCAAATGAGTCTCCACTAAGAAAGCTTCCTTTATAAACACACTCCTCTTCTTACAATTGATGAAGATGAGAATTAGAGAAGATGAGGATTTAAAACACTTAGAAAGCTTAGGAAAAACGTGAGAACTTGAGAGTATGGTTTAAATATAAGCACTAGCCTCATCAAGCACCCCATGGACTCCTTTTATAGAGAAGAGGCTGATTTTTTCATTGAGCCTCGATTAGTCGATTGATGGTCTCCATCAGTTGACTAATGCTGTAGCCGATGCAATCCAATGGCTTCTGACAAGCCGGATCCGCGATCGTCACTGCCCAATGGGAAGCTGATCAGTCGATTGATCATACCATTAGTTGACTGATTGAGTAACCAGTCAAGTGCTCCAAGCAATCACTCGACTAGAGAACCTTCTGTGTGGTCATCCATTTATAGCAGTCGACTGCTGGGGTATAGCAGTCGACTGATGGTGACCAGTTGACTGCCAAATCCTAGCAGTCGACTGTTGGACACAGAATCCAGCCAACTTCAGTCAAGTGACTGAGCAATCGACTGGTATGAGGCACCAGTCGACTGATACACTTTAAGTATGAATAAATCATACTTGAAGTCAACTCCCTAGACCTAGACTCAGCCTTCTAGCTCTTCCTTTAGCCTTGCGTCTCCAGGATCCTTCCAAGTCCGCGATTCCTTCATCCTTGTGCTTGCTTCCAAGAGCTTCCCTCCGTTTCATCATGTCTTATGTTTCTCTTTTGCCAAAGGACTTCTTGGACTTTATGCCACCAAGACTGCATGCTTGGACTTACACTACCAAGACCTTGCCTTTGGTATTCCTTTGCTAAGGTCCGCTTAGACTTTACGCCGCCAAGACTACATGCTTGGACTTATGTCGCCAAGACTTTTCCTTGGACTTCTCTTGCCAAGATCATACTTGGACTTTCCTTCACTAAGTCTTCATACTTGGATTTCCTGTCACTTAACACGTTCACGGTTAGATCACAAAACATTGCCTAACTATAGATGATTATCCAAAAATCAAAATATATAAATTCTTGGGGCATTGTTGCACCAACAATCTCCTTCTTTTTGATGTTTGGCAATCATTTAATTTAGGTCTTAACATATGCACATAATGAAAGCATCATATTTCCAATATAAATTCTAACTTAAAGTTTTCTTCTCCCCCTTTGACATACATCAAAAAGAGAAGGATTCATACAATGATAAGTTCATGAAAGAATTAAATTGGTTATGTCTTGAACTAAGGTATAAGATAGATATGAGGCTCCCCCTTAATCCAAGACATGGTTCATGATGTGTGAATAACATGTGGAGCAAAGCATAAATAAAAGATATGAAGCTATGTCCTAACTTTGCACCAACAATATAAATTTAGGGGATGAAAAGATTTCATTATGAAGCTCCCCTAAAATAATGCATTAATTAGTCCTACACCCTTTTAATTACTTCAATTATCATACCATATGGTCAGGACACTTAAGATTACACTTAAGTCAAGAAAGAAGGCTGATTTACAGAAAAATCAGAGTGGCAGTCGACTGAATACAGTTGATTGCCACACCTGAAACACCATTTTCAGAGTTTTTTAGCCCAACTTCAGAAATGCACCAAAAATTCTAGAAACATCAAAAAATTACAAAATTTTGTGTACACATTTCTGAAACCATTTTATATCAAGGAAAAATAATTTGAAAAATATATGTTTTCTAGATTTTGAAAATAATGTAGGGAGGTATACTGAAAAGTCTATCTTTTGTATGAACATCTTTATTTTTGAAATAAAAATTACATGATCATTGTTTGCATATTTTTATGATTATGCAATATTGTCTAATATTTTACATTGTAGATAACATGGTGTGTGGTGTCACACAGGAGATCATGTTATCGGCCCCTTGAAAAGTATAAGTAAAGGTTCACAACCGAGATGGCTTTGGACAAACCATCGGAATGGTTGTAGTGTGATTTGGTATTGGTTTGTCTTGACCATAGAATCACACTAGTGCACTTTGTGTGTATTGAGCAGGACCGACTCAGAGGTGATTCGATTTATTGCTGACTACATAATCGAATCGGACCTCAGATATTATTTAGTACATGCTCTTAATCCCGATATAATAACGGGCACATATACTTAGTACTCATCTCTTTGATTTACCAATGGGCGAGATTTATAGATTAAATCGATAGGCTCGGTAAGTTGGGAGATGATATTATTTATATGGTGTGCTGTTGATTATAGGAGGAAACCGTGTCCTATATATTAGGATGATGATGTCCCCTTGAGGAGCTCATAAGGTTCATCATGTAAACCCTGCAGGTGGACTTGGTCCGGCATGATGAAAAGGTTGAGTGGTACTACTCAAGAAGTTAGATGTTGATTAATTAATGGTCAGTAAATTAATTAATCGACGCACATTCGAGATCTTAAACACGGGGAGAAAATGTACAAATAATATATGGAGCCCATATTATCATATGGGGGTTGGTGAGGTAGATCAATGATGAACCTTTAGTGGATTGGATCATCATTAGTGGATCGGACTTTATGTGGGCTTGATCCATGGGTGGCCAAGACCCAACTCCTCCTCATGGTCCATATTGTAGCCTATTAACACCTCATGAAGGTTAGATCCAATGGATAGAAACAAAACTCTAGATCCAAAGGTAGAGTAAATCTCTAAGATCCGACGGTTGAGATTAAATCTCTAGATCTGACGGTTGAGATTAAATACCTAGAACCAATGGTGGAGATTAAACCAAGGCTTATCCCTAAATCTATAAAAGGGTGGACTAGGGTGGGCGGCAAGATGATGGAGAGGAAAGGAGGCTAGGGTTTGGGCGGCAAGAGCAAAGGAGGTTAGGGTTTTGGGTGGACACAATTAAGGAAAGTTTCTTTCTTCTTCCTTTGGTGGCCGAAACCCTTGCTCCTTTTTCTCACCTTGGTTTGGCCGGTGCCCAAGCTTTTGCCCTTGCTCTATGGCTTATGAAGGATGAGTTTAGGGTTGCTTCCCATGGGCGGCAACCAATCCTAGTTGGAATAGGAATAGGAGTGGGGCTAGGGTTAGGGTTTGGGTGTTGGTGTTGGGTGCAACAAGGGGAGGAGAGATCCTTTCTTCTTCTTCCTAAGGTTGGCCGGCCCCTCTTCCTTCTTCCCTCTACCTTGACCAAAGCTCAATCTATTCTTCTCCCCTTCATCCTTGGCAAAAAATTAGGAGAGCTTAGTTTAGGGTTTGGGTGGCAACAAGGAGAAGGAGTGTTTTCTTTTCTCTTCTCCAAGTGTTGGCCGACGCCCATGCCCTTGTTGTTTCTCCTTTGGTTGGTTTCCATACTCCATGTTCTCTTCCTTGGCCGGCGGCAACATCGAGTTTATTGACTTGGTGGCCAGTTCTAGATAGGAAGATGAGTTTTGTTTTAGGATCTTCCTTTGTTCGGAGTGAACAAGAAAAGGAAGATTGATGATCTAGGAGGCTTCAACTTTTGGTAGATCGTCGCCCACACGATGTTCGAAAGGAGGAAGGACATACAATAGAAGATTAAGAGGTATAATAAGAGGTATAATCTTGTTTATTTTGATTAGTGTTCTTTTGTATTATGTTTATAATTGCTTTTCAATTATATGCATGTTTTGTGTGGATGGTTACTTGCTTGTATTTGTTTTTCAACTATGAGAATGATATAAATCTGTAAATGGATAAATAATACTTGGATCCCGAGCATAAACACAAAAACCGGCGATTCGGACATCGTCTATTCCGCGGCTACTCGTAGAATAGAGGATGGTCGCTTGAACAACTAGTTTGTTCAAGTGACCTCTCTAAACGAATAGCACGACGATGGCTTGGTGGTTTCGATAATCCCTTTTATCTAGGATTAAATTTTTTTAATCCAGAGACATCGAAGGGATCGCCATGGACAAGCTTCCGAGGTGAAGTGGGATGCGAAGTTTCCCCTCATGGACTCGATAAGCTAAAACCATTAAATTGGTATGTGAGCTTTAGGGGCAAAAACCCCTACCCTCAATTGGTATCAGAGCCAAGGTTTCCGGTTTTGTGTGTTTAGGATTCAATTAATTTTTATGCACTTTTTCATATATTATATGTGCCGGATAATAGTAGGATATGCGTAGTTTAACGCTTTGGTTGCAGGCATAAGATCCGACTATTATGGCCATATGTGTGTATGTGATTGTATGTGTGTAAATATTTATTTTGTTGAATCCTCGGGGTTAACGAGGCTAGTATTTAGTTTTTGTAAATTAAATACGGCATTGTTTAGCCACTCTTTATTTTATTTTACTTTCGATCTAGATTTCATGTACACTCCCTCGTGGAGTATAGGATCAATGGATCTAAATTAAAATAGGTTTTAGTCTCGGCTCGGATCTCCAGATGGCTTGTACATGGCATAGGAGGAGCGGACGAGAAGGCGATGCGACGGGAGACA
Source organism: Wurfbainia villosa (assembly GCA_025175895.1). Lineage (NCBI taxonomy): Eukaryota > Viridiplantae > Streptophyta > Magnoliopsida > Zingiberales > Zingiberaceae > Wurfbainia > Wurfbainia villosa. The sequence goes on along the minus strand of CM045988.1, from coordinate 46,755,947 downwards.
TATTGAAGACAAAAGCCATAATAGTTGGAAAATAATTTATTTTTCATATTTATTGCTTATTGTTTGATATACATGTCGTAGCCTAGAAAATTCCTCATTTTCAAATTACTAAGTGGGAGAGGGATATTTTTATGAATTCCCACGGCCTCCATTACGATTTGACAAGTGATGCAAACAAACTTGCGCATCGGCTCTGAGTGCCTTCCTCCCCATCGGATGGGTTTGTTTGCAGATCACAAGGTCAAATATGGTTATAGGGAATTATCAAGGAGCGTGTGTACTTCCCCATCGTAAGGCACATAACCCGAGATAATTACCTTGGTACCAAGTAATGGTGAACACTTATATACAAATATAAGTATCCTCCCCATCGGAGTCACTGCTTTTATTTGTAGGGCCGAAGAGAAACCAACTATTAATTTTACTTGTCATAAAGTTAGGTTGACAAGATAGTAAAATTAATGGGTAAAACCTCCTCTTACAAATGTAGAATTCGTATACGTCCACACTATCGTGGCATGCGATATTCTCGGTGTTTTGAGGTGTTGGTTGATTTCGAAATTTTATTGTTTGAGGAATCAATAATTTTTTGAAATCTAAAGTAATGATCTATGTGATTCTTAGGATTTTCAAAAATGACTTTCAGTCCACTTACTATGATACTAAAGCAAATAAACTTAATGTACCCAAATAATGTTGATTGGAAAAGAATCTAGATATTGTCTTATCTGCTAAGGAGTACAAGTATGCACTCTTCGAAGAGTGTCCTCAAGCCATGGTTGCTCAAAAAGGTTTCTACTTCTAAGCCGAAAGACAAGAAGAAGGAGAAACAAGGTGGAGCAAAGGTGATGGGAGGATCTCAGGGAGGAGTGAAGAAGCCGAAAGGCAAGTACTTCACAAGCAGGATGGACATTGGAAGAAGGACTGTCCCAATCCGAAACAGAACAAAGGTATATCCTTTGGACTAGTCGTTGAAACATGATTAGCGGTGTTATCTATCGGCACCTGGTGAGTAGATACGAGAGTCACTAATCATGTCTGCAATACTTTGCAGGGGTTCCAGGAAACCCAACAACGAGCTAAGGGAGAGATTACCGTTTACTTGGGCAATGCCATAATGGTGGCGGCTATTGCAGTGGAAGAAGTTTTATTTATCTTTTGAGAAAAATAAAACTTTGGTTCTAGAAAATTCCCTTTATGTACCGTTATTTAGAAAGAATTTGGTTTCAGCTTCTAAATTGTTTATGGATGGATATTCTATTTCTTTTAATGACAAAGTTGTTATAAAAAAGAATAGAGAGAATATCTATTCAGGTACATTGAAAGGAAATTTGTATACAAACCCTCCCACGATGCAAATTGAAGTTAATAACTCATCTTCTAATTCCAATAAGAGAAAAGAACCTTCGAAGATGAACCAAACATATCTTTGGCATCTTAGGCTTGGTCACATTAACCTAAGCAGAATTCAAAGGTCGATAGCTGATGGACCTTTGGGTTCATTAGTGGTGGAGGATCTCCTTGTTGGTGCAGGGGCACTAGATAATCGAACCTGTGTTTTGATTATGGAAAAGACACAAAGTTAAGTTTACATCATTATCTCACGAGCTATCGAGTGTGCAGAAAAGTATTAAAGCTGGAGCTGAAGGCTAGCGACACCCGGAGGAAGCCGCGGTGGTCGGGCGACACTCGAGTGACTTCGGAAGGAGTTGAAGGAATCGAGTAGAAGGCTGGAAGCAAGAGCTACTATCGAGGTAAGCTCATGTGAGTGAGAGATTGTAAGGTCATGCCCTCTTTACGGGGACGATCGTAGGCGGCGATTCGACTAAGACTTCCTGTGGAAGGTCTAGGTCGAGATCGGACGGTTAGAAACCATCATATTTATCATTTTCTGAGCTAACCTATTATTGCAGGGAAGTGGCGGGCCGATCGCTGGACATGGAACGCCGATCGATGCCCATCACCGATCGATGGGAGGCATCCCGATCGATGGTGACGATTCGACTTTGCGCTAGGTCAAACCGGATAACGTTTGACGCGGCCACTTCGTGATAAAATTTGGACAACTTCATGATCCATTCCGAAAAAAGAGGAGGCAAATTCAGAGGCCAAAATCTATAAAGGGAGGGGAGGATTCCACTCCAAACACATCAAGTTTATTCATCAAGTGCTCCTACAACGCCAACGCTCCAACACCGTCATAACGCCGACGCGACGACAAACTCAGATCTTCTTCGTCGGCAGCAACATCTAGTAATTTATTTTAATATTTTTATTCATTGTTGTTATTCATAATGAGGTGAGGTAGGCTTGTTGCCTCATCCTCGTATTCCCGGATTTTGTGATCGTTGTCTCCTACCTTCAACGAGGAGGAGACATTATAGTGCTTTGCCCTCCGTACGCGGTCTAGGACGGATAGGGCCTTGGAGTAGCAACCGCTGGGTTGTGAACCAAGTAAAATAAATGTGTCATTTTATTTTCCGTTGTGCTTACTTATTTACTTGTGTCTCAACGAACGAATTGGACGAAAGATTTACGATCGCTATTCACCCCCCCCTCTAGCGACGCTTCTCGATCCAACACTCCCAACCTGTGAATCTTTCTTGGAAGGTAAAATGACCAAGAGGCCTTTTAAGGCCAAGGGGTATAGAGCCAAAGATGTGTTAGAAATGGTTCATTCTGATTTGTGTGGTTCTATGACTATCCAGGCAAGAGGTAGTCTTGAATATTTCATCTTTTTCATAGACGATTATTCAAGATATGGATGACACTACGATCTGATCGTGGTGGTGAGTACCTCTTAGGAGAGTTTAGGAACTACTTATCAGAGGCTGAGATTCAATTCCAATTGTCTACACCTGGCACACCCCAGCAGAATGGTGTAGTAGAGATAAGGAATAGGACTCTTATGGAGATGGTTAGATTGATGATGAGTTATTCTAAGTTGCAAGATTCATTCTGGGGATATACTCTAGATACGGCGGTGTACATTCTGAACTTGGTTCCATCTAAATCAGTGCCTTCTACTCCCACAGAGTTGTGGACTGGGCGAAAGCCTAGTCTAAGACATATTCGGATATGGGGGAGTCTAGCACATGTGCTGAAGGCAAATGCTGGTAAGTTGGAACCTCGTACAGAAGTACGCTTGTTCGTTGGCTATCCCAGGGGAATGAAGGGTGGATTGTTTTATAGTCCTAGAGATCATAGGGTGATCATTAGCACGAACGCCAGATTTCTAGAGGAAGACTATGTGATGAGCCACAAGTCCAAGAGTAAAATTGTTCTGGAGGAGTTAAAAGGGGAAGTCACTTATTTAGTACCACCGGTACAAGAGGATATACCACATGTCACTGTACCGCGTGTCACAGAGGATACACAGGTGATACCTCATCGTAGTGGGAGAGTTGTTAGACAACCTCATAGATTCATGTTCTTGGGTAACATGAACCTAATCCCTGGACATACGACGAGGCAATCCAATATATAGATGTAGCATCTTGGCAAAGTGCAATGAATACTGAGATTGAATCTATGGATTCAAGTCAGGTCTGGGAGCTCTTATGCATAGCAGCTCATATGGATTATGAGGTGTGGCAGATGGATGTCAAGACAACTTTCCTTAATGGAAGTCTTGAGGAAAACATCTATATGAAGCAACCAGAGGGATTCATTGCTAAGGGCAAAGAGCATCTTGTATGTAAGCTTAATCGGTCCATTTATGGATTGAAGCAAGCTTCGAGGTCTTGGAACATCCGCTTTGAGGAGGTAAATCAGTCTTATGGATTTATTCAAAGTTCGGATGAGTCTTGTGTATACAAGAGATGTGATGAAAACGTAGTGGTATTTCTTGTACTATACGTAGATAACATTTTCGTGATTGGAAACAATATCAAAGTGTTATCGGGTGTAAGGGTATGGTTGTCCAAACAGTTTGATATGAAGGACTTGGGAGAGGTGGGACACATCCTTGGGATCAAGGTTATAAGGGATCGCAGGAAAAGGATGTTGTGCTTATCCCAAGCTTCATACATAGACACAATAATGGATCGTTTTTAGCATGCAAAACTCCAAGAAAGGTTTTCTACCTTTCAGACATGGAGTTCCTTTATCTAAAGAGATGTGACCTAGATCATCTGAGGAGATAGAGGAGATAAAGGCGGTTCCTTATGCTTCGGCAGTAGGAAGTCTCATGTATGCGATGCTATGTACGAGACCAGATATCTGCTTTGCCATGGGCATGGTCAGCAGATATCAGAGTAATCCAGGACAAGGATATTGGACTGCGGTAAAGCATATATTGTAGTGCCTGAGAAGGACTAGGGATTAAAAGCTAGTTTACTAGGCAGACCAATTACTCCCTGTGGGTTACATGGATTACGACTTCCAATCAGATAGGGATAACAGTAAGTCTACCTCAGGTTTTGTGTTTACTTTGGGAGGTGGAGCCATTGTATGGAGGAGTGTCCAGCAAAAATGCGTGGCGGACTCCACCATGGAAGCTGAGTATGTGGCAACCTCTGAGGCAGCCAAAGAAGCTATGTGGCTCAGGAACTTCCTGATGGAGTTGAATGTGATTCCTGGTTTGCCAAGTACTATCACAATTTATTGTGATAATAATGGTGCAGTTGCAAACTCGAAGGAACCACGAGTCCATAAGGTGAGTAAACACATAGAGCACAAGTACCACCTGATACGAGAAATCGTAAAGGAGGTAGAAGTTGCTGTCACCTAGATTGCATCAGAGGATGACCTGGTAGACCCTTTCACTAAGGCCCTTCTAGCGAGAGTTTTGATAGACATGTGGAGGGAAGGGGAATCAGATGTATGACAGTAAAAGGACAGCATAGTCTTTTAGTATAAGTGGGAGATTGTAGGGATGTATACTGAAAAGTCTATCTTTTGTATGAACATCTTTATTTTTGAAATAAGAATCACATGATCATTGTTTGCATATTTTTATGGTTATGCAATATTGTCTAATACTTTACATTGTAGATAACATGATGTGTGGTGTCACACAAGAGATCATGTTATCGACCCCTTGAAAAGTATAAGTAAAGGCTCACAACTGAGATGACTTTAGACAAACCATCGGAATAGTTGTAGTGTGATTTGGTATTGGTTTGTCTTGACCATAGAATCACACTAGTGCACTTTGTGTGTATTGAGAAGGACCGACTCAAAGGTGATTCGATTTATTACTGACTACATAATCGAATCGGATCTCAGATATTATTTAGTACATGCTCTTAATCCCAATATAATAATGGGCACATATACTTAGTACTCATCTCTTTGATTTACCAATGGGCGAGATTTATAGATTAAATCGATAGGCTCGGTAAGTTGGGAGATGATATTATTTATATGGTGTGCCATTGATTATAGGAGGAAACTGTGTCCTATATATTAGGATGATAATGTCCTCTTGAGGAGCTCATAAGGTTCATCATGTAAATCCTGTAGGTGGACTTGGTCCGGCATGATGAAAAGGTTGAGTGGTACTACTCAAGGAGTTAGATGTGGATTAATTAATGGTCAGTAAATTAATTAATCGACAGACACTCGAGATCTTAAACACGGGGAGAAAATGTACAAATAATATATGGAGCCCATATTATCATATGGGGGTTTGTGAGGTAGATCATTGATGAAACTTTAGTGGATTGGATCATCATTAGTGGATCGGACTTTATGTGGGCTTGATCCATGGGTGGCCAAGACCCAACTCCTCCTCATGGTCCCTATTGTAGCCTATTAACACCTCATGAATCTTAGATCCAATGGATAGAAACAAAACACTAGATCCAAAGGTAGAGATTAAATCTCTAAGATCCGACGGTTGAGATTAAATCTCTTGATCCGACGGTTGAGATTAAATCCCTAGAACCAATGGTGGAATTAAACCAAGGCTTATCCCTAACTCTATAAAAGGGTGGACTAGGGTGGGTGGCAAGATGATGGAGAGAAAAGGGGGCTAGGGTTTGGACAGCAAGAGCAAAGGAGGTTAGGGTTTTGGGTGGCCACAATTAAGGAAAGTTTCTTTCTTCTTCCTTTGGTGGCTGAAACCCTTGCTCCTCCTTCTCTCCTTGGTTTGGCCGGCGCCCAAGCTTCTCCCCTTGCTCTATGGCTTATGAAGGATGAGTTTAGGGTTGCTTCCCATGGGCGGCAACCAATCCTAGTTGGGATAGGAATAGGAGTGGGGCTAGGGTTAGGGTTTGGGTGTTGGTGTTGGGCGGCAACAAGGGGAGGAGAGATCCTTTCTTCTTCTTCCTAAGGTTGGTCGGCCCCTCTTCCTTCTTCCCTCTACCTTGACTAAAGCTCAATCTATTCTTCTCCCCTTCATCCTTGGCCCAAAATTAGGAGAGCTTAGTTTAGGGTTTGGGTGGCAACAAGGAGAAGGAGTGTTTTCTTTTCTCTTCTCCAAGTGTTGGCCGACGCCCATGCCCTTGTTGTTTCTCCTTTGGTTGGTTTCCATACTCCATGTTCTCTTCCTTGGCCGGCGGCAACATCGATTTTATTGACTTGGTGGCCGGTTCTAGATAGGAAGATGAGTTTTGTTTTAGGATCATCCTTTGTTCGGAGTGAACAAGGAAATGAAGATTGGTGATCTAGGAGGCTTCAACTTTTGGTAGATCGTCGCCCACACGACGTCTGAAAGGAGGAAGGACATACAATAGAAGATCAAGAGGTATAACAAGAGGTATAATCTTGTTTATTTTGATTAGTGTTCTTTTGTATTATGTTTATAATTGCTTTTCAATTATATGCATGTTTTGTGTGGATGGTTACTTGCTTGTATTTGTTTTTCAACTATGAGCATGATATAAATCTGTAAATGGCTAAATAATACTTGGATCCCGAGCATAAACTTGAAAACCGGCGATCCGGACATCGTCTATTCCGCGGCTACTCGTAGAATAGAGGATGGTCGCTTGAACAACTAGTTTGTTCAAGTGACCTCTCTAAACGAATAGCACGATGATGGCTTGGTGGTTTGGGTAATCCCTTTTGTCTAGGATTAATTTTTTTTTAATCTGGGGACATCGAAGGGATCACCATGGATAAGCTTCCGAGGTGAAGTGGGAAGCGAAGTTTCCCCTCACAAACTCGATAAGCTAAAACCATTAAATTGGTATGTGAGCTTTAGGGGCAAAAACCCCTACCTTCAATTGATACAATTTTGAAAACTAGCAAAAGCTTTAAGAATTTTATAAATTTTGTATCACCTTTGCCTAGAAATTGAAATTTTTTTTTCAAAGTATGATAAACATAGTTTAAAATATATTTTATTTAACATTTCCAATCATGTTCTTAGAACTATATGCACATTAATTGTACATAAGTCTTCCCAATGATTGATCCAATTAAGGATTAATGTCTCTTGATGACATTTTGGTTCATAGTAATGCATCATAACAAGCATGATGAACCAAAAACATCTTCCTAACATCTTACATGTTGTCTAAGTGGCTCAATACAAAAATCATGGTTTCTTAAGTATTTTGTGAGATGCTTAGAGGTATAGTCCTAGATTTTCTATAGGATCATGCAAACCTAGACCTCTATTCTACTAAGCACATTCCAAATTCTCTCCTAAGTGATGAATAATCCGCTTCGGGGAGAGCCTTGGTGAATATGTCGGCTAGGTTGGACTTGGATTCTATGTAATTGAGTTCAATGTCCCCCTTAGCCACATGATCTCTAATGAAGTGATGCTTCACTTCAATGTGCTTAGTCCTAGAGTGATGTACCAAATTTTTGATCAAATTAATGGTACTCACATTATCACAATAAACCTTGACATTGGAGTAGTGTAGCTCATAGTCCTCTAGAGTGTGTCTCATCCAAAGTAATTGAGCCACACAACCACCCATAGCCACATATTCAGCTTCGGTGGTGGATAAAGCAACACAAGGTTGCTTTCTACTAATCCAACTAACTAGGGAGGATCCAAGAAATTAGCATCCACCACTAGTATTCTTCCTATCCAACTTGCAACCGGCATAGTCAGAATCGGTGTACCCAACCAAATCAAAAGATTTTGTCCTAGGGTACCAAAGTCCTACATTTAATGTGCCTTTGATATATCTTAAAATTCTCTTAACAACCACTAAATGGGACTCTTTGGCACAATATTGGTATCTTGCATACATACCTACCGCAAATAAAATGTGGGGTCTACTAGCGGTTAAGTATAAAAGACTACGAATCATGCTCCTATAAAGCTTAAGGTCAATTGATTTTCCTTCATATCATTATCTATTTTTGTATTGGTTGCCATATGAGTTTAAACAACCTTAGCATTTTCCAAATCAAATTTCTTGATCATTTATTTGGCATATTTGGTTTGGTATACATAGGTTCCTTCATTAGTTTGTTTGACTTGTAATCCTAAGAAAAATTTTAATTCTCCAACCAGACTCATTTCAAATTCATTCTCTATATTTTTGATGAAATCTTGAAGGAGTCCATCATTTGTTGACCCAAAAATAATGTCATCTACATATACTTAGGCTACAAAGATATCCTTAGACTTTGATTTAATAAAGAGAGTTTGATCTACTTGACCCCTTTTAAATCCCTTAGACACTAAGAAAGATGACAATCTTTCATACCAAGCCCGGGGAGCTTGTTTTAACCCGTATAAAGCTTTTCTAATCTTATATACATGGTTTGGATAATCTATATTTTCAAACCCAGGAGGTTGTTCTACATATACCTCTTCCTTAATAAACCCATTTAGGAATGCTGATTTTACATCCATTTGATGGAGTTTAAAACCCATGTAAGAGGCATATCCTAATAGGATTCTAATTGATACTAACTTAGCAACCGGGGCATGAGTTTCATCATAATCAAGTCCTTCAACTTGATTGAAGCCCTTTGCAACTAACCTTGCCTTATTCCTAGTTATATTACCTTGATAATCTAATTTATTCCTAAAGACCCATCTTGTAGTTACAATGGTGCTATCATTGGGTCTAGGAACTAGCTCCCATACTTGACTCCTTTCAAATTGAGTTAATTCATCTTGCATTGCTAAGATCCAATCCGGATCAAGTAATGCATCATTGATTGATTTGGGCTCAATTTGAGAGATGAGAGCTATGTGACTAGAGGAAGTTCTACGAAAAGATCTAGTTCTAACACCATGAGATAATTCCCCTACAACTTGATCTAGAGGGTGATTTTGATGAACTCTTATTGTTCTAGGAGGTGTATCAAATTGATTTTGATCATGATTATCCTCAATCCTTCTCTCATCATCGGAATCTCCTCTTGCTCCTCCTTGATTATTACTCACTAATCCTCCCCCTTGATTATTACCCCCTAAGGTCAAATCTTACAATTTTTGGATAATTTCTTGATTTTTGTCATTGCTATCATTATCAATGGGGGATTTCCTAGGGTAAGTGGTAGAGGTTTCATCAAATCGAACATTTGAAGACTCCTCAACTATTTGGGTTCTTTTGTTATAAACTCTATACCCTCTACTAGTGGATGAGTATTCAACTAGGATTCTCTCATCCGCTTTGGATTCAAATTTACCTAAATTTTCTTTGGTGTTTAAGATGTATGTTTTACATCCAAAGACTTTAAAATAATGAATTGTTGGAATTATACCATTCCATAATTCAAAAGGTGTTTTTCCTAAAAACCTAAGTATGAAAACCCTATTTTGGATATAGCAAGCAATATTAACCGCTTTTGCCCACAAGTAGCTAGAAAGTGAGTATGCATTAAGCATAGTCCTAGCTGCCTCTTGTAGGGCACAATTTCTCCTTTCCACCACCCCATTTTGTTGGGGTGTTCTAGGAAAAGAGAATTCATGCTTGTACCCTTGTTCTAAGCAAAATTTGGAGAAATTAGAATTCTCAAATTCTCCACCATGATCACTACGGATCCGGCTGATTTTGAGACTTCTTTCATTCTCTAATCTTTAACTAAAACCTATGATTATTTCTAGGGTTTCATCCTTATGTTTCATAAAATATACCCATGTAAATCTAGAAAAATCATCAACTATAACTAAGAAATATTTACTACTATTTAAAGGAATACTATGACAATCAAATAAATCTAAATAAATAAGCTCTAATGGTAAGGAAGTACTAATTAAATTTTTACCCTTGTGTGATGACTTTGATTGTTTCCCTTCTTGGCATGCATCACACATCTTGTCCTTGAGATACTTGACTTTTGACAAACCCTTGACTAGCTCTATCTTGGCAATATTTTTCATGTTAATGTGCCCAATCCTCCTATGCCATAACCAACTTTGTTCTTCTTTTGCCATAAGACACTTAGGGGAAATGTTAGAGGCATATGATAAATCAACATAATAAATATTGGATTTCCTATATCCAACTAACATGCAATCATTTAATTTCTTGTCTTATAAGGCATTTAGAAGAGTCAAATTGAACATCAAAGTTGGCATCACATAATTGACTTACACTAAGCAAGTTTAATTTCATATTTTTAACTAACAATACTTTATGAATAGCAAGATTTTGGGATACCTCAATTGTGTCTTTTCCTAGAATTTTAAGTTTTCCACTATTTTCAAAAGACACGATCCCCTTGCTAATGTGGTTGATTATGGAAAATTTGCTCTCATCACTGGTCATATGTTTTGAGCAACCACTATCAACAATCCACAAGCTTGGTCCTTTTACCTATACAACATAAAAAATACATGTCTTAGGCACCTAAATCTTAGGACCGGTAGCATTAACTACATAGCTCTTAGGAACCCATGCCTTTCTAACCTTGCTCTTAATGGTTGATTTCCTACTAACAAGGGAGGTAAAGGATACTTCCTTCTCCTTAGGCTTATATCCTATTCTGGCCTTGTTGTAAATAACCCTTTCATCCCTAAGTATCATATCTAGGTATTTGGAGCCATTTGTAAATTTTTCTAAGCATGCTCTTAGTTCACCAATTTCTTTTCTTAGTTGATCATTTTCATTCCTAAGTGAACATGCATCATCACAAGAAATTTCTACATTATTAATTTTCCTAATCTCTACTTTCAAATCCCTAATCCTAGATTTTGATTTAGTTAAAGAATTTTGAAAACATGCAATGGTTTTATAAAGTAACTCTATCCTAGGGGAGTCTTTTACCTCATCGTCACTAGAGGACGATTCGTTGCTTGAGGATGATGATGACTCTTCACTTGAGCTTCCGGCTTCATTCTTTATGGCCATGAGTGTAAAGTTGCGGGTGACGTGGCAAAGCTCATCCTCATCCGATGTATCTTCCAAGCTTTGTGTATCTCACGTTTGGGCTACCATGGCCTCCTTCTTCTTCTCCTTCTTGTTCTTCTTCTTCTTTTCCTTTTCCTCCTTTTTCTTTAGCTCCGGGCAATTTGGCTTGATGTGCCCCTTTTTGTTGCAACCATAGCAAGTAACATTAGGAGTAGAAATTGAACTACTAGAAGTTTTACCTTTTGAGGATTGGAACATCCTCCTCACATCCTTTTTGGTGAGCTTCCTTGATCTCCCACTAAATCTATTCACATAGTGAGCCACCTCACTAGCCGATAACTCCTCATCGCTACTTGAAGATTCTTCCTCCGACTCGGATGATGAAGAAACTTCTTTCTTCTCCTTTTCTTCTTTTCCTTCTTGCCTACAACAAGAGAAATACCTTTTTCTTTCGAAGAAGTGTTAGCTTGCTCATGTAATTCAAATTCACAAAAAAGTTCATCTAGTTTAACTAATGAAAGGTCCCTAGACACCTTATTAGCATCTACCATTGATGCCCATAAAGTTGTTCTAGGGAAAGCTTGAAGTACATACCTCACAAGGTCTCGATTGTCGACCTTCTCACTTATTACGTGTAGTCCATTGACTAACTCCTTGAATTGACCATGCATTTGGCTTACGGTCTTGTTGGTCTTCATGGTGAAGCTTTGAGTTGACCTATCAATAGGTCTCTTTTGGCTCTTCTAGTCTCCTTTGATCCTTCATTTAATTTGATGAGCTTCTCCCAAAGCTCTTTAGCGGAGTTGAAGGGTCCGACCTTGGATAATGCTCCTTTGATAGACCACATTGAAGTGTGGTTGTTGCTTTTGCATTTTCTTGTGCTTTCTTTGCCATCTCCCTCGTCCAATCCATGGATGGTAATGGCACTCCGAATTCATCGACCGACTTCTCAAATCCGTCTACAATACTAAACCAATTGTCAATATCATTCATAAGGTAGTATTCCATCCTACCTTTCCAATAGCCAAAATCGTTGCCGTCGAAGAATGGAGGTCGCGCTGTGCTATACCCCTCTTGAAAATCCATTGTGCTCTGGTTGATGGTTAGATCTTCCGACATGATCTGGGCTCTGATACCACTTGTTGGGGATCTTTAGAAGGCTAGAGGGGGGTGAATAACCTCTTTTTATTTCTACAAGAAAGGTTAGCAAAAGCAAAACAAATACTAAACGAAATTAAGAAGCTAAAACACAATTGCTAACAAGAAGAGTTTTAACGTGGTTCGGAGATTAAGCTCCTACTCCACGGTGATCCTTAAGGTGGATCAATCCAAATGAGTCTCCACTAAGAAAGCTTCCTTTACAAACACACTCCTCTTCTTACAATTGATGAAGATGAGAATTAGATAAGAGGAGGATTTAAAATACTTAGAAAGCTTAGGAAAAATGTGGGAGCTTGAGAGTATGGTTTGAATATAAGCACTAGCCTCATAAAGCACCCGATGGCCTCCTTTTATAAAGAAGATGCTAATTTTTCCATTGAGCCTCGATCAGTCGACTGATGGTCTTCATCAGTCGACTGACGTTGTAGCCGATGCAATCCAACGGCTTCTGACAAGACGGATCTATGATCATCACTGCACAATGGGAAGCTGATCAGTCGACTGATCATACAATCAGTTGACTGATTGAGTAACCAGTCGAGTGCTCCAAGCGATCACTCGACTGGAGAACCTTTTGTGCGGTCGTCCATTTATAGCAATCGATCATCGGGTATAGCAGATTGGTGATGGTGGACCAAATGACTAGCAAACCCTAGCATTGGCTGCTGCCTAGAAATTCAACAACTTCGAGTGATTAGCGATGACGATCTAGTACAAGGCACTAGTCGACTGATACACTTCAAGTATGAATAAATCATACTTGAAGTCAACTCCTTGGACCTAGACTCAACCTTCTAGCTCTTCCTTCAGCGTTGTGCCTCCAGGATCTCTCCGAGTTTGTGACTCCTTTATCCTTGCGCTTGCTTCCAAGAGCTTCGCTCAGTTTCATGTCTTGGGTTTCTCTTTTACCAAAGGACCACTTGGACTTTACACCACCAAGACTATATGCTTGGACTTACGCTGCCAAGACCTTGCCTTTGGTCTTCCTTTGCCAAGGTCGGCTTGGACTTTACGCCGCCAAGACTACATGCTTGGACTTACATGCCAAGACTTTTCCTTGGACTTCTCTTGCCAAGATCATACTCGGACTTTCCTTGACCAAGTCTTCATACTTGGATTTCCTATCACTTAACACGTTCACAGTTAGATCACAAAACATTATCTAACTATAGATGATTATCCAAACATCAAAATATATAAACGCTTGGGGCATTGTTGCACCAACAATGTCAACGTGGTTGGGGATCATAATCAAAGGCCCAACAACCTGTATTCCAACACCTACAATTCTGGATGGAGGAACCACCCAAATTTTTCCTATCGAAATACGTCGGGGAATTTCCGACCGTCCAGAGGATATGGGAAACATAGAGAAATGGGAAGCAATAACCATAGAAGTATAGGCTAGAACTGATGATGGAAGACTTCATTGCTACCCAAACGAAGGCCAATACAGAATTCCAGCGCCAACATCAGAGATTGGAAGAGGCAATTAGGGAGTTGAAGGCCTTTGTCAATGGACTCGCGAGCCACACTAAAATGCTGGAAACACAAGTGGCTCAAATAGCCCAGGCCATGTCACATACCATGGATGGATCTCCACCATTACCCGAGAAAGATTAGGTGGAGGAAGAGGGAGTATGTGGTGAGAGAGTAGGATAGAAAAACAAATTTACTAGGGGATGTGTAGCCATGATATCAATGTTACCAAACAAAGCTAAAATTGAAGATAAAATCCTGCCAAACCTAGAGGGCCCTGGTGAATTTGTCATACCCTGCATGATTTATGGTGAGAGCGTGAATGAAGCATTGTGCGATCTAGAGTCATTGGTTAGCATGATGCCCTATGCATTCTACCTGGAGATGGGGCAGGGTAATATACAACCAACGGGCATAGGGATTCGCATGGCAGACGACACGATTAAGGAACCCGTTGGCATGCTAGAACAGGTACTTGTGGTGGTTGAGAATTTTATCATACCCACAGATTTTATTATACTGGACACAAAACCAAACCCCCAGAATCCCATCATTTTCAGAAGACCCTTTCTGGCAACTGCGGGAGCATGCATCGATGTGAAGGCACATAAAATCTCCTTGGAAGTAGATGGCGAGATTATTATATCCAACCAATCGGAGTGTAGGCATCCTTTCACAGACGGGTATACCTCGTGCAGATTAACGACTGCTTCACCTGAAGATAAAGTTTTTGAGATGGACGAATGGAGGTTTATAGATCCTCCTGAGCCGCAGTTGAGATAACGAAGTGTGGTCAAGCAAAAAGATCTTAAACAAAGCGCTCCTTGGGAGGCAACCCAAGTTAAATTTTACATGTTTTTAATCTTTCTGCATTGATGTGTATAGTTTAGACTTTAATTTTTGTCCATTAGCATCTTTTCTGAAGGGTTTTGTTCTCCGGAAGCTCTCATACCAATTTAATGGTTTTGGCTTATCGAGTCCGTGAGGGGAACCTTCGCTTCCCACTCACCTCAGTTGTTTGTTCATGGCGATCCCATCGATGTCCCCGGATTAAAATTTAATCCTAGATAAAAGAGATTGCCCAAAAAACCAAGCCATCATCGTGCTATTCGTTTAGAGAGGTCACTTGAACAAACTATAATCTACGAGTAGCCGCGGAATAGACGATGTCCGGATCGCCGGTTTTTGTGTTTATGCTCGGGATCCAAGTATTATTTAGCCATATACAGATTTATATCATGCTCATAATTGAAAATCAAATACAAACATGTAACATATAAAAATTAGAGAATCGATATACCTCTCGATCTTCTAATGTATGACCTTCCTCCTTTCGGACGTCGTGTGGGCGACGCTCTACCAAAAGTCGAAGCTCCTAGATCGCAAATCTTCCTTCCTTACTCTTCCAAAGCAAGAGGAAGAATAGAAACAAGGTTTTTCTCCTCCCTAAAACCAACCAACAAGGAGCAAACAAAATCCTTGCCGCCGGCCACAAAAGAGAAGAAGATGATGATTGAAAACAACCAAGACACCAAGGGAAGCCCTATATCTTATTTCCACCACCTAAGGAGAGGGAGAAGAGAAGCTTTGGCTGCCGGCCAAGGTTGGAAGAGGGTTGGAAGAGCTGCTGGACGCCGTCCAATGAAGTAAGAAGAAGGAAGAAGAACCTTCCTTATTTGGTGCCGCCCAAGCCTCCAAACCCTAACCCTAATCCTATCTCAACTAGGATTCCTTCTCTTGCCGCCCAAACCCTAGCTCTCTTGATGATTGTTCACGCCAAACTCCCATGCCCTCCTTTTATAGAGTTAGGGATAAGTCATGAATTAATCTCCTCCATTAGTTCTAGGGATTTAATCTCAATCGTCGGATCTAGAGATATAATCTCAACCGTCCGATCTTAGAGATTTAATCTCTACCTATGGATCTTAGAATTTTGTTTCTATCCATTGGATCTAAGCTTCATGAGGTGTTAATAGGCTACATTAGAGACCATGAGTAGGAGTTGGATCTTGGCCACCCATGGATCAAGCCCACATAAAGTCCGATCCACTAATGATGATCCAATCCACTAAAGGATCATCATTGATCTACCTCACCAACCCCCATATGATAATATGGGCTCCATATATTATTTGTACATTTTCTCCCCGTGTTTAAGATCTCGAATGTCCGTCGATTAATTAATTTACTGACCATTAATTAATCAATATCTAACTTCTTGAGTAGTACCACTCAACCTTTTCATCATGCCGGACCAAGTCCACCTGCAGGGTTTACATGATGAATCTTATGAGCCCCTCAAGGGGACATCATCATCCTAATATATAGGACACGATTTCCTCCTATAATCAACGACACACCATATAAATAATATCATCTCCCAACTTACCGAGCTTATCGATTTAATCTATAAATCTCGCCCATTGGTAAATCAAATAGATGAGTACTAAGTATATGTGTCCGTTATTATATCGGGATTAAGAGTATGTACAATATAATATCTGAGGTCTGATTCGATTATGTAGTCAGCAATAAATCGAATCACCTCTAAGTCAATCATGCTCAATACATACAAAGTGCACTAGTGTGATTCTATGGTCAAGACAAACCAATACCAAATCACACTACAACCATTCCGATGGTTTGTCCAAAGCCATCTCGGTTGTGAGCCTTTACTTATACTTTTCAAGGGACCGATAACATGATCTCCTGTGTGACACCACACACCATGTTTTCTATAATGTAAAGTATTAGACAATATTGCATAACCATAAAAATATGCAAACAATGATCATGTGATTTTTATTTCAAAATAAAGATGTTCATACAAAAGGTAGACTTTTCAGTATACATCCCTACATTTTCAAGTAGTTTAGGGTCGGAAAGAACTTACTAAGTAGAAACAAAAATCATTTTGAGCCTACATGGTGGGGCGTGTCAGAGAATTCAAATCGCGGTGCACTTTGGGAGAGAAACAGGGGGCACAAAGCTAGGTCGTGTGGTTTCACACGGCCATGCCCCAAGCCGACTCATCTCCTAGTGGCACACACAGCTAGGATGTGTGTTTATACATGGCCATGTCATGCAAGGTATAAAAGGGTCGTATCGAGTGTTTATTTTTATAGGTATAGGAGCCTACCTAGTCCACATAGAGAGCCTGCACCTACACCACCTTCTTTTCCTACTTTTGAGCAAGATGTAGGCATATCCTCTTATGACTTCTCAGAGTTCTGATCACATCTCGATGACATATACGCTGAGCAGCAGACACAGGGCAGCGATGGGAGGAGCACAACTCTTACATGCAGGTGGAGTTTCAGGGCTTACGGGAGCACTTCCAGCGGGTCGAGGAGTTCTACGATGAGGCCTGTATCGCCAGGAGGAGGTCGCTCACCGATAGTAGGTTAGGCAGTACATGAGCGATGCCCACTCACAGTGGGCTAGGGAGGAGCATAGAGCAGCCACTATATCTATCAGCTCTCAGATAGACCACATGTATATATGACACCAATGGCTGAGCACCAGATTTTCCTAGGATCCGGACATGCCGAGATTACCAGACTTCCCTCCTCGACCACCATATTAGAGGTACTGCTTCGCTTAAGTCTAGGGGGGGACCCCAAGTTTTGATTTATTTTGTTTCTAGTAGTAGTTTCTTTCTTAATACTTACATTTTTAGTCTTAGTTTGTATTCATCTATTCATGCATAGAGTGTTTAGTTTCTTTCAGTACTTAGTTTTTGCTATCTCTAAGCTGCTTCAGTAGTATTTTTAAGATCTCTTCACGAATTGTTTCCGTAGGTAGTTTAACGTCATTTATCTCGTGGTATTTTATTTTATTTGACCTAATGAATGTTCTAGACTTGCACTAGTTAGTTTTTATTTTTACACTTACACTTGATGAATATTCTAAAAAGGAGAATCTAGTACATATATAGTTATTATTCATCCTAGTAGTCTAGTACTTTGGAATCCATAGGTGACTCTACATTTAACATTTTAGTTACTGGAGATGCTTAGATTTTGTAAGCCCATTCGAAAAAATAAAATCTCTATGAGAAAAAAAAGGAAAAAATGAAAAATGTAAAAATAAAAAAATAATATAGAGAGAAAATATATTTAAAAAAACATGAGGGATAAAAAAACAATTGTCATGGGTGGAAATGGTTAGGTGCCCCTTTGAGACCGAGTTAGGTTACTGGGGAAATACCTACCAATTTCTCTCAATACTGAGCACGCCTTTGAAACTTTATGCTAGATCCAGGGAACCACCCTCGCTTAGGGCAGACCAGTGCCTAAAAGTCGGAGACCTTAGCAAAGCTATAAGATGACGACTTAACTTACTTTGGAACGAGTATCCCTTAAGAAGATTCGCTTCACACATGCACGAGAAGCTAACTTAGTAAAATTTTAGAATATATCTATTTTTCTTTGATTGAAAATATCACTTGATAAATCTAGTTAGCATGCTAAGTATGAAAAAATATTTTTAAAATTTAATGGCACTGAGGTTTGCTTGAGGATAAACAAAGATCTAAGTTTGGGGGAATTGATGTGAGCAAAACATATAGGGTTTTAGGAGTAGTTTTCACTCACATCTCGCTGTATTTTATACTTGTTTCATGCATATCGTACTTTAGTTTGCATGCATTTCCTATTTTCTAGTTCGGAGATCTTCTCTTTGTGCTTTTGTGTGCAGGACAACATTCTACGTGAAAAATGGTGTACTTTTGGAGCAAAAGGAAGACATTTAGCAGCTGGAACAGAAGAACACACAACCTGGCCCTATGGATACACACACCCCACCCCAGATCATGAACCAGTAGCACACATGGCTTGCCCGTGTGAATCCACATGACCATGTGGTGCTGGGATGATTTCAACGCAATTAAGTTTTTTTCGGGTTTCGGGAAGATCCAACCTCATGTCTATATAAGGAAAGTTATGCCCAAACCCTAGAAGGGAGGCATAACGGTCGGGATGACACACTGATGCTCTAAAAAGCATCGGGAACTCACAACAGGGAGGAAGGAAGCAATTCAAGGATCAAGTTCTGCACTTCAATGCTAGAGAGAAGAGCCACAATGCATTGTAATTCACATTCCTTGCATAATTTACATTATTTCTATGAATTTGATTATGCTTTATGTTTCTCTTCTCGTATTCATGGAGTAGATTCTCCGATTCTAGGATTAGGGAGTAGTTTGTGCACATAGAATATGTTATTTCAAATATATTTCTGTTCTTGAATTCATATTTATAATTGATGTTTGTTTAGATTGATAGTTATTCATTTTGGCTTTCTATCTACTGTACGTAGTCGATACGAGGGGTGACAACCCTCATATCAAGATTTAGGAGAACTAAGGAGGAGCCTAAGGGTTGACCTCTCTCTGGTAACCACAGATAGAAGGGTGTGATAGAGTCATGAACGAGACACGTTCCGATTCGTCACAGGGATTGATTTGACATCCTCGTACCGCCTACCCCGTTCTAAAGCCAGGGGTTGACCTAGTATGGCAGAGGTAGTTCCTGATAGATGCGAAGACTAATCGGGGAAGTGTATGATGCCCCTTCCACAAGACCATAGTTAGACGTCTAGACAACACCCAATTGGTAGCATGTTTTATGACACATAAGCGAAACCAAAATCCTAGAATTCCCTCCAATGACTCATAGAAACCCTTCTCTTTCTCTGTGTGACACCGTACTAGCGTTAAGACCGCCGTCAATCCTCGTAATCACAACCGCTAGAACTAATCTCCAAACAAGAACATCCATCAAAAAATCGATACTCAAATCTCTGTCCATGTGGGATCGATAATCTATTTATTATTTTACGACATCTGTGCACTTGTGGGCGTTGAGCACGAGCACGCACTTCGAGTCCTCGACGGTTCCCATAGCGAGATTTGAGGATGCGTTTGCGTGCATCACGGTCCAACTCCTGATAATTCACCATCACCTAAAAGCAAAAGATGGAGAAGGAAGTCATTGCTGAAAATGTATACAAAGGTACCCGAGAAAGCTTACCAGCTCCAAGGTATGGTGCAGGCTCTCCATTCTCTGAATGAGCTCCTCTAAATTGAGGATTCGAGCATTCCTATTAGAGGAAGAAGGAGTGATGGCCACTAAAGGAGTGGACTCACTCATGATGGGCAAAAAGAGGGACAACATGCAAAGTTGTGCTATTGACCCCATAAGAGGAAGGGTGACACCCTAAGAAAGAGAGGGGATTCCTAAGGATAAGGAAGATGTAGAAGTGGCAGCGAAGAGAGTCGTTGCCAAAAGGCTCATTGAAGCAGGAGAGAAAGGGGGGAAGCTTGATGGTGGTTAAAGAATATAAGAAACCACCTGATGGATAATGGAAAAAGGGGAACTCTCGAGAGAAGGAAAGGAAGAGAGAATGAGGGGGTGGAGTGTTTCCGACGATGTAGACATGGGAATAGGAGATGAAGTTGAAGGAAGACCGGTGGCTGAAGGGGGCACAATAATTATTGGTTCTTCATTGGCAAGAGGAAGGATGGCAGAGCTAAGTTCTAAACTAGGCTGTGGAGAAAGGCCTTCCGAACTAGGGTTCTATGGAGAGGACGATGGGAACATTGTCAAAATTGATAAAGGCGAAGATGGAGGAAATTTAGCCAGGACCAATTCTAATTATGGGGGAAGCATGGAGGAAGAAGAAGAATCAAGAGAAGTAGTCTCTTCTCCATGTAGCCATCGGCGTGCAGCTCTCCTCAATTCAATTTGGGTCTGCAAAAAAGGAGGAGGTGGCCTAGGGCAACCCAAAATCGAAGGCAGAGGGGCAAGAAGGCTTGGGTTTGGCGATAATGTTGAAGAGAAAAGTGGAGAAGGTGGTCGCGAATGGGAGTTCACAATGAACGAAGGTGAAATGTCAGGAGATGAAGGTATCGATGAATGAGGAGGAGATGTGGATGCTGGAGTGATGACGGGGGTACAGAGGGAGCCGAAGCAAGGGGCGGCTATGTGGTGGTAGTAGGTGGTTGATTTTTTCTACTTTCAAGCTCACGACGATATTTCTCCATCAGTTGTTGAAGAAGAGATTTCATTTTGGCTTAGAAGAAGGGAAAACGAGGAAGTTGTTTGAAGGAAGTAGGATAATTTATGGCAGGCAAAGGAATGAGGAGAGGTGCAAAAAACCAAAGGAGTAGAAAGTGAAGAAGAGGGGAGATGAAGAGTCTTATATAACAGGTAGAGATACACTTATGATATAAATTGGGCTTCAGAGCAGAGATGTGGGCTCCAAAAAGAGATTAAAATAAGAGATAGTAGGGGATTTAAATCATGATTTGTCTTATTTATGACCCGGTATCAATTGGAGTCGATATCCCCGTGAAGTGGTGGAACAGATTAGTAGGGTTTAAGGTAGAAACACCTATGAAGTGCGACGGAGTAAAAAATTCATTTTGACCTGATTGGGTAAAGCCCTGGATTAGGTCGTCACATTTTCATGGCCCAGTATCAACTGGAGTCATCACCCCCATATTGTTGTGGAATGGAGGAGTAGGGTTTAAGGTAGAAACACTTGTGAAGAGCGGCGGAGTAAAAAATTCATTCTGACCTAATTGGGCAAAGCCCTGGATCAAGTCATCACATTTTTACGACCCGATATCAGCCAGAGTCATCATCCCCATGCAGTTGCAGAACAGAGGAGTAGGATTTAAGGTAGCAACACCTGTGAAGAGCGACGGAGTAAAAATTGATTCTGACCTAATTGGGCAAAGCCCTGGATCAATTCATCACATTTTTATGGTATGGTATCAACCGGAGTCATCGTCCCTATGCGGTTGCAGAACGAAGGAGTAGAGTTTAAGGTAGAAATATCTGAGAAGAGTGGCAAAGTAAAAAATTCATTCTGACCTGATTAGGCAAAGCCCTGGATCAGGTTGTCACATTTTCATGGCTCGGTATCAGCTGGAGCCATCATCCTTGTGCGGTTGCAGAATAGAGGAGTAGGGTTTAAGGCAGTAACACCTGTGAAGAGTGGCAAAGTAAAAAATTAATTTCGACCTGATCAGGCAAAGCCCTAGAGCAAGTCATCACATTTTCATGACCCGGTATCAGCCGGAGCCATCATCCTCGTGAAGTTGCGAAATGGAGGAGTAGGGTTTAAGGTAACTTCACCTGTGAAGAACGACTGAGTAAATAATTCATTCCAACCTGATTGGGAAGAGTCCTAGATCAGGTTGTCACATTTTTTATGGCTCGACGTCAGCCGAAGCCGTTATCACCTTGTGGTGGAGGAACGGAGGAGTAAGGTTTAAGGTAGATACACCTGTGAAGAATGATGGAGTACAAAATGCATTCCGATCTGATAGGGACAAGCCCTAGATCAGATCACCACACTTGTTACAGCTCGGTATTAGCCGAAGACATTATCCCTGTACGGTGGTAGAACGGAGGACTTGGGGTTCAAATTTAATGCACTAATGAAAAACGATGAAGTAAAAAAATTATTCTGACCTGACATGGCGAAGCCTTGAGTTAGGTCATCACAATTCTTTCTGCTTGTCTCCAAGTAGAGTAATTATCCCCGTGTGTTGGCGGAATGGAGGAGTTGGGTTCAAGATAGATGCACTAAAGAACAAACAGCGGAGTATAAAATTATTCCAACCTGACCAGGCGAATCCCCGAGATAGATCATCACAATTCTTTCTGCTTGTCTCTAAGTCAAGCAATTATCCCCGTGTGGTAGCGGAATAGAGGAGTTGAGTTCAAGGTAGATGCACTAAAGAACAAATGACATAGTAAAAAATTCTGACCTGACTAGGCGAAGCCCAGAGTCGAGTCATCACAATTCTTTCTACTTGTCTCCAAGTCAAGCAATTATCCTGGTGTGGTGGCGGAACGAAGGAGTTGGGTTCAAGGTAGATGCACTGAAGAAAAAATGACGGAGTAAAAAATTATTCTGACCTGACCAAGTGAAGCCCTAGGTCAAGTTGTCACAATTCTTTCTGCTTGCCTTCAAGTCAAGCAATTATCCTCGTATGGTGGAAGAATGGAGGAGTTAGGTTCAAGGTAGATGCAAAGAAGAAAAAACGGCGGAGTAAAAAATTATTCCGACCTGACCAGGGAAGCCCTAGGTCAAGTCATCACAATTCTTTTTGCTTGCCTTCAAGTTAAGCAATTATCCTTGTATGGTGGTGGAACGGAGGAGTTGGGTTCAAGGTAGATGTACAAAAGACAAAAATGGCGGAGTAAAAAATTATTCTGACATGACTAGGCGAAGTCCTAGGTCAAGTCGTCACAAATATTTTTTCTTGTCTTTTAGTCAAGATATTATCCCCGTATGGTAGAGGAACAGAGGAGTTGGGTTTGATGGAGTAAAAATTATTCCGACCTAACTAGGTGAAGCCTTGGGTTAGGTCATCACTATTCTTTTAGCTAACCCTTGAGCCAAACCATTATCCCCCTGTGATGGCGAAATAGAGGAGCTGGGTTTAAGGTAGATGCTTTGATGAAGTGTTGTTATCTTTTCTCAAATGGCCCTCGAGCCAAATTATTACTTTCGTGTGGAAGCAAAAGGGAGGAATTGGGCTCAAAGCTGAAATACTTATGAATAAGTGTGAAATATTGTTTTAATCTGAAATGACCAAATTCTGGGTCAAGTCATTTCTATTTTTTCTAGATTGTCTCTGAGGCAGGGCATAATTATTATGAAGTGAATCAAGAGAATGGTGGGGAAGTGTTATCAGGAGATGATAGCAGTAACTAACCTCGTTCTGACTTGCTGAAAAAAGGTGAGGTTACTTCTCTTTCTTTCTCTCTTTCTTTGCTATAATCAAAACTTATTCATGGCTAGGATTATATCTAAAATAGAAGGGAGTTGGTTTGATGAATTGACACTATAATACTGAAGGGGGTGGTGACGTGAAAATAGTAATGTCGAATTTACAATTGGTGTTGGAATATTTTATTCATTTCCGAAGAATGTTCATTCGACGAGAAGAGACATACACAGTTTTTAGAAGAAGAATTTTATTGATGAAGGAAGAGACAATACAACTCTTTAAAAGAAAATAACAAAAAGTTCACCCTAAGGGGAACTAAGGAGCTTGACCAATTATTTTCTCTAGAGGTGTCGCTGGGGATTGTTTGCCCCCAGACTTGACGTTGAACAGTTGCTTGAGGTAGGATTACTGTATAAATATGTGCTTAGACAAGGCCCTTTGGGCCATCGCCAGCTCCTAGCGTAGGGCGTAGTCGAGGGTGGAGGCTGATTGTAGGTGCCTCCTCAGGTCCTTGACCTGCTCTTCTAGTTCTTTTATATGGTGTTTCTCTTCAGTCTACCTATTAGGAGAAGGAGAGTTGCTGCCCTTCTCTGACATGCCCTCAATGGTGGAGGTAGAAGAAGAGATAAGTGCACTAGCAGAAGCAAAAAAACAAATGGGTGTGTTGGGTGAAGGTAGCATCGGGGATTTTTATAGAAAAGAAAGGAGGTATTAATTAACCCTCTGGGAGAGATAGTAAAGGCAGATAAGATGGGAAGACATAAGGATGGTAGCGGGACTAGTTGAATGCATTAATTCTGAAAAGACTAGTCGTATCCCATGGGGGTGGTAGATATGAAACGGATTCAGTTTAATTCAGAGGCTAGTTATTCTCTGATAACATTCCTCAATTTTGCTATGCGGGGTCAACCCTGTGGGGTAGACCAAGTATCATCTAAGTCGTTCTCTTAAGAATATCCGAAACAAGCAAAAAACAACTGTGACAAGCTTAAAATTTTATTCTTCTTATATATATGAGAAATAACAGTTACAACAATTAAAATTTTATTTATACAGGTTTAGCACTGTTGGAAGAGTCGGCAAAAGACTCCTCTTTGGAGGGAGGTGCTAGAATGACTCTGTAGAAGCTACCCCATTCCCAGGGTGAGGAGTGTGGAGTTCCGGTTAGGGGAAATGGAGGAACTTCATTCGAAGGAACAAGAAGAAAAGCGGTAGCTGGGGGAAGAGGGGGAAGTAAGGCTAGAGCCTTGGGATCTCCCAAGATGTACTCCCAGGTCATAGGAGGATTCCACGCTCGATTGCCAAAGAAGGGGAAGGGAGGCCTAAAGTTGTTGTATCGACTGGAGTCAGAGGAGGAGGAGGTCGGTATGCTGAATTAGCCATAGATTGAGTGGCTGAGTCATACAAGGAACCCATGTCGAAGGAATTCGAGTCGAAGGAGTCGGAGCCAGAGCTTATGTCAATAAGGTGCTCTACAAAAGCCATGAAGGTAGGATAGAGTAACAAGACTCGTAGTGGGAATTTATAGAAGGGGAAGAACGTCTGTATCCCTCCTTGGAAAAGGAAGGAGAAGGTGAAGGGTTGAGAGGAGTAATTGCGAGGTTGGTATGGGAAATAGTAAAAGTATTAATCCCAAGACGAATGATTGCATTCTCATCTAGGCAAAGAGAGGTGATTTGACTCAATAAATTGTAGCACGCCTCTACTACATGGAAAGTGACTCTGAATCATAGGAAATAGTCTCTATTTTGGCCCGAGTGAATTCTCGGGTGAGAGTAAGTGACAATCGACTGGCACCCTAAAAGATAATTGATCTTAGGTGGTCCTGGATAGTAAAAGAGGAAAATTTAATTCACTTTAAGAGAAAGGAAAGGATACAAGATTGGCCATCAAATATTTTTCATTGATAAAGTTATTAGTACATTGTAGGAAGTGCAAAAATTACAATTCAAAGATATTTGTCAGGTAGTCGGCCAAGGCAGCCTCAGCATCTAAATGGCTTGTATCTGCACCCGGCGGAGGATAGCCCTTATTGCATTCTGAGCGGAGGACTTTTCGAAGGCTAAGATAAATAGTTATACCCCTTTGCGAGCATACTGCAACCGTAAATTTGTCTCCCGTTCCTTCCATTGGGCCTGATAATCAGCTAATTGAGTGGCCAGGAGGTCTCTGTCTTTGGCAGCTATTATAGCATGCTGGCCCAAGGAGGCCATAGCTTTGGATTGCTCCTTCTACAATTCTTGCTGCTGTTCGAAGATTGCTGTCAACACTACAGGAAAGATAGATACTGTCGAAGAGAAACTTTCTAGCTGTGTTTGGCAGGACATTAAAGAGGCCTCCAGTGCTTGATTCCTTGTCTGAGCTGGAAGGAGGGCCGCTGAAGATTGAGAAGATTTAGTCCCTGCTTCTTTAAGTTGAACCTT
Source organism: Wurfbainia villosa (assembly GCA_025175895.1). Classification (NCBI taxonomy): domain Eukaryota; kingdom Viridiplantae; phylum Streptophyta; class Magnoliopsida; order Zingiberales; family Zingiberaceae; genus Wurfbainia; species Wurfbainia villosa. Next base: position 46,729,917 of record CM045988.1, on the reverse strand, counting down.
GTGCTCTACTAATTCCTAGGTGAGGAGGCTGACATGTTGAAGATGGCCAAATTGCAGGAATAGTTGCTGGTTAAGGTCAGCATTCTTCTTAAGAAGCTCTTTTTTTTCACTCATAGCCATTGCTAATTGTGTCATTAAATCTTCACATTGAGTGGTTAGGGTGGCTTCCTTTTGTTTACTCTCAGCTAATTGTTGAGTTAGTCTTTTTTGCTGAGATTGGGAGGTAGTATGGCATGCAACTATGGTGGATTGGTAGTCTACTATATTTTGTGTAGTCTCATTATAAGCAACAACTACTTGAGGAAGAAGAAAGGGTAATATGGAAGTAAATAACAAGGTATTTTAAGTATGAAGGGAATACAAATGTACCTTCGCCAGGTGTTTGCGTAGGCTCTCATAGGGGCCCTGCACACTGGACTGATTGAAGAGTCTCATTTCCTCTGTACTTCAGATCTTGAGAGAGAATCCTAAAGAAGCAGACAGGGGTTTTAGAGGGAGAATGTCCCCCCAATCAAAGAAGGCTCTTCTATAGATATATTGGGAGCAGAAGAGTCAACATTAAGAGTAGGAGGAGGAGAAGGAAGCAATTATGTACAAGTAGGCGGAGGAGGAAAAGAGACAGGGGGGTCAATTCCCTTACTAGGGAGAGACGGAGATGAAGCAAAGAAGAGGGAAGGAGAAAGTTCTTCGCGAGGGGAGGGGGAAGGATTAAAGGAGTAGTCTCCTCCCCTAAGGGATCAGAAATGATAAGGTTGCGGTGTCTGTTTAGTTTTAGAGGGGGAGGAGGAGGAGAAGAGTGAGAGGAAGAAGATGTTGGAATGGTGGAGGAACTAGAAGCATTCTCCTTGCGAGGGCAAAGTCTTTTACGGGGAGAGGATGGAAGAATAGGGGATTTGCCCCTAGCTCATTTCTTTGAAGGTTTCTTCTTAGCAGCGTCAATCTTCTCCCTTCTAACTCTGGCATCCTGCATCATATTGTCTGCGATACAAGACAGTGAAAATAATGATTGGTAGTAATAAAAAGCGTTGTACATAATGTATCAGAGTGAGAAAAGAATCCTACCTATGACACCTGGATAACTTAGGGGGAAAGGAGATAACACATAGCGACTCAAAAGGGGAGACTTAGCAAGTAATCAAAATCATAGTGACACTCCCTCAACACCTAGTAGATCTCCTGGAAAGGACATTGGGTTCTACTCTCTTGAAAGGGAGGTAGGTTCGGGAGAGTGGTCTTCCAGTTTTCAGAATGGGGCAGCGGAGTAGGAAGTTGAGCAAAAAAGTATAAATCCTCCCAATCCTTATGAGAGGATGCCATATTTATAAGGAATTGGCAATCTTGCCGGGTGGCAAAATAGAAAATGCCTTCTTTAGAAGACTTAAGTTGGAAAAGGCAATGAAATAGTAGTGGGGATAGGGTGAGATCTAGATGTCTAAAAACTATTACTGCCCCTATAGTATACGAAAGACGTTAGGGGCTAATTGGTTGACGAGAAGTTGGTAAAAATCTAATATATCAAAATAGACGGAGGGAACAGGCAAATGTAGGTCATTTATCAGTTGTTCAAATAAAAAACAGTGATAATTAGGAGGGGGTTTGTGTGGTCTGAAAGAAGCAGCGACAAAATGACATTTTACGAAAGGATCTTTGTATTAATCTATCCTGGCGAAGAAAGGGCTTTGGGCATTTAGGCGAGTGACAGTCTTTTCATACCAAGGGATCAATTTAGGGTTTTTCAAAGCCATAACCGCGAAGGAAAGGAAAGCACTTACTCGGGGTTAAGGAAAGACACTTGTGAAAAGGAAGTGACTCCTAGGTGCTGGGAGTTAGGGGTGAAGAAGAGTCACCGACGGGAATCACGGAAGAGGGAATAAGAAGAGTTGAAGCTAGGAAGTTGATGACGTCGTATGGAGAATGACTTATTCAAGGTTTTCGGCTTTTAAACTTTCCTTTGAAATGAAGGAAGCGAGGCCCATGGGTCCAATAAGCGGTTTTAAGTGCATATGGTGAAGTTAGGAAGGGAAAAACTTAGGTTTAATAGGATTGACAAGGAGGAAAAAGGAGCAAAGTGTTTCACTTGGAATGTCAAACTCAATGCTTCATTTGACTATTTTGAGAGGGTGGCTAATGATACCACGACAACCTAATTTAGGAATTGAGATGAAGAATGTCATGCGTCAAACATTGCCTGAACCAACTGGACTCGACCCAAGTGAGTCGACCGAGTTGACAGGATGGAGATGTAGGATAGGGTGGATAAGTCCTATGATCAAAAGGGGACTAGATGAGTAACCCGGAACACAAGTCTGGGGGGTGACCCGGGGAGTGAGTTGCTATTGACTCGGGGAGAGATGGAAAGCACAAGAGAATGGTTCTTATAAGCAGAGTGGGCTTAGATATCAATAGGCAGTGTACACCCTGATTTAAGTGAACTAGGAGGATCCCGTCGAGAGGGGAACCGAGTCAGTATTTGACCCAACGAAGGAAGAGAGGGTGAAGAAAAGGAGTAGAATATTTTCCGAGGCGCTAACTTATGAGAGTTTGTTATATGATATAACAAACTATGATCCCATATAATATTCATAGGAGCCTCCACTCCTTATCCTCTTAATAGAATTAATATCCAGGAAAAAAGAGCCCTCCACGTGGACGGTGATATAATAGTTTGTTACATCACAGTTGACGAGAGAAGAGGAGGATAAAAGCCAATGAAGAAGGAGAGAGAAAGTGATTCTGATCCTGATTCAATTCAACTGGAGGCCATCCCATCAAGGGGAGGAGTCCACATTGCATCCGGAGAGGAGGAGACTATAGAAGAATGGGAGAAAAGCCATATTCGAGGGGGGAAGAGAAAAAGCGGAGGAACCTTTAAAGTTGATTCGATCTCTCTACTTTGTTCAATGGTGAAGTTGTAAGGGATTTTTCTCCATCTTTGAAAACACTTTCAAAAAGAAGAAGTTTAATAGTGAAAATGCTTTGGCACCGTAACTTACTGTAGAGCTCACTCTATGGAGTAGGAATTGAAATTCCGAACTGTGTCATTGCTTTTTGTGTTTGGTTCTTTATCGTCTATTCACTTTTATTACTGTTGCGGCCGGAGAGATCCCTAAGCCTCCTTGATATTATCACTTTTCGCGCTAAAAAAAGGTGAAAAAATTTACATATCCGCATCCTGAAATCTTTTATTTATATAATAGCCGATTCAATAGGTTTGACGTGTTCAGTCTTTCCGGTTTCCTAACATGTTGTTTTAGTACGTAGATCTTTAGTTCACTAGATCTGATTTTTTATAATTTAGATATTTAAATAATAAGTAATCTTAAAATAATGGTGGAATGAAACATTAATTCTACCTGTTAAATTATAAAATAGGCTAAATAAAACGAGTTAATTTGTATTCATTAATTAGACATTATAATAGAATCATAATAAAATTATCCAATTGCACATGAGTTAGTTATCCTTGTCATCCTATGCATTGACATGAGTAAATTTATATTTGCTAATCTATGAGAATAGTGGTGAAAATTGTGTAGGGGACGAGGCCAAACTATCTGCATTATATTAAATGGCGTGCCAAATAAATACGGCAACTAGGAGCAAACGCTATAGTAGCCTGGAGAAGAGAGAGCTTGAGCTAGACTTGATTGTATAGTTTGAAATTGACAGTTTGATAATTTAAAATCATCGGTTCAATAGTTCTTGAAATATCGATTCTTAATTTAAATTAATCTTTTAAGATAATTACAGTCCACGATTAAAAACTATCGATTATAATTCATAACGATTTCTATTATTTTGTACAATATTAACAAATTAGGAAAACATTAACTTTTTTAATAGAATTAAACATCATAATATATTTATGCTGCATATATTAAATATATTTATCCCTACAACAATCCATAATTATAATGTTCTATAAATATATTATGATGTTTAATTATAAATATTTACATAAAATATTTATGAAGTCTTTTGGATTATTGTAGAAATCGTCAAGCAATAAGAGCAAAGAACGTCAAAAGAAAGAAAAATGAGATAAAAAAACACAGGGAATTTAATGTGATTTGGCCATGATTGTCTACTACATAAAAATTACTAAGAGAAAACTATTCAAAACATAGGTTTAGGATTACAATCATCCTATATATATACAACTCTAGCCAAATATGATATTTTAGACCTAAATATCATAAATTCCTTAACTTTTCGAACCCTCTGCTGCCTCCAGGATGCAACATGACCTAGCTGTGCTGATCGCCGTGTCACGTCCATACTACATCCTCAGCACATGGCACAATCAGACTGTATCACCAAATATGATCGTGTCTTGTCTTCTAGCACACAACATGCCTTGGTCGTATCGTGTGACGAGGTCATGTCATGCTTTCGTCATGGCTTCCAAAATACACCACAACTTGGTCGTGTTGCCTAACACAACCGTGTCATTCTTCCCTCTATATGAGTCATCTTCAATAATCTCCACCTTAGCAAATATCCATTCCTTAGGAGAAAATAATCATTTGAAGATAACACCTGTTGGAACGGTGGAGTTCATACTTCAACCTCTCTAGCAATTAGATAAATTGGTCGAGTTTAAGCATCTGAAGATAACACCTCCTAGAATGCTTGAACTTCTCTGTGACAACTGCCTTTGTTAATATATCTACAATATTTTTTACAATGTGAACTTTTTCAAATTGAATATTACCAGAAGAAATAAGCTCTTTGATCTTGTGAAACCTAACATCTGTGTTTGGTTCTCACATGATAAACTTGATATTTCACCAAATAGATAATACTCTGACTATCACAATTAATATAACTTGACTCCACCTTGTTGAACACCCAGTTCCCTGACCAACCTATAACTCACAATACTTCCTTGGTTGCCTCGACAACTGCCATATACTTCGACTAAGTAGTGGATAATGCAACAATAGATTGTATCAAGAACTTCCAACAAATAGGTCCCCCTATCATAGTAAACACATTATGTAGTAGATCTCATGTCATCCAAATCTCATGTAGCCGAAACCGGGTCCGGTTGATAAAATAAACGCCCGCGTGGCTTGCTACGGTCCGGTCGGAACCGCCGGCCTCGGCCTCGGGTCCGGGTCCGGGTTCGGGTCAAGTCCGGGTCGGGTCCGGGTCCGATCCGGTCCGGGTCCGGGTCCGATCTGGTCCGGGTCCGGGTCCGATCCGGTTAATCGTCGTCTTAGTTAAATAAATAAAAAAAAATAAAAAATGATGTAAATAATTAAAATAAAAAAAAATTCACAATTAAACTTATAAAAACTCTATCAAATATTTCATTATCTCAATACAAAATATATTACATCTTATACATAAAAAAAAAAATATATTACAATAAAAAATCAAATACATTGATCATATTCGGTATTTCCTCCCGTCGTTATAGTTCCGGATGTTCCTTCTGTTTCGTCTTGGTCTTCTTCGTCACTTTTAATATGTTGGGTTCGACTTGCAGCTTTTGACCAATCATTGAGTAAACATTGCGCTTCCAAATTTTCCGGCCTTAAGCTAGAACGTCTCTCGTCCAATGTATTTCCTCCGATACTAAAAGCTTGTTCCACTGCAACCGTTGAAACTGGACAAGCTAGAATTTCTTTTGCCATTATAGATAAGATTGGAAATAATTGAGTTCTTTATACCACCATTTTAGAATGTCGAAGCTTTCTTCATCCGCATCACTAAAATCAAAAGAAGTGGTCAATAATTCTCAAGTTCTCGAACTTGAGGATCCTCGTGGACGTTTAGTCCGTTGCCTTAATAACAATTGTGCTATAGTGAGTTTAGAAGTAATAATACTAGTTGTAGTGGATTGATGTGTTTCATGTCCAATAATTTGTTCACCATATTTAATGTTATATTCATTATAAATATCATGTAAATGTGTTTTAATATTAAACAAAATCAAAGGAATATTAGGAGCAGTTTCGGTAATAGGACTTAAAGATTCATAATATAATGCTAACATATCTTGCAAACCATCTAATTTAAGTCTAGGATCTAAAACAAAAGCACATAAAAATATTTCAGGAATGTTTAAGAAATATTTTTCCCATTTTTCTTTCATTACATAAATACATTGAGATAAATAAGTATCATTTGATTGAATATGTTCATTAAAAATACATGCAATATTACAACAATGTGTTAAAACTAAATGTGAAGTTGGATAATAAACACCTGATAATTGGTCACTAGCATCACTAAAAACTTTTAGAATTTCACAAATACTAGTGCATATATTCTATTGATTTGAAAACAAATAAATATCACGTGATTGAACATGTTGATGAAAAAACATACATAATAAATCTTTATATTCAAAAGTAGATAACAACAATTTATAAGTAGAATTCTAACGAGTTGGAACGCCACGCCAAACCGTTTAGGCTTCATGCCATTTATTTTACAAAATTTTCTCCATTCTTTCATTACTTGAGGATGTGTCCATAAATAATGAATTGCACTCCTAATTGGTTGAATATGTGATCCTAAATTTTTAAGTCCATCTTGAACACACAAATTTAAAATGTGACATGTACACCTAATATGAAAAAATCTTCCACCTATTGATGGTTTACATATATCAATAAGTTTACTAATACTAGATGTATTTGCACTAGCATTATCAAAAGAAATTGAAAAAACTTTAGAAGTTAGACCATATTCTTCTAAAATAATAAAAATAAGTTGTGAAATATTTTGTGCTGTGTGTGTTTCGTTAAAACATCTATATGCTAGCAATCTTTTTTGAATGTCCCAATTATTATCAATCCAATGACAAGTAATACCCATATATGAACAACTTTGCCAATGATCACTCCAAATATCGGAACACAAAGAAACTTTACTGTTTAAACTAGAAAATTCTTTAATCAATTCTTGTTTTTGTTCTAAGACTAATTTTAAAAGTGTACGTTTTAGAGTATTTCTTGGGATACATTTAATAGAAGGATTTGCACTTGTAGAAAGCCAATTTTCAAAAGATAATTTATCACTAAAACTAAGAGAAAGTTGTTCAATTGCACAAAATTTAGCAGTTTCTTCTCTAAATCTAGTTTCACAAATTTAAAGAGTTTAGATTGCTACTCCCAACCCGATTGAGAAGAGAATGTCGAATTTGAGTTTGAGAACGATCAATACCAATTTCCACGGATGATTTCTCTCCACGTGTCGAGTAAGGGTTCGTAACCTCCTCCTTGTTGAAATTTGTAACATTTCAACAATATTTGTATTTTGCTTGCATATCACCTAAGGAGCGCATTACTTTTCAAATGTTTGGTGAAGATATCGGATGCGGGGCGAGGCACTCGAGTTGGTCTTGTAGCCGTAGAACCCACCATCGTACTGGATGTATTGCTCCTACTTTCTTGACTTTGATGATGATGACGTATTTGAAATTCATCGTCGAAAATATCAAGATCGTAGTCGGCGCCGATATCGAATGGAGGTGAATTGCCGCTTTGCTCGAACTCGAACTCGGGCGGCGATAGCATTATGCTCTTTCCTTTCGCACGCACCGCACTTTACGACTTGATCCGGCTCGGACATTTGTAAAATATGACTTGAGAGTTGAGACTTGAAAGCGGAATGAGAATTAGAGAAGAGAAGTTGTGATTTGTGAAAAATGAAAGGGAATGGAGGTGTATTTATAGGAAAAACTTTTCTTAAAAAGCAACCCGCCGGGTGTGCTCGGCTCAACACGCCTTGCGCGGCGACACGCCCGTGTCGTGATGGACCGAGAGCAACACGCCCACCGCGTGAGAGGAGCAACACGCCGCGCTAGCCGCGCGCGTGTCGTGTAACGGAAAACAGCGACACGCCGCACGCTGTGCGAGCACGCCGCGGCGACACGCCAGAATGTCGGCGGCGACACGCTGTCGGCGCAGCGCGACACGTGTCGCTGTGCGACACGCCCGTGTCGCTGTTTTTCAGTTCGGTTTTTTGAAAAACCGGGACCGGACCGCCTAATAGGCGGTCCGGTCACGAGTCCGGATCAAGCCCGTTGACCCGGTTAACCGGACCGTTGACCACGGTCCGGTTCCAGGTTTGACCCGGACCTTGGCCAGGTCTAATCTCATGTATAATCTGTATCTACATATCCTACAACTGAAGGACCATCCTATTGTTTGTTGAACATGATGTAATAATCTGTAGTACCTCTCAAGTATAGAAAAATCCATTTGACTAGATTCCAATATTGTCTATCTAGATTTGAGAGAAACTTGCTCACTGTACTAATAGCATGCACCAAATCTAGTCTTGTGCAAACCATGACATACATCAGAAAACAAACTATACCGACATATAGAATGCTTGACATATCAAGAATTTCATCATTTGACTTTCGGCACTATGTGATGGATAATTTGAAGTGTTGCGTCAGAGGTATACTCATAGATTTTGTATTACCCATGTTGAATCTGTCCAACACCTTCTTAATGTAACTATGTTGAGATAACCATAATCTCCTAGATCCTCTGTCTATATATATGTATCTCCATCCCAAGAATCTTCTTGGTCGCACCTAAATCTTTTATGTCAAACTTCCTACTTAGAAGCTTCTTCAACTTATTGACCTCAATCACACTTCTCTCAACAATTAACATATCATCCACATAAAGTAACAAGAAGATAAGCGAATCATCATCAAGACTCTTCACATATATACAATAATCATACTCACATCTTATGTACCCATTCTGAATCATGTATGAAACAAAACTCTTGTACCACTGTCTTGGAGATTGCTTTAACCCATAAAGTGACTTCTTAAATTTATACATTAAATGCTCCTATCCTAGTTGACTAAAACCTTATGATTGTAACATATAAATCTACTCTTCCAAATATCCATGAAGAAACACAACATTCACATCTAGTTGCTCCAATTGTAAATCATGATGAGCTACCAAAGCTAACACCGCTATGATAGATGTATGTTTGACCATCAAAAAAAAATCTCATCATAGTCAATTCCCTTTCTCTATGAGTAACCCTTTGCTACTAATCGAGCCTTGAACATTCCTTCTACACTTTTTGAAATTGCTTCTATCTTTTTGTATACCCATGTGCATCCTATAACCCTCTTTCCTTTAGGAAGTTCCGCCAGATCCCATGTTTGATTCTTATGTGATGATTCTATCTCCTCCGCCATAGCTCTCATCCATTTATCCTTTTCAGAACTATGAACTGCCTCCTGAAAAGTAGTAGGATCTTTGCTAGTAGTAATAAGTGTATAAGTAACTAAATCCTCAAAACCATATCTAACAAGCATTTTTATGGTTCACCTAGGCCTATCTGTGGCTATAGTCCGATGCTCCATGTGCTCTAAGCTATCTTCTTCAACTCCATGAGTCTCTAGCTCCACCTACACAACATCTTTGTTTCTACTACTATTCAATGGTATTTGTTTCTCATTTTCCTGAGTACACTGTAACATAACATTCTCATCAAATATCATATCCCAACTGATTATCACTTTGTTTGTCTTAAGATCCCAAAACTTAAAGTCATTCAATCCTTTTTGATATCCAAAAAAAATACACTGAATAGACTTTGCATCAAACTTTGACCTATCTTCATTAGAAACATGAGCATAGGCTAGACATTCAAAAACTCTCAGACTAGAATAATCAACTAGGTTGTCTGTCTATACCTCCTTTGATACTTTCCCATCTAGTATTGCTCTTGGTGATCTATTTATCAGAAGACACGCTATGTTTACTTGCCTTTGTCCAGAAGTTCTTTGCATGTCCAACATTCAATCTGATGCATCAAGTTCTCTCGATTAGAAATCTATTCATCCTTTCCGCCACATCGTTTTGTTATGGTGTCCTTCATATTGTGTAATGTCTCTGTTGGGGATCGTTTGGTGTGTTAGAGGGGTTGAATAATGTCTTTGCGATTTTTTTGTTCGATCACGTTCATCCCCATCTACAATTTGTTAGTATGGTGCAGAATACAAAATACAAATACAAGCAAATACTAAACACACAAATACAAGCACTATACAATATTTTTAAATCGTTTGGAACCCTAGTTCCTACTCCATGACGGTGCTCTAGTGATCTACCCTTACTATGAACTTCTCCGTCTCAGTAAGACATCGAAGGTGGAGAAACCTCTTACAACAAGTGTTTACAACAATAAACAACAAAAATACGATGAAATACAAAGAGCAAATGAAACAAGAAATGAAAACACTTTACAATAGATTGTGATTTCTTGAATGCTTATTTGGTTGCTTCGAATGTCTTTGAAGACCTGAAATGCAACAACACTTCACCTCAAAATCACCCCAAAACTATTGGTAGAAGAGCTCCTCGTGTCCTCCATTTAAAGCTACTCATAGGCTGATTTTTTGCCTAGCAGTCGACTGACTTTACCCACCAGTCGATTGCCTAGTTATCCGTTGTCTTACAATGGACTAATCCACATCAGATTCTGCCTGACTAGTCGACTGCCCTTACCTAGCAATAAACTGTCATAACCACCAGTCGATTTTCATAGCCATCAATTGACTTCCATGAGCCAGTAGTAAAGTACGAATACTTCTATGCCCCGTCCACTTACGACTAGTTGACTGCTCATCCCTAACAGTCGATTACTAGTGGCCAATCGACTGCTCAACCCAATCAGTCGATTTCCAAAGCCACAAGTCAACAGTCGGGCCTCAATCGACTACTCGATCAGTCATCTGGGTCATAACCTCAATCGACTGCCCAAGTCAACTAGGCCTCCCTAATGTCATGCACTTGACTAGTCGAATGGTTAATACAACCAGTTGACTAGTAAACCTCAAACACGAGGTTTAACCTAAGTATAATCTGTAGGGATTTCTATATGCCAAATAGCATATGCGCAACGGAAAAATTAGGATCCCTTCCTAGTGATCCTTGCGAAAGAAAACCTCGTACAAAATAAATTTCTCTAAAACCAAACCTATCTTATAGGAGAGGATTACCTTTGTTGCGTGCCCTTGTTAATCCCGCTTTTCCTTTTGGTTTGTTGGATCTTTAGCACGTTCAAATGTCCGTGCCTCTATACGTATCCACACGAGCAAGCTCTTGTCTCACAAAAGAAAAACTAGAAGGGCTCTCCTTTACTTCTTGCTAGAGAAGTCCCTAAAGGAGAGGAAGCTAGGGAAAAAGAGAAGGGAAGAAGAAGACTACTCTTCTTGCTAGCCTACACTCACAAAACCACACAACCAAAGCTTCCACCAAGCTCTCAAGCTCTCACACAACCACAATCACCCTTTGGCGGCCACTCCATGGAGTCTTTTATAGGTTGGAAAACCCTTTCACCTCCTACCATTCAATGCAATCCATTGCATTGAGACACCTTGTTTGGCCGACCACTTTAAGGAGACAAAACCACTTTGTCTCCTTCCACCTTATCTAGCTTAGGTGGCATGATTATGTGGCATGCTTGTGTGGCATTCATGCATGTTGAATTAATCTTATTAATTCAATAAGCCCACCTTATCTAGCTTAGGTGGCATGCTTATGTGGCATGCTTGTGTGGCATTCATGCATGTTGAATTAATCTTATTAATTCAATAAGCTTATGTTATCATATTGAATTAATCTCATTAAATCAATAAGGTAACATATTGAATTAATCTCATTAAATCAATAAGCTAAAATTCTCATTAAGCTTAAAGTCCAAAAACCATTTTGTACTTAAGCTTATTCCCAAATTATTCTAGTCAAACTAGAATGCACTAATTCTTCTAATCATCATGCTCTTTGTGTGTGACCCTATAGGCTCTCATAACGCGTTGGCGTGGATCTAAACTCTTTTAGATACACAAGCAATGAGCGCATCTAGCAATACATCATTGCTACCCAAGTATTCTGAAATAAGTCAAGATCCGACTAACCTTCCGTGACTACTATAATGTATGACCGTGTCCTTCTATCCTTGATATCAGATTGACCAATGAGGCATAGACCGTGTCATCCTCGATCAATCTATGTGTTTCTTGATCCCTGAGTAAACTAACTCAAACAAATGAGCTCAATATCTTATATTGACTCATTTGAGCATGGCCATGCATTTTAGTAGTTCTACTCAATCAAGGGGCCCACCGATATCACTCTCGTCATATGAGAGGGATAGATCCCATCTACATCACTCACATCCCTCCGCATAATTTGTTATATACCCAGTAATCGCCTTTATGGTCCACCCTGTTACGGGTGACATTTGACGATACCAAAGTACATAATTCCTTATGTAGGGAACCGTAGTGACTTCAGGTTCGAGGACTATTCATACCAATAGTCACATAAGAAAGTTTATGACACTCATATAACGATCCATGAAACTTTCTCATGGCGGGTCAGTTCAGTATATATTCTCTAATATATACCCATGTGTCAACTTGATATCATATATCCATGACTTGTGAGATCAAGTCATCAATCGACCTACATGCTAGTCTTTATGTATTAATATTTCCCTTGCATATTAATACTTGACTAGGAACATTTAGGAAAGTGTTCTCTACAGCCTCTCATAATCAATTCTGCCAATTGATGTGCTGTAGATAAGAACCTACTTTTCTAGGGAATTATTATATTTAATTTAGCTGGCACAAGCAAGATGTAAATATAATAACCAATCCTTTGCCTTTATTGAATATGATACAAAATGTTCCCTTTTCAACCATCACATGATTGGCTCTAGGGCTATAACTAACAATCTCCCACTAGCACTAGTACCAATCACTATGATATCTAATACCTAGTGACCTAGTGTGACCATCATGCTTCCTCTGTGCCAAAGCCTTGGTCAATGGATCTGCGATGTTAGCTTCTGTCGGTACTCTGCATATCCTCACATCTCCTCTATCGATGATCTCTCGAATGAGATGGAAGCGCCGCAGTATGTGTTTGGTCCACTGATGTGATCGAGGTTTCTTAGCCTGTACAATAGCGCCATTGTTGTCACAATAGAGGTCTATTGGATCTGTAATGCTAGGAACTACCCCAAGTTCACTGATGAACTTGCGAGCCAAATTTCCTTTGCCGCATCGACGCAGAATATACTCGCTTCGTGTAGAATCAAAGAATCGTGTCCTCGCTTTGAACTCTTCCAGCTACCCACCATTCGTGCAAAACACGACTCCGATGCGATCTATAGTCATCCTTGTCGCTTGGAAGCTTGCATCATCGTAACCCTTCGCCTAGCTCCTCATTGCCTCCAAATATCGTAGAAAATATTCTTTCGTTCTTCGTAAGTATTTAAGAATATTTTTGACTGCTATCCAGTGACTTTCACCTGGATCCGACTGGTATCTACTCGTCATGCTCAAAGCATACGAGACGTCAGGACGAGTACAAAGCATGGCGTACATGATAGACCCTATGGCAGATGCATAAGGGATCTTATCCATGCGATCTCTCTCCTCCTTAGAAGAGGGACATTGAGTCTTCGAAAGACTCACACCATGTGATAAAGGCAGAAATCCTTTCTTGGAATTTTGCATAGCAAAATGATCTAGCACGTTATCAATGTATGTACTCTGACTTAGGCCAAGTAATCTTTTAGATCTATCTCTATAGATCTTGATGCCTAGAATATAGGCAGCTTCACCTAAGTCTTTCATCGAGAAACAATTCCCTAACCACATCTTCACAGACTGGAGTGAGGGAATATCATTTCCGATGAGAAGTATGTCATCTACACACAAGACAAGAAATACAACTGTGCTCCCACTATTTCTCTTGTAGACACAAGGTTCATCTTCATTCTTGATGAAACCAAACTCCTTGATTGCATCATCGAATCGAAGATTCCAGCTTCGAGAGGCTTGCTTTAGTCCATAAATGGACCTTTACAGTTTGCATACCTTTCCAGGATGCTTTGGATCTTCAAAAACCTCAGCCGTGTCATGTACACATCCTCAGTAGCTTTCCATTGTAAAAGCGGTTTTGACATCCATCTGCCAGATCTCATAATCGTGGTAGGCTGCAATAGCAAGTATGATCCGAATGGATTTAAGCATCGCAACTGGTGAAAAGGTTTCATCATAGTCAATACCATGAATTTGTTTGAATCCTTTAGCCACCAATCTACCTTTATATGTATGCTTATTACCATCCATGTCAGTCTTTACTTTAAAGACCCACTTACACCCAATGGGTTTTACCCCTTCAGGTGGATCAACCAAAGTCCATACTTGGTTAGTGTACATGGATTCCATTTCGGATCTCATGGCCTCTAGCCATTTCTAACTGGGCTCATCATAGCTTCTTGATAGGATGTAGGCTCGCCAAGATCGATAAGCAATACCTCACCGCTGTCACCAAGAGAAAAGAATATCTCTCGGGTTGACGACGGATCCTATCAGATCTATGAAGAGGTTGGTCTACTTGAACAGGTGTCTGCTCCACAACTCTTTGGGCAACACTTTCCTCATCCACAACACTTTGTGGTTCCTGTTCATTTTCCATCGAAGCCTTAGTGTTATCGTCATCTTGAACTTCTTCAAGATGAATTTTACTCCCACTAGTTTTTCTAGAAATAAATTCTCTTTCTAGAAAGATAGCATTTCTGGCAACAAACACCTTGCCAAGTGTGGGATTGTAAAAGTAATATCCCTTAGTTTCCTTGGGATATCCTACAAAATAACACTTATCTGATTTGGGTCCTAGTTTATCTGAGACTTGACGTCTTACATAAGCTTCACAACCCCAAATCTTTATAAAAGACATTTTGGGACTCTTCCCAGTCCATATCGTATATGGTGTCTTTTCTACGGCTTTTGATGGGACGCGATTAAGTGTGAAAGCGGCTGTTTCTAGAGCTAGTCCCCAAAAGGAAGTAGGTAGATCAGTCTGGCTCATCATTGATCGTACCATATCTAATAGAGTACGATTTCTCCTCTCAGATACACCATTCCATTGTGGTGTTCCAGGGGGAGTGAGTTGAGATATTATCCCACACTCAGCCAGGTGATCACGAAACTCTTGACTAAGGTATTCACCACCTCGATCTGATCGAAGTAGCTTAATACGCTTACCAAGTTGGTTTTGTACTTCATTCTTGAATTCTTTGAACTTTTCAAAGGATTCTGACTTGTGTCTCATCAAATATAAGTAGCCAAATCTACTCATATCATCAGTGAAAGTAATAAAGTACTTATAGCCTCCTCTGGCTTCGACATTGAAAGGCCCACATACATCAGTATGTATGAGTCCTAACAAGTCCGTCGCTCTCTCGCCATGTCTACTAAATGAAGTTTTAGTCATCTTTCCTAAAAGGCAAGATTCGCATACCTCATATGATTCAAAATCAAATGGGTCCAATAATCCATCTTTATGGAGTTGGGATATGCGTTTTTCATTTATGTGACCTAGGCGACAGTGCCAGAGATATGTTTGGTTCAAATCATTCGATTTGAACCGTTTGGTATTTACGTTATATATTGGGTTTTCTAAATCTAGAACATAGAGACCATTCATAAGTGGTGCATTACAATAGAACATTTCATTCAAATAAATGGAACAACATTTGTCCTTTATTATAAAAGAAAAGTTTTTCTTGTCTAAACAAGATACAGAAATTATGTTCTTTGTCAATGCAGGTACATATAAGCACTCCTCTAGTTCTAAGATAAGCCCAGTGGGCAAAGACAAGGAATATGTTCCTACAGCTACAGCAGCAACTTTTGCGCCATTGCCTACTCGTAGGTCCACTTCGCCTTTTGCCATTAGTCTACTATTTCTATCCTCGCACATTAGTACAAATGTGAGATGCACATCCTGTGATCTAATACCCATGTAGAAGAAATAGATAGATTAACTTCTATAACGTGTATACTGAGTGTAAGTCCCACTTCTTTTATTCTTTACTTCCTCAAGGTAGACTTTGCGCCCGCTTCGGTCCAGCCTCACCGAATGGAACACCCCTTCCCAGGTACTTTACCTTTACCCTTTGAAGTGGATGAATTGGCCTTGCCTTTGGCTTGGGTCTTACCCTTGCCTTTGCGCTTACCTTTGCCCTTCTTGACCATTAGTACGTTACTAACTTTCTTTTTGAGATTCGGTTCAGCAGTTCTTAACATGCTGAGAATCTCAGGCAAAGGTTTATCAATTTCATTCATGTTATAATTCATGACGAATTGATTATATGCTTCCGACAACGATTGCAGGATAACATCGGTTGCCAATTCTTGGCTCAGTGGAAAACCTAGTCTTTCAAGGTTCTCAACGTACCCAATCATTTTAAGTACGTGAGTTCCTACAGGTGTTCCTTCTTGCATCTTGCATGCAAAAAGAGCCTTAGACACTTCAAAACGCTTCGTGCAGCTTGTCCTTGATATAGTTGTTTCAAATGCTCAACCATATCATAGGCATCCATGTTCTCATGTTGCTTCTGAAGCTCAGAGTTCATGGTTGCAAGCATAAGGCATGACACATCTAATGCGTCATCTTGATGCTTCTTATAAGCATCTTTTCAAAGACGAGTGGCCGCAGGCGTGTATTTAAGGGGTAGACTGCTCTAGGACATACAGTTTGCGTTCTTGCTTGAGGATAATCCTCAAGTTCCTATACCAGTCAAGAAAGTTCGCTCCATTGAGCTTGTCCTTCTCAAGGACAGATCACAAGTTGAGGGGGTGTGTCGTGTTAGATGACATGGTGATTGTTGGGTTTCCGGCACCGCGGCGTGTGTGTGTTCGATCATGTTTCGTAAACATGAGCACAGCGGAAGCAATAAAAATAATAAATACTCCTATTTATTACAACACACACAACACACGCATGCTATTACAACAAGTGTAGACATAACCGTAAATTAAAATTGCAACATAAGGAAATTAAACTACGTTATACCTTCCGTATGACGTGTAGCGGGAACGGCATCAACCGGAACGATCCTCGTAAGAATCGTCTCTATCCGTATCCACGCCGAGCTCCTCGGGATGACTTCGCTAAGTCACGAGCTTCATCTTCGTACGAGTTACTAGCCTCGTGTTGAAGACGACGTGATCGAGAGATGATCACGATCCGAATCCAAATTCGGATCCAAAACGAGTTCTCAAAACTCGCTTCTCCGGAGAGGTATTCGTCAACCGTTTGACGAATCCTTCGTCCTCCACCTCAGAGGATTACCGGAGATCAAATCCCCGGTATGTTAGCCGCTGTCGGAGCACTAACCGTCGTCCAAACGACGCTCCGACGAGAGGAGGAGAAGCTGTCCAGAAAACTGGACAGCTTGGTGGAGGAGTAGGCGCCGGCCAAAACAAGGAGAGAAAAGGCTCACCTTGATGCCGAACCTATAGGAGATCACCGGAGGGTCGCCGGCAACAAGTTGGACGGCGGCACACAAGCTGGGCGGCAGCAGCTTTTGGTGTTGGCGCCGAATAGGAGAGGGAGGGGGTTTGGGCGGCCAAAAACTAGATTAGTCTTAGGGTTAGGGTTTAATCCCTATTTTATAGAGAACTAATTCTCTTAATGGTTAATGGATCATATCCATAAAGCCCGTTAACCCGCTCCATTAAGATAAGTTAAAATAAACCAAACCATGATGGTTTATTTTAAGTTAAAACGAACCGAACCAACCTTTGGTTCATTCGTTTAATATAAACTAAACCCTTTGGTTTATTCTCATCCATTGGATTAGAACCAAACCATTTTGGTCCATCCATTATGTCTTCATAAGACACGGCCCATCCACGCTTCCATTGCGACTGAAATAATTTCATGCTCGCTTTATGTTTGGTCCAACCAAACATAGTTTCTCTCGGTCTGAGAATCCAATTCTCAAGCTCGTTTTAAATCCTTTGGATTACACTCGTTGTGCGTGTGACCAAATAGGTTCTCGGTTTATGTTGGCCGTCTATAATTAACCATTAATTATAGAACGATCATGAGTGGCACCTAGTAGTACATCATGATCCCCAATTAACCAAAAGATCAACTGTTGATCCGTAACTATTTCTCAAACCCTTCAAAGACTCGAATGAATCGTGCCCCATTCCCTTCACTCATCTTATACCCACTTGGTTCAGACATGGTCTATTGTGTCGGGCCTCACTAGGTCGACTCACGCCACACCTAGCCCAAGTATCATTTCCTCGCCCTACGGATTCTAGTTACTCCACATGTATCAAGAGTACTT
Source organism: Wurfbainia villosa (assembly GCA_025175895.1). NCBI lineage: Eukaryota > Viridiplantae > Streptophyta > Magnoliopsida > Zingiberales > Zingiberaceae > Wurfbainia > Wurfbainia villosa. The sequence goes on along the minus strand of CM045988.1, from coordinate 46,711,749 downwards.
TACTCTAAACATGTAATGCTTTGGCCAAAGACTTTAGTAACAATCCGACGAGAGGCCATGGGTATACATCTCCTCGCAAGGAGTGGTGAATCCTTTATAGGCTATTCAAACACCTTCGATCACTTCGACTTATACCCAATCATCCCGGGTCCACATCTCCTCGGAGATGTTTGCTTAAGATGTTAAAGCATAAGTCTCCATGATCAAGATGACTTGAATACCGCAAGTCAAAGGAACATCGCACTTAAGCCACAGTAAGAACTTCATTGACATATCTATATATGCAGAGAACCATATGAAGTCTTACGGCTGGTCACTCCAATGAACTAGTTACCATAACTAGCATCCACGATTAACTCCGGACATCACTATGTCTCCAGCCAGTGAGAATCAGCTGCTTGGATACACCAAGGAGTATACCTCGTGCTAGTCTCAACAGAATTGATGGTGTCCAGATTCATCAATTCATCGACTAGGGATAATTCCGATACATCACAATTACACATGTAGAGATACTCATTAGTTGTGATCCAATCACAAATTCTCTCATGCTGTGAATCGTATCGTGGACATTCAGTAAATGAGTTTAAGATCCAATCAAATACATAAAACATGTATACTCAAATAGTGAATCTTCATTTATCATATAAATGGTTCATACATAAGGCGATTGCCTTAGGACATCTCTCATATATTACTAACAGACTCCCACTTGGCCTAATGCCAATCGCTACGGGATCCAATACCATAAGCTCTAACATGACCCTCAAACTTACTTTGAGGTAATGCTTTAGTCAAAGGATCCGCTAAGTTCCTTTCAGTGGGAATTTTCTCGATTTGTATTTCGTTCCTACTTATGATCTCTCTGACAAGATGATAGCGGCGAAGCACATGTTTGGATCATTGATGAGACAACATCAAGTTCAGAGATGAACTTCTTGATCCAAACCGCTTCCTTTGCTGCTTCCAAAGCGCAATGTATTCTGCCTTAGTGGCAGAATCCGCTATAGTGTCAAGCTTGGAACCTTTCCAACTTATTGCGCCTCCATTCTAGGTGAATACATACCCAGACTAAGACATGGAGTCATCCTTGTCTGTCTGGATCCGGCATCCGTATAACCACGTATCACCATGTACCCTTCTCCATATATTAGAACGATCCTTTGTTCTTCTTAAGTACTTAAGGATCGCCTTAATAGCCACCCAATGATCCATTCTCGGATCATACTGTATCCGCCGTGACACTCGTGAGCATACGATACATCGGGCCTCGCATACATAACATAGCATACATGATAGATCCTATCATGGATGCATAGGGAATCTTACTCATGCAAATCCTCTCGTCTTCTGTGCGCGGACACATAGACTTCGAAAGGTGTACCCCATGCCTGATGGGTAAGAAACCTTTCTTGGATTCCGACATGCTAAACCTCTTTAGCACTCGGTCTATATATGTAGACTGCGAAAGACCAAGCAACCATTTCGATCTATCTCTATAGATCTTAATCCCGAGGATGTAGGTTGCTTCTCCCAGGTCTTTCATGGAGAATGTCTTGGATAACCAAACCTTCACTGACTGTAAGATTGAAACATCGTTTCCTATAAGTAGTATGTTATCGACATACAATACTAGGAATACGACTGCACTCCCACTAACCTTCTTGTACACACAAGGTTCGTCTGGATTTTGTGAGAAATCAAACTTTTTGATCGTCTCATCAAAACGGATATTCCAGCTCCTGGATGCTTGCTTCAATCCATAAATGGATCGTCGCAATTTGCATACCTTGGTTTTATCAACCGATGTGAAACCCTCAGGCTGTATCATATACACGTCCTCGAGAAGGTTTCCATTAAGGAAAGTTGTTTTCACATCCATCTGCCATATCTCATAATCATAATGAGCCGCTATGGCCAGGAGCATCCGAATGGATTTAAGCATAGCTACAAGCGAATAGGTTTCGTCATAATCAACACCTTGCTTTTGACGATATCCTTTCGCCACCAATCTAGCCTTATAGGTAATCACATTACCATCCATGTCGGTTTTCTTCTTGAAAACCCACTTGCACCCTATAGGCTTTATTCCTTCAGGTGGGTCAACCAAGTTCCAAACTTGGTTTTCATACATGGAATCCATTTCCGACTTCATGGCACCAAGCCACTTATCCCTTTCTGAACTTGTCAGCACTTCTTCATAACTGGTAGGCTCCTCATCATCAATGAGTAACACGTTGTTCGATTCACTTACGAGAAATCCATATCTCTCAGGAATATTGCGTGTTCTACCAGATCTACGAAGATGTGGTGTTACAATAGGTCCAGCCGATTGCTCATCACTATGAGTTGTCAGTTGTTGTGCTTCACCAGGTATCTCATCAATGTTTATTTGAGTCTCTCGAGCCTCCTCAAGCTCGACGACACTCCCACTGTTTTCTTGCAAGAGAAACTCTTTCTCTAGAAACACAGCATGCCTTGAAACAAACACCTTTTGTTCCACAGGATGATAGAATTGGTAACCCCTTGTTTCCTTAGGGTATCCATTAAATAGACATTTATCAGACTTAGCATTCAGTTTGTCTGATACAGTCCGCTTCACATAAGCAGGACAACCCCATATCTTCAAGTAAGATACATGAGGTTTCTTACTAGCCCATATCTCATATGGAGTAGTAGAGACTACCTTGGTAGGCATTCTGTTTAACAAGTAAACAGCTGTCTGAAGTGCATAACCCCAAAAGGACTTGGGAAGAGTCGCATGATTCATCATTGACCTGACCATGTCCAACAAGGTCCGGTTACGCCTCTCAGATACACCATTATGCTATGGTGTATAGGGCGGAGTCCATTGAGACAATATGCCATTGTCTCTTAGATAATCAAGAAACTCTTGACTTAAGTATTCACCACCTCGATCCGATCGAAGTATTTTAATACTTTTGTCATGTTGTTTCTCTAATTCATTTCTGAATTCTTTGAACCTTTCAAAGGCTTCAGACTTGTGTTTCATCAAGAACACATACCCAAACCGTGAGTGATCATCGGTGAAGGTAATGAAGTAGCTATAGCCTCCTAAAGCTTGAGTTGACATAGGTCCACATACATCGGTATGTATTAGACCTAGTAACTCTCCCACTCGTTCACCTTTTCCCGTAAAAGGTAACTTAGTCATCTTGCCTTTTAAGCATGATTCGCATGTATCGTATGAATCCAATTCAAACGATTCCAGAATTCCACATCGGTGTAATTCGGACATGCGTTTCTTACTTACATGGCCAAGATGACAATGCCACATGTAGGAGTCTATTTGATTATCCTTTCGAGCACGGTTGTTGCTCGCTTCGATATTGCAAATGTCACTGGATACGTCCAACGTATATACACCATTGCTTAAAGTTCCAGTCCCATAAAGAACCCCATTCAAAGTTATGTAACAACAATTGTTACTAAACGTCAAATGGAAACCATTTCTATTTAAACAAGAAATAGAAATGATGTTCTTTATCAACAAAGGAATATAAAAGCAATTGTCCAGTTCTAAGACAAGTCCTGCAGGGAGTTTCAACAAATACGTTCCGATGGCGAGTGCAGCAACCGTTGCTCCATTCCCAACACGTAAATTTGACTCTCCCTTGACGAGTCTTCTTCTATTCCTTAGCCCATGTATGTCATTACATATATGTGAGCCACACCCAGTATCAAATACCCAAGTGTCTAAGGAAATAGAATGACAATCAATAAAGAAGATTTCTGAAGAAGATGGGGCATCCGATGCCTTATCCTTCTTCACGGACTCAAGATAAATCTTGCACTTTCTTCACAAATGGCTCTCCTTGCCATAATGATGGCAAGTTTCCTTTTGTGCTAGTTCTACCTTCTTAGCCTTTCTCTTCTTTCCCTTCTGCTGTTCTTTTGACCTCCTCTTAGAACCTTTCTTCGAGGAATCAACTAACAGCACTGTCCCCTGCTCATGCTTCTCAGAAGACTCCACAATCTTCAGCATGTTGAGCAGTACCACAGATGAACCTTCTTGCATCTCAGAGGTGAAGAGGAGCTTGGAGACTTCGAACCTTTCGAATCTCACTTGCTCATCAACCAACTCACAAAGATGAAGGACTACGATATGAGCATCCATATGCTCATGCTGCTTTCGTAGCTTGGGTTCCATCGTGGCTAGCATGATGCAACTCATTTGTTCAGAATCACTCACATGTTTCTGATAGGCCAACAATTGGTCCAGAGTTGCATCGTCACTAGGACGGGCGGGAAGAGGCGCTTCGAGGACATACACAAGCTTTTCACCTTGAGAACAATTCTCAAGTTTCTAAGCCAGTCCAAGAAGTTCGACCCAGTTAATTTATTTGAATCCAAAATGGAACGCAAATTCAAACACATCATGATCAATATATTAACTTAGAAATACAAAACGAGCATATATGAGAAAGATGATTTTAAAATGCATCAATATACATTTATAAATCCCATTCATTTTTCGAATTTCAAAAAACCCCAAAATCACTTCGGGAGATTGTAGGTCCATCTCCGAATGGGCTGATATCCATCATAGTTATGAACAACCTTGGAGAGAGTCCAACAAGCCATTCATAACTACGACGGTAGGTATCATCTATACCAATTGCATATCCCGTATATGCAACTATCACAATGTGCTATCAACTAATTGAATGTTCACACATACATCGGGTTGTTAACACATTAACAAGTATGCATCATATGCATAGCACCCAACTTCACCTCCCTTTACATCGACCTTGGAGAGAGTCCAACAAACCGATGCTCCAGGTTAAAGCCAACCCATTAATCAGGACATAGTTTTAATATGGTTAGAGCGCATTCAACCAATTAGCCCAGCTTGGAGAGAGTCCAACAACCAAAGCTAACGATTGACCTCTGACTCTTACCATATTAGTATTAAACTATTCCATGGTTTGAACATATTCAGTTCGAGCCGCTTAGAGAGAGTCCAACAACCCAAACAAGAAATGAACTCTGGTTCTAACCATATTAATGGAAGGTGTAGGCTTTAATATTGATTAAGGGTTTTTATGTCTCATCCTCTTTGCATGCAAATAACTATTATCTACATGGCATGGCATACATGGCATACATCTACATGTCACGACACGCATGGCATAATGTTATGCATCTAATGCAATTACATGGCATACAATTATGTCATGTATGTAATTTCCTTATATGTCATAACTATTTATGGAAATAAAATATGTTTAAGATTTGATTCTTCAAATCAAATCATAATTAAATTAGGAAACAAATTTCCAAATCTAATCACATATTTTATTCATGGAATTATTTGATTAAGGAAAATCTATTTAGGAAACTAATTTCCTAAATCTTTAAAACTACTTAAGGAAATTAAATATTTTAAGATTTGATTTCCCAAATCAAATCATGATTAAATTAGGAAACAAATTTCTAGAATCTAATCAAATATTTTATTTATGGAAAATATAAATTTCCATAAATACTTCCAACTTTTCAAAAGTGGAAGATTTCCATAAATACTTTTAGACTTTCCAAAATTGAAAATTTTCCATAAATACTTCTAAATTTCCAAAATTTAGAAAACTTCCAGAAATACATTATGACTATCGCAAAACCATTTTTACGATTATGTCGAAACACAACCTGGTTCTCGACACACTGTTGGGTTTCCAATCACCGCGGGCAGTGTGTTCGATCATGTTTCGTAAACATGAGCACAGCGGAAGCAATAAAAATAATAAATACTCCTATTTATTACAACACACACAACACACGCATGCTATTACAACAAGTGTAGACATAACCGTAAATTAAAATTGCAACATAAGGAAATTAAACTACGTTATACCTTCCGTATGACGTGTAGCGGGAACGGCATCAACCGGAACGATCCTCGTAAGAATCGTCTCTATCCGTATCCACGCCGAGCTCCTCGATGACTTCGCTAAGTCACGAGCTTCGCTTCAGACGAGTTACTAGCCTCGTGTTGAAGACGACGTGATCGAGAGATGATCACGATCCGAATCCAAATTCGGATCCAAAACGAGTTCTCAAAACTCGCTTCTCCGGAGAGGTATTCGTCAACCGTTTGACGAATCCTTCGTCCTCCACCTCAGAGGATTACCGGAGATCAAATCCCCGGTATGTTAGCCGCTGTCGGAGCACTAACCGCCGCCCAAACGACGCCCGACGAGGAGGAGAAGCTGTCCAGAAAACTGGACAGCTTGGTGGAGGAGTAGGCGCCGGCCAAAACAAGGAGAGAAAAGGCTCACCTTGATGCCGAACCTATAGGAGATCACCGGAGGGTCGCCGGAGGTTCACCGGCTGAAGCTTGGTCGCCGGCAACAAGTTGGACGGCACACAAGTCGGCGGCAGCCTTTGGTGTTGGCGCCCGAATAGGAGAGGGAGGGGTTTGGGCGGCCAAAAACTAGATTAGTCTTAGGGTTAGGTTTAATCCTATTTTATAGAGAACTAATTCTCTTAATGGTTAATGGATCATATCCATAAAGCCCGTTAACCGCTCCATTAAGATAAGTTAAAATAAACCAAACCATGATGGTTTATTTTAAGTTAAAACGAACCAACCAACCTTTGGTTCATTCGCTTAATATAAACCAAACCCTTTGGTTTATTCTCATCCATTGGATTAGAACCAAACCATTTTGGTCCATCCATTATGTCTTCATAAGACACGGCCCATCCACGCTTCCATTGCGATCAAACAATTTCATGCTCGCTTTATGTTTGGTCCAACCAAAATAGTTTCTCTCGATGCGAGAATCCCATTCTCATGCTCGCTTTAAATCCTTTGGATTACACTCGTTGTGCGTGTGACCAAATAGGTTCTCGGTTTATGTTGGCCGTCTATAATTAACCATTAATTATAGAACGATCATGAGTGGCACCTAGTAGTACATCATGATCCCCAATTAACCAAAAGATCAACGGTTGATCCGTAACTATTTCTCAAACCCTTCAAAGATTTCGAATGAATCGTGCCCCATTCCTTCACTTATCTTATACCCACTTGGTTCAGGACATGGTCTATTGTGTCAGTCCCCACTAGGCTGACTACGTCACACCTAGCCCAAGTATCATTTCCTCGTCCTACGGATTCTAGTTACTCAACATGTATCGAAGAGTACTTTACTCTAAACATGTAATGCTTTGGCCAAAGACTTTAGTAATAATCCGACGAGAGGCCATGGGTATACATCTCCTCGCAAGGAGTGGTGAATCCTTTATAGGCTATTCAAACACCTTCGATCACTTCGACTTATACCCAATCATCCCGGGTCCACATCTCCTCTGAGATGTTTGCTTAAGATGTCAAAGCATAAGTCTCCATGATCAAGATGACTTGAATACCGCAAGTCAAAGGAACATCGCACTTAAGCCACAGTAAGAACTTCATTGACATATCTATATATGCAGAGAACCATATGAAGTCTTACGACTGGTCACTCCAATGAACTAGTTACCATAACTAGCATCCACGATTAACTCCGGACATCACTATGTCTCCAGCCAGTGAGAATCAGCTGCTTGGATACACCAAGGAGTATACCTCGTGCTAGTCTCAACAGAATTGATGGTGTCCAGATTCATCAATTCATCGACTAGGGATAATTCCGATACATCACAATTACACATGTAGAGATACTCATTAGTTGTGATCCAATCACAAATTCTCTCATGCTGTGAATCGTATCGTGGACATTCAGTAAATGAGTTTAAGATCCAATCAAATACATAAAACATGTATACTCAAATAGTGAATCTTCATTTATCATATAAATGGTTCATACATAAGGCGATTGCCTTAGGACATCTCTCATATATTACTAACAGTGATCTACAACAATAAAATGCAAAATTAAGTATCATACCTAAGTCATTTAATTAGGCCTTTAATTAAATGAGGCTCCCACTAAATTCTCATAGCTTTGATATGAGCTAATCATTGATGTAGGCAAACACTTTTCGCTTACATCATTAGCTACTATTTAGCTATAAATTTATATGGGATAAAGATCCACATCATAATTCGTCTTGAGTTAGCTTTGGCTAATCGCCCAAGACGTAGTATGATTAGGTAGGCAATCTTTTGCCAATTACATCTGATGTAACTCTTTAATAGCTTTGGTTAAGTTTATATTAGTTTAGTGTTTATTCCTAAACCAGCTTCCAGGCTGTGGCGAGGCACAGGGGCCTTCTTGGATATCAGAGCAACGACCACTTCTAAGACAAAGCTGATGTTCGGAAATCACATAAAACTAATTTTAAAACTTATGCTCAAAGCTAATATATGCCTCTACTTTCTTAACTAATTAAGAAAAACTTAATTAAGTCTTAACCAAGTTTGATAGCGGGACATCACGATTGTCCACTCGCACTCTTCCAAGATAAAATGCATTGCTTTGCTTTGGCAAACCCAATAACAAATGATCGAGGAAGTAGTGAGTACCAAACTTTGATAGGCATATCGTATTTGACTTATTAAGATATAAACTTAAACATGCATCACATACATATTAGCATACATCACATATAAGCTAAATTAACATGCATCACATACAAGTTAAACTAAGTGTGTCATGGTTATGACCCTTATTCTACAATCTTCTCAAGCCAATGAGAAGATTGATTGGTCAACCTAGGGATAGCATCTTCTCCCAAGTGCTTCCTTTTGGTTGTCTTGTGTTGTTGACTTCCTCCTTGAAACATTATCTTCCAATGGACCCTCCATCTTTGTTGTATATTACAAAAGGAGAAATACTCGAGTTACATTCGAGTCTAAAGCTAATTTTACAACAAGAATTTTAGGAGAAAGGCACGACACGCAGGCCGTATTAAGAATTACAACACACAATCACAAACTTTTTGGGACTAGGCCATAACCATGCACCATGTCAATTTTAACTTTTAAAAGACATCGGATATTTTATTATGTTTGAAAATTTGCTAATGCAATTATCAACTCATAATAAAATTCATCCTACTTCTATATCATATATAAAATAGAGAAAAACTATTTTTATACGATCTTTCGCAAGTGGCTCTGATACCACTGTAGGGATTTCTATATGCCAAATAATATATGCGCAACGGAAAAATTAGGATCCCTTCCTAGTGATCCTTGCGAAAGAAAACCTCGTACAAAATAAATTTCTCTAAAACCAAACCTATCTTATAGGAGAGGATTACCTTTGTTGCGTGCCCTTGTTAATCCCGCTTTTCCTTTTGGTTTGTTGGATCTTTAGCACGTTCAAATGTCCGTGCCTCTATACGTATCCACACGAGCAAGCTCTTGTCTCACAAAAGAAAAACTAGAAGGGCTCTCCTTTACTTCTTGCTAGAGAAGTCCCTAAAGGAGAGGAAGCTAGGGAAAAAGAGAAGGGAAGAAGAAGACTACTCTTCTTGCTAGCCTACACTCACAAAACCACAAAACCAAAGCTTCCACCAAGCTCTCAAGCTCTCACACAACCACAATCACCCTTTGGCCGGCCACTCCATGGAGTCTTTTATAGGGTTGGAAAAACCCTTTCACCTCCTACCATTTAATGCAATCCATTGCATTGAGACACCTTGTTTGGCCGGCCACTTTAAGGAGACAAAAACCACTTTGTCTCCTTCCACCTTATCTAGCTTAGGTGGCATGCTTGTGTGGCATTCATGCATGTTGAATTAATCTTATTAATTCAATAAGCCCACCTTATCTAGCTTAGGTGGCATGCTTATGTGGCATGCTTGTGTGGCATTCATGCATGTTGAATTAATCTTATTAATTCAATAAGCTTATGTTATCATATTGAATTAATCTCATTAAATCAATAAGGTAACATATTGAATTAATCTCATTAAATCAATAAGCTAAAATTCTCATTAAGCTTAAAGTCCAAAAACCATTTTGTACTTAAGCTTATTCCCAAATTATTCTAGTCAAACTAGAATGCACTAATTCTTCTAATCATCATGCTCTTTGTGTGTGACCCTATAGGCTCTCATAACGTTGGCAGTGGATCTAAACTCTTTTAGATACACAAGCAATGAGCGGCATCTAGCAATACATCATTGCTACCCAAGTTACAAAATAAGTCAAGATCCGACTAACCTTTCCGTGACTACTATAATGTATGACCGTGTCCTTCTATCCTTGATATCAGATTGACCAATGAGGCATAGACTGTGTCATCCTCGATCAATCTATGTGTTTCTTGATCCCTGAGTAAACTAACTCAAACAAATGAGCTCAATATCTCATATTGACTCATTTGAGCATGGTCATGCGTTTTAGTAGTTCTACTCAATCAAGGGGCCCACCGATATCACTCTCGTCATATGAGAGGGATAGATCCCATCTACATCACTCACATCCCTCCGCATAATTTGTTATATACCCATATGGTCCACCTACGTGACGCTTGTGATACCAAAGTACATAATTCCTTATGTAGGGAACCGTAGTGACTTCAGGTTCGAGGACTATTCATACCAATAGTCACATGAGACAGTTTATGACACTCATATAATGATCCATGAAACTTTCTCATGGCGGGTCAGTTCAGTATATATTCTCTAATATATACCCATGTGTCAACTTGATATCATATATCCATGACTTGTGAGATCAAGTCATCAATCGACCTACATGCTAGTCTTTATGTATTAATATTTCCCTTGCATATTAATACTTGACTAGGAACATTTAGGAAAGTGTTCTCTACAGCCTCTCATAATCAATTCTGCCAATTGATGTGCTGTAGATAAGAACCTACTTTTCTAGGGAATTATTATATTTAATTTAGCTGGCACAAGCAAGATGTAAATATAATAACCAATCCTTTTCCTTTATTGAATATGATACAAAATGTTCCCTTTTGAACCATCACATGATTGGCTCTAGGGCTATAACTAACATAATCCTCTCACACTTGATACTCACCCTAGGCCTAGACCTAATCCTTCAAGTCACCTCCATCAACCTCATGCCCTTAACGTCCATCCGAGTCCTCCACGACCCCTTCAGCCTTCACACTTGCCTTCAAATGCTTCCATCATCTTCGTCATGCCATCGAATACCCTTAGCCTAGACCTATGCCTTTAAGCTACTTCCATCAGCCTCAAGTGCTTCCGTCGACTTTGTCATTCTAATGGGTCTTCTTTGCCAAGAGGCGGCACTCCCAAGACTTCCCTATTGTCAAGCCTCAATGCTTGGACTTTAGCTGTCAATACTACACTCTTGGACTTACACGACCAAGACTACACTCTTGGACTTTTCCTTTGCCACATCTCCATACTTGGACTTTTGCCACCAAGAGTACATACTTGGACTTATACCGCCAAGGCTACACCCTTGGACCTTTCTCTCTGTCAAATATCAATATTTGGACTTTCCCTTGCCAAGACTCCACCCTTGGACTTTTCCTTGCCAAGTATTCATACTTGGACTTCTCCATTGCCAAGAATCAAATCTTGGACTTCCACTCGAGTCTCACTCGAGCTTGGTCAACCTTGACCTGAGGTTGATTGCTCCAATAATCTCCCTCATGATAATCTCCTCCATATGACCTTAGATATCTTAAAAATCCACTAGTCATATGGTCAACATATGGTCAAACTATATTGTCAAATCCATTGTCAAACATCAAAACTCTACTCGAGTCCCACTCGAGTCTGGTCAATCATGACCTAGGTCGAATGCACCAACAATCTCTCCCTTTTTGATGTTTGACAATACCTTTAAGTTAGGTGGCAATACCTCTGAGTTCGACTATCCCAAAAGCCCAACTCGACTCTTCTTATGCCAAAGCATAATGAAAGTTTACCTAACTTAAATCTTTTATTTCTCCCCCTTTGGCATACATCAAAAAGTCTACCAAGATTTTCAATGTCTCATCTACCAATGGGATCATTCATTCTCCCCCTTGATCCAAAATTATCTTAGATGTCTTCACTCTTATTAGTGATAAAACCCTTATCACTAAATGAGAGGCAATCTTTCATTCTCCTCTTTCTAAACATCATCCATCATCCCTTGATGGACAAACTCCCCCTAAAGGTTTACTCCCCCTTAACCATTACATAAACAATGTCTTTGAAGAGTTCTTAAGCCTATAGGAAATCTAAACCATCAAAGATAAGGATAAAAGTTCAGACTTGAACTTTAACCTCTCTCAAACTTTGATTCTTATCCTAATTAACTATTCAATTCATTTTTAATGAATATTTTCCCCTTCTAATGCTTCCCTAAGCATATCATAGGGTTAGGAGCAGTTAGGTTACATAGGAGTGCTGATAAATAGTTAAAAAAAACCCTTGTTCAATCAAAATCAGTATTAGCAGTCGACTATGTCAACAACTAGTTGACTGCCTACATGTAGCAGTCGACTGAAGTCTAATTTTTCAAAAAATAGACTTTTAGAAATGAAATTTAAAAATACGTAAGTAATTCTATGTTTTTCAAAAAATATTGAAATTTCATATACACATTACTTATGTAAAATACAATGAGAGAAAAATAGTTTTATATTAAAATACTCATTATTTTTAAAGATTGATACAATGTTTAAACCCATTGCAACCTTTAATGTTTTTTGCTAACTTTGTGTCAATATTGTCAATGGTGGTTCCTATCAAATGATAGATTTCACCAAGGTTTTTTCAAACTATTTTTGAAGCTATTTTTAAACCTTAATTTCAATCATGGTCAGGTTAGATTTACATGACTTGTACATTAGCTTTTCTCATGATTTCTTCATTTTATATTATGAGTTTGAATTCATATAAATGTACTATATAAGCACATGAACCGAACTCATTTTACTAATATCTCACATATGTTTAGGGTGTATCAATACACACATGTTTTCTTATGGTCTTTGTGAGATGTAAGTTTGATTTTTCTCTAAATCTAAAGGTTCATGTATTATATCTAGGCATATCCATTTGATTCCATTATCTAGAATATTAAATAATGTCATTTTTTCTTAATTTGAATTTTAATAATCTTAATGTATGAATATGATCATGGCACAAATAATTTGCATAATTAAAAGTATTTGCCAATGATTCATGATGTCATGACATGATATAGATAAACCAAAGTATTGACATGAAATTAATCAATTTAAATACTATCATGACATTTTAAGATAATCATATGAAATTTAATGTCATGACATGACATATGGAAAACAAGACATGCCAACTATATAAAATACAAAGGTATAGAATACCTAAGTCTTAAATTAAATTGTCATTTTCTAGAATTATATCCAATTTGCCGTAATCACTCAATCTCCCAAATGGACCAAAATCCAAAATGACACACTTTTGACTCTAAATCTACTTACGCCAATTATAATCAATTTTTCATCTTCTATGAAATCCATTGGCGCATCCTAAAATCTTTTAGGTGTTGAGAATCGATGGTCGCTCTAGAGAGGGGTGAATAACATTATGCTTTGCTTGATGGAATTCGATTGTACTTGTCTACAATTGTTAATACACAAAGAAAATAGAAATACTAATACAAATACAAACAAGAATACACAAGTACAAAGACAAGATGTACCATGGTTCAGAACCCTAGTTCTTACTCCACGTGGCGAGCTCAATAGCAAGCTCAAGTGATGCACACCACCACTAATCAAACCACTCCTTCTCAGTGACACATTGGATGTGGAGAAACCTCTTACAAAGCTCTTACAATGAAATGAATGAAATACAACATGTATACTGTTGGTGCAGTAGGAACCTAAGTCGAACCTGAGTTTTGATTATAGCAAACGATACAAAGTTAAGCTCATGTCGTTATCTCACGAGTTGAATCGAGTGTACAGAAAATTGCTATAGCTGGAGCTGAAGGCTAGCGACACTCGGAGGAAGCCGCGGTGGTCGGGCGACACTCGAGTGACTTCGGAGGGAGCCAAAGGAATCAAGTGGAAGGCCGGAAGCAAAAGCGACATAGTAAGTATCGAGGTAAGCTCGAGTGAGTAAAGTGAAGTGAGGTCGTGTCCTTTGTACGGGGACATCCTTAGACGACGATTCGACCCAAGACTTCCCATGGAAGGTCTATGTTGAGATCGGACGACAAGTGGCCGTCGAATTCACTTATATTTTGAGCTAACTTTTTATTGTAGTCAAAAATCCTAGCCATCAGTTCAACCGGGCCAGTTCAACTGGCCAGTTCAACCGGTGGTCAAAAATCAGCCTTGAGGAGTCAAGCTTTATCACCATTTTTCAAGGAGTTTTGTGCCCAATTCCTATTAGTTGAAGACCCATTCGATGAGGGGCTTAAAGGCTATAAAAGGAGGGCTTCTCCTAGGGTTTTTCATCATCTCTAAGTGCTCACAAACCTCCACAACTCTGCAATTTTCCGATGACTCTACGACGAAGTTCTGTCAACAACCCTAGTTTACTTTCTACTCTTTTAGTTGTTGATATTCTTATTTTATCGTCTCTTTAAATATTGCAATTCCTTTTATTAATCGAGGTTTTCTATCATTGCACTTTACATTAATAGAAGAGAGGGTTTGTCTCTCTATCTTTTCTTTCGAAGTTTTTTTTTGTAATCGTCAAACTCCTACCTCCAATGAGGAGGAGTGTTTTTAGTGAATTGCCCTCCGTGCGTGATCAAGGATCACTAGGGTCTTGGAGTAGTAGCCGAAGGCTACGAACCAAATAAAAAAACATTTGTCTCATTTATTTATAGTTTATCTTTCCGCTGCAATTAACTGTCTACTCGAGTTTTAACGAACGAATTAAAAAAGAGGTTTATCGCTATTCACCCCCCCTAGCGATCCGCTTCGATCCAACAATTGGTATCAGAGCCGGGGGCGCTTAGATTTGGTGAAACCACCAATCTAGCATTTTTTACAGATTTATTTTTCATTCATTTAAATTTTTCTCACGCACTACTAATCCAAGACGAAGTCTTGGTACTCTTCGTTTGGTTTTGTTTTGCAAGTATTCGCTTTTGGAGTAGCCGACGGTAAAACGGGCATAACTTTTCGTACAAGTTGACCCACAAAACGGTCTACCTACCAAAATGAAGTTCTCGGAAAGATCTACACTTCTTACCAAGGTAAAACCTCGTAACAAGCTGTATTCATCCCGAAAAACCATCGTTTAGTACCATTTCTGGGACATTGAAGGTTGTAAGTTCTCATCTTTTATTTTAGTTGGTTATTTCTCGTTTATTCCTTTTGTTTCTTTTCATTTTCTACATTACTAATCCAAGGCGAAGTCTTGGAACCTTTTTTTTCATGTTTTTTTTGGTATTTTTTGTGCAAGGTTTCCCTTCCAAATGGCCCATCTCGAGGGTTTTAGCACCGTCCGACCTCCGTTTTACAATGAAGATGATTTCCATTACTGGAAAGGTCGGATGAAATGCTTTCTCAAAACCCAAATCGAGATGTGGATCATAATCCAAATGGGTTTCACACTTCCGACTAATGAAGTGGGTGACTCCTTGGATTATGATCAATGGACCATTGCGACAAAACGACAAGTCGAAGCCGACGCCAAGGCAACACAAATCCTCCAATGCGGCTTGTCCAAGGAGGAGTTAAATCGCGTCGGCCCCTTCATAAGCGCAAAGGACCTTTGGACAAAGCTAGTGGAGCTACACGAAGGGACCGATAAAGCCAAGGTATGTAAGCGCAACCTTTTATTTAATAAATTATATAATCTAACAATGCAGGAACATGAAACGACGACGCAACTCCATGCCCACGTCCAAGACATAGTCAACAATCTACACACGATCGGGCAAAAGGTTGAAAACCGCGACCTTATAAGGTATGTCTTAAACTCCTTTCCGAGGACTACATTGTGGGTATCCATGGTCGATGCCTACAAGGTCTCCAAGGATCTTTCTAAACTTAGGTTAGATGAACTTTTTTCTGATTTCGAACTTCATGAGCAGTCTAACTCGGAACCCGAGAAAGGTATAGCACTATTTGCAGGTTTAAAGAAGAAAACCGGTAGCAAGCCACCCCCGAAGGAAGAAGAGGATGAGTCCGATTCGGAGGTCGACCCGGAAATGGAGGAAGAACTAGTCAACCTAGTTCGGAGGATAGTCAAGGGCCGAAAGCGAACCGTCACTCGACCCAACGAAGATAAGCCTAAAAGTTCTAATATTATTTGTTATGAATGCAACAGGTTTGGACACATCAAGTCCGAATGCCCAAAGCTCAAAAGCAAAGCACCAAAATACAAAAAGGCACTCAACGATACATGGAAAGAAGCTTCCGAGGAAGAAGACAATGATTGAGTCTTCATGGCTAAACCGGTGGAATCGAAGACGGAGTCAGAACCAGAACTTGAATCGGAAACCGAAGACGAGTTGGACTGCGAAGCACTATTCAAGACAAGCCACGGATATGCATCCGGTTCAAAAGATACACTCAAGGTAAGTCGGTCTCTCATTACTACACTTTATAGTGCAATTAAGTTTTTAAATAGAAAGTTAGCTAAGTCCGAGTCCAAGGTCGAGACCCTGGTTGAGGAAGTTAAACTCCTCAAACACGAGGTCTCCCTAACCTCTTCGACTAGTCGAGTTCAAGAGAAGGACTCAACTCGGGTTGAAAAACTCGAAGTTGAGAACTCACTCTTGAAGAGTCAAGTCAAAGATCTTAGGAATACGTTGGAAAGATTTACTTTGGGATCCAAAGGGCTTGACCTCCTACTTGGATCGCAAAGGGTCGTGTACAACAAGGTCGGGCTAGGGTTTAGCTCAAACACGACCAATAAGTCGTATATGTCGATTGTAAGTCGACATAAAAAACGTGTCCAAGCATGGGTCCCTAAGACCACCTTGATTTCAAACTTAGGATCAAACCAGTACTGGGTTCCCAAGGACCAAATCCACTATATGGAGAGACCGAATCGATTCAACGGTCCAGGGGGAGCTAGTATGAAATTTGTTTGTGTTTTAACTTAGAAATTGCATGCTTAGGTTTTTATTTAGTTTGATTTTTTTTTTAGAATGGTTAGATAGGACTATAACTCGTCAATACTTGATAACATAGTACCAGGACACAGCGAGATGATAGTACACTAGGAAAATGGAGTCTTGTGTATTCAGGCTAGATAAGGCGTATCTAGTTCGGTGCACTTGACCGAGCGAAACTAGCTAAAGCTACCTCGCCGTATCCTAGACTAGTTGGACCAGGAAGTGGTCTTAGGTGAGTCAAGTCTCTATTTTCTTGAAAATGGCTTTATCTAAGGAAGTGGTCGTTGTTCTGATCAAAGAAGGCCTCTGTGCCTCGCCACGACCTGGAAGCCATGATCTTGAAAAGGTGACTTGATAAGCTTATGGTCAAATCCGAATCTAACGCAAGGTTGACAAGTGTTTAAGTCATTAAATTTAAATCAAGTAAAATTGGAAGTCATCTCACAAGAACATATAGGGTTAACGTGTTTGATCATGTAGACATGGGTGAGATGATTTAGGTTAATAATTTTCAACCAATCTTTAATAAATCCAATATCCGATCCAACTACCTTGCGTGTAGGATCAATTGATGTTGGACACTGGTTGCTCCCGACACATGACCGGGGATCAACTCAAGTTTTCGAAGCTTCGATTCAAACGACAAGGATCGGTAGCCTTCGGAAATAACGGCAAGCTCAAATCATCGGATCAGGTGATATTGAGCTTAACTCAAATTTTGTTATTCAAAACATTTTATTAGTAGAAAATTTTCAATATAATTTACTTAGGGTAAGCGAATTGTGTGATAATAACTATAAGGTCATATTTCTAGAAAATGTATGCGTAATTAATACAAATGAAACTTCTAAAACAATTCTTAAGGGAACTAGAAATAACAACATTTACACTATTAACTTAACTAACTCCTCAACTAAGTGTCTTATGACACGGCAAGAGGAATCATGGTTGTGGCACCGACGACTCGGTCACTCACACCCAAGACTCATCCACAAGATGAGTCAGAGTGACTTAGTCAGAGGTTTGCCTAACTTTAATAACTTGGATAATAAAATATGTAATGCTTGTCAACAAGGTAAACAATCTAGGACACAACATCAACTAACTAATCAAGAACGAACCAAAAGTGTGCTTGAGCTCCTACACATGGATCTATTTGATTCACACGGAGCTAAGTCACTTAATGAAAGTAAATTCTGTTTAGTCATTATTGATGACTACTCTAGATTTACTTGGGTTAGGTGCATCAAACACAAAAGTGATACCCTAGATCAATTAATCAACCTATTTAAGTTAATAGAAAATCAACAAAATGTTAAAATCAAAAAACTTAGGACTGATCATGGTGGTGAATTCGAAAACCATAGGTTTACAGAATTCTGTAACCTAAATGGATACCACCATGAGTTCTCTTTCCCTAGAACTCCACAACAAAATGGCCTAGTAGAAAGCAAAAATAGAACCCTACAATAAGCCGCTAGGACAATGTTAAATGAGTATAACCTACCCGATAGGTTTTGGGTGGAAGCCGTGAGTACGACATGCTATGTCCAAAATAGGATCCTTATGGTAAAGAGGCACCACGTATATCTTGTGTATTGTTGTGTGCTTGCATTGTTGTTATCATTATTATTGTTATTTCCGCTGCGCTAACGATAATCGTAGATGAGCACGCAAGAAGAACGATCATATTCCACCATATGAAGATTGAGGGCTATTCACCCCCCTCTAGTTGGCCAACATCAACCCTACAAGTGGTATCAGAGCCAAGGAGCTTGTCGAGGACTAACCGCCGACACAAGCACTACAAGATGGCCAACTACAACATCCATCCACCGAAATTCGATAGAGACTTTTTCTGGTGGAAGAAAAGGATGGAGGTATATCTCGAAACTGACTTTGATTTTATGATTATTGTAGAAAATGGTTTTGAGATGCCTAGGGATAAAGACAACAAGCAAATTGAGAAGTCAAGGTGGACCCAAGACCAAATCAAGGACTTCGAGACAAATCTCAAGGTAATCGAATTACTTAGTGATTTGATTCCTAGCAACATTTGGTCTAGGTTGGGTAATTTTAGGGATGCAAAGGAATTATGGGAGAAGATAATG
This sequence comes from Wurfbainia villosa, assembly GCA_025175895.1. NCBI lineage: Eukaryota > Viridiplantae > Streptophyta > Magnoliopsida > Zingiberales > Zingiberaceae > Wurfbainia > Wurfbainia villosa. Next base: position 46,692,648 of record CM045988.1, on the reverse strand, counting down.
AAATTCTAAGAAAATTCTCAACCGGCACAAGTAGAGGAGAATGCTGAGGAAGATTTGCCATCCACATTTGATTATGTTGATGATTTGGTGGAGACCTCCACCTCTAGCATTGAGGGGGAGGAGAGGCAATCTTCCACTCCGGAGCAAGATCAAAACGAGGCACCTACCTCCAGAAGAAGTGACCAAGAGTCCTCCACTTCTCTAGGTAACTCAAGCATAATGATTTTAAATAAAGATCACATAATATGCTTTGAGTGTAGGGAGAAAGGGCATTACAAGAGTAAATGCCCAAAATTGGCTAAGAAGAAGACATCGGCACCAAAATTCAACCCAAAGTCAAAGGATGCCGGAGTTCCCACAACTAGAAGCAAAGAGCACATTGTGTGCTTTAAATGCAATCAAAAGGGACACTACTGAAACCAATGTCCTAGGGGGGAGGAAGAAAGGGCAAGAAGGTGTATCTCATGTAGGGGGAGCTTCCCAAGCTAACCCTAAGGTAAATTTAGTTAATGCACCTTCAATTCCTAGAATTAAAAAGCATGCTAAGAATTATTTTAGTTCTCTTGCAATTATAAATGAAAAGCATGCTAGTAGAAATAATAAGGCTTATTTCTTAGGTGCCAAGCATGTTCATATAACTAAGGACAAATCTAGGACCAATAACACTAGACCAATCCTACCTAGGGAGTCAATTAAGAGAATAGAAGAGAACTTGGGCATTAACCCCAAGAAATATAGGCATATGCCTAAAAGGAAAAACAATTCCCAAAAACCAAATGAAAATTCCAAATTGGGAAAATTGGAGTTAGAGAACCAAGTCTTGAGGTCAAGACTTGAGAGAATGGAAAAGACCCTTAGGATTATAGAAAATTATATTCAAGGGTCAAACGCCTAAAAGTCAAGACCTAGGGTTCAAAAACGGTTTAAGGGCAAGGAAGGTTTGGGTCACAAACCTAAGCCGAAGAAGACTTATCATAATGTTCCATTGGATTATGGAACAACATCTATGTCTAGGAAAACCAAAGCTAATAGGGAAGTTATCCCTAAGACTAGCCATGGTGTATGCTTAGTGACTAAGGACTTAGGAAAAACCAAGAAAGCCACTAAGAAGGTCAAAGGGAGAGTCACCTCTAGAGTTGACCTAGGAAAGACCCAAAAGACTATGACTTCAAAGCCTAAAAGGGTCATTAGGAAGGTATCTAGAGAAGTTATCCCTAGTGAATACATTGTTAACCCAAGGAGCTCCAATAGGTATTGGGTTCATAGGAGCATGATCGATTCACGCTATATGGGTTAGGGTGTGTCAACCCTAAGTGGAGGGGTAGTTAACCTAGCCATGATGAGTTGACACATTAGGATGTGCCAATATACTTTGAGAAGTTGAAAAATAATTAAATTGGCACAAATAGGTCTTAGAAGTATGGGTGTGCCATTTTGGGTTTATGGCACACTTGGGAGATAATGATATTAAGGCAAAAATAGACTTAATTCCTAGAAATGGAAATTTGGATGTAACACTTAGGTATTTTATACCTTAGTATATTTTACTTGCCATGATTTATTTGCCTTGCCATGACATGACATCATTTTCATTTTTATCTCTAAAAATATCATGATCATGTTTAGACTTATTTTTATATGTCATGTATGCTAACATTTCATTCACATGCCATGACATCATGATTTTGGCACATGCTTAGTTATATCATATATATGCCATAATCATATCATGCATAAAATAAAATGAAATTAAGGACTATGGCATGATTTGATGGGAATCAAATAATATTGCCTAGAAATATGCATGAGATCATTAAAGAACAAAAACCCATATCTCACTAGATTAATTGCCTTGTATGTGTTTTACACATCTAGATACAAGTGAGATGTTTAGGAAAAATGAATTAAATGTTTCAAAAATATTTTTAAAATATTTTGAAAAACCTTGGTGAAGTCTATCTTTTGATAGCTATCACCATTAAATGGGATGATACAAAGAGGTCTCATTATTGAAGTTTTTCTAAACTTTTGAACTTTGTATCAATGTCCTATTTTAGTGAGTAAAATAATTTTCAAATATTTTTCACCCATAGTTTTTATGATAAGTAATATACATACCAAATTTCAAGATTTTTCAACATATGTATATTTACTTATGAATTTTGGAAATTCGTTTCTGAAATTCAGCAAACTGCAAATGCAGTTATCAGTCGACTGGCATGGAGACCAGTCGACTGATGACAAGTCCAGTCGATTGGTAGCTGAGAGAGTCGACTGGCACAGGCTGATTTTGGGTAAACCTTGGTAGTTAGGCCCATGTTCAGCTGTGCTTTGGTCCCCTAACTACTCCTAACCCTAGGACATGCTTGGGAGAGCATTAGAAAGGGTGGAAATCCATTGGACATGGATTAGAAGAAGTGTTTAGGGAGAGTATCAATTTTAAGGTGGATGAGAGTTCATTGTTGAACTTTGCCTTAATATTTATTTGGTTAATGTTCCTATTGGCTTAGGGACTCTCCAAGGACATTGTTGGTGCAATGGTCAAGGGGGAGCAAACCTCTAGGGGGAGGTATCCATTATGGGAAGATGGATGTGTATTTTTCCTCATGGGATGAAAATTGGGTTGCCTCTCTTATGTGATATGGGATCACTAGAAAGATTGTGGGCATGTATTTACTCCAAGGGAGAGATCTTAAGATCTCATTGGGATATGAGACATTCATACCCTTGGGGAGGACCTTTTTGATGTAATATCAAAAAGGGGGAGAGGATACCAAGTTACCAATTAGGGTTCGTTGGAATTCTCATTAGGATGTGAGAATTGCCAATATGGGAGAATTGGTAGACTTGATATGGTAGTTTTGTCAATCATCAAAAAGGGAAAGATTGTTGGTGCAATCGGCCCAGGTTGACTCGAGTTTGACTCGAGTAGTATTTTGATGATAGACAAAACTTATGACATGAGATTATCATAGGAAAGTCCAACATAGAGTTGGCATGGAAAATCCAAGCATGGAGTTTGGTGTGGGAAAGTCCAACATGGAGTTGGCATGGAAAATCCAAGCATGGAGCTTGGTATGGAAAAGTCCAAAGCATTGCGAAGCCGTGCGCTTGGTGCTTGGTGAGAAATGCATTGCGAAGCCGTGCGCTTGGTGCATGTGGGAAGTCTTGAGGACTTGGTAAGTTCACTAGGGTCCTTGAGTCGGTGAAGGATGGCATTGCGAAGCCATGCGCTTGGTGCATCCGAGGGACCGCCGGATGGGGAGCGAATGGAGTGAGCCCAAAGGGAAGCATACTTCGAGGGCATGAGACGTGAAGGATGGCATTGCCAAGACGTGCGCTTGACGCATCCGAGGGACGTAGGCCGAGGGAAGAGAGCTTTGGTGGGGAACTCCATGAGGGATAAGGTGGACTTGGCCAAGTGGCTAAGATTGAGTGTCGGAGGCTCAAACAACTTGGGTTTGAGATTTTATCCGACATCAGTCGATTGGCATAGGTGCCAGTCGACTAGGGTTTGACTGGTGTTTTGGCTGGATCAAGTCGACATCAGTCGACTGCTTAAGGGAAGCAGTCGACTGATCGCACTGTGCACGGGCACAGAAGCTAGTCGAGCTCGCCAGCACTCGACTGATGGGTTATCAGTCGACTGATGGGTACCATCAGTCGACTGATGTGTGATCCGTTGGAACTTGACCAACGTGGATCTGGCCATTGTGAGACGACTCGACCAATCAGATATCGATCGATGGTCATGATAAGATGGGGGATTTCACCAAGACTTTTGTGAAGCTATTGGAGGGGAATTACTGTTGCATTCCAGACCTTTAAGAGCCATCTAAAGCAAGCAACAAGAAAGTGATCAAAGCAATTGTGTAAAAGTTCTCTTTTGTATTGTCTTTGTATTTCTTCTTGTATTTCATATTACTTATTGTAATAGCTTGTACGAGGTTTCTCCACCTCCGATGTGTAGTCGATAAGGAGTTTAGTTAGTGTCGTGCGCATAACTAGAGCTCGGTGAGCTCGCCCGTGGAGTAGGAACCATTCAGTTCCGAACCACGTATATCTTGTGTATTGTTGTGTGCTTGCATTGTTGTTATCATTACTATTGTTATTTCCGCTGCACTAACGACAATCGTAGATGAGCACGCAAGAAGAACGATCGTATTCCACCGTACGACGATTGAGGGCTATTCATCCCCCTCTAGCCGGCCAACATCGACCCTACACAAATCGCCCCAAGAACCATTGCCAAAATCGTTCTCTTCATGCTCCTTTTAAAGTTGCAACTCAGGCTGATTTTTGTTGGAGGATCGATGACCAGCTAGAGGGGGGGGGGTGAATAGCCCTTATCGTGTAGATGATGAAAGTCGTTCATTCTTGTGTCTACAATCTCGTTAGGATAGCGAAATGATAATAAAACGAATATAAAAATATAACACATGCACAAACACACTGATATACGTGGTTCGGAACCTTAGGGTTCCTACTCCACGGGGTGAGCTCAACGAGCTTGTGTTATGCACACGACACTAACTAAACTCCTTCTCGACCACAAGTCGGAGGTGGAGAAACCTCATACAAGCAATTACAAAGTAATACAAAAAAATACAAAGACAAAAACGAAATACACGTAAAGAACACTTTACAACGCTTGCTTTGAATCGTTTGTTTGTTGCTTGCTTTGGGTTTCTCTTGAAAGACTGGAATGCAACAGCAATTCCCCTCCAAAATCTCCCCAAGAAGTCTTGCAAAATCCACCATCTCAAGCTCCATTTATAACCTGCATCGAGCTAATTTCACGCCGATCAGTCGACTAATCGTGACCATCAGTCGACTGGTCCTAAAGCTGTTGTTTCACAATGACTCGACATGTTGGACAAGTTCGAATGGATCAATCATCAGTCGACAGATCATTCCCATCAATCGACTGATGATCCCATTAGTCGAGTGCTCATCGCGATCACTCAACTGGAAAACATTCTGTGCCCGAATTCACCCAGATCAGTTGACTGCCATCCCTCGGTAGTCAACTGATGGTGTCGGCAGTCGATTGCCATCCCTTGGCAGTCGACTATTCAGCCAGAACCAGATCAGTCGAACACCAGTCGAACTTATTCAACTTGGAGCAATCAACTGGTACCTATACTAGTCGACTGATGTTGGGTAAACCTCAAACACCAAGTTGTTTGAGCATCCGACACTCAGTCTTGGCCACTTGGCCAAGTCCACCTCATCCTCTCGTGGAGTTTCCCACCGAAGCTCTCTTCCCTCGACATACGTTCATCGGATGCACCAAGTGTATGACTTCGCAATGTCATCCTTCATGTCTCTTGCCCTCGAAGTCTGATTCCCTTGGGCCTCACTCCATTCGCTCCTCGTCCGACGGTCCCTCGGATGCACCAAGCGCACGGCTTCGCAATGCCATCTTTCACCGACTCAAGGACCTCGAGCCTATGAGACTAGTGAACTTGCAATGTCCTCAAGACTTCCCACACCAAGCCTCATGCTTGGATTTTCCATGCCAAGCCCCATGCTTGGACTTTCACTACCATGACTATACACTTGGACTTACGTGGCCAACCCATGTTGGACTTTCCCAACACCAAGCCCTATGCTTGGATTTTCCCAATGCCAAGCCCCATGCTTGGACTTTTCACAACTAAGGCTACACACTTGGATTTATGTAGCCAACCCATGTTGGACTTCTCATGACAATCCCATGTCATACGTTTTGTCTAACATCAAAATACAGTTCGAGTCAAACTCGAGTCCGATCAATCGTGACTTAGGCTGATTGCACCAACAATCTCTCCCTTTTTGATGTTTGACAAAACCTCAAACTCAAGTCTACCAATTATCCCCAATTGGCAATTCTCAGATCCCAATGAGAATTCCAACTACCCCTAATTGGTACCTTCTCTCCCTTTTTGACTTGCATCAAAAAGGTCCTCCCCAACGGTATGAATGTCTTATATCCCAATAAGATATTACAATCTCTCCCTTGAAGGAAAACACATGCCTTCAATCTTTATAGCGATAAGTCCCATATCACTTAAGAGATGCAATCCCTCAAATTTTCTCCCATGAGGAAAAATACACATCCATCTTCCCATGATGGATACCTCCCCCTAAAGGCTTGATCCCCCTTGACCATTGCACCAACAATGTCCTTGGAGAGTCCCTAAGCCAATAGGAACACTAAATTATCAAAATTAAGGAAAAAGATTCAACATTAAACTTTCACCTTCCTTAATTCGATACACACCCTAAACACTTCTCATAATTCATGTCCAATGAATTTTCACCCTTTCTAATGATCTCCAAGGCATGTCCTAGGGTTAGGAGTGGTTAGGGAACCAAAACATGGTTGAAAATAGGCCTAACAAAACTTGTTTACCCGAAATCAGTCTAACAGTCGACTCTGATAATAATCAGTCGACTGCCACCCTCATCAGTCGACTGCCATCCATGACAATCGACCGATATCTGCAGAATGCATATTGAAGTTATTAGAATTGAAAATTTGAAAATCATAAGTAAATATACATACATTGAAAAATCATAAAAATTTATATGTACATTACTTATTACAAACATTATGGGTGAAAAATGTTTGAAGAATATTTTGCCCACAAAATAGTGAGATTGATACAAAGTTCAAAAGATGAGAAAAACTTCAATATTTGAGCCATCTTTGTATCACCTCATTCAATGGTGATTGCTATCAAAAGATAGACTTCACCAAGGTTTTTCAAAATGATTTTGAAATGTTTTTAAAACCTTTAATTCTATTTTCCTAAACATCTCACTTGTATCTAGGTGTATGAAACACACACAAGTCAAGTTCTTTAGTGAGATGTGGGTTTTAGTTATTAGGGTCTCATGTATTTTTCTAGGCAACACTATTCGATTCCCTTATGCATGAGACTTCAAATCATGTCATTGTCCTTAACTCAATTTTATTTAATGCATGAATAATGATTATGACATAATGATACAAGAATAAAAGCATGTGCCAAAATCATGATGTCATGTCATGTGAATGAAATCTAAGCATACATGACATATAAAAATAACCCTAAATATGATCATGACATTTTATATGATAAAAATAAACATGATGTCATGTCATGGTATTGGCAAAAAAATATGGCAAGTAAAAAGATGAAGGTATAAGAATACCTAAAATTTAGTATTAGTTGCCATTTGTTATAATTAAATCCATTTTGCCATATGACCAACTATTCCCCTAGTGTGCCAAAAATCCATAATGGCACACCATAACTTCTAAGATCTAATTGTGCCAATTTTGATCAATTTTAAACTTCTTAAAACACATTGGCACATCCTAAAGTGTCAACTCACCATGGTTAGGTTAACTACCTATCCACTTAGGGTTGACACACCCTAACCTATCTAGCGTGAATCGATCATGCTCCTAGGAACCCAATACCTATTGGAGCTCCTTGGGTTAACAAGGTATTCACTAGGGATAACTTCCCTGGATACCTTCTTAATGACCCTTTTTGGCTTTGAAGCCTTAGTCAATTGGGTCTTTCCTAGGTCAACTCTAGAGGTAACTTCCCCTTTAACATTCTTAGTGGCTACCTTATATTTTCTTGAATTTTGAGCCACTAGACACTTACCATGGTTAGTCTTAGGGATGACTTACCTATTAACCTTGATTTTGCTTGACCTAGATTTAGTTCCATAATCAAATGGAACATTATGATAGGACTTAGGTTTGTGACTCGAACCTTTCTGGCCCTTAATCGGTTTTTGTTTCCTAGGTCTTAGATTTTGTTCCTTTGACCCTTTAAATGAATTTGTCATAATTGCTAGGGTCTTCTATAATTTTTCAAACCTTGACCTCAAGGCTTGATTTTCTAATTCTATTTTTCGCAATTTTGATTTTCCATTTATCTTTTGGGAATGACTTTTCCTAGGCATATGTCTATGAATTTTGGGATTAATGCCTAGGTGGTTTTCAACCTTCCTAATAGACTCTCTAGATAAAATAGGTCTAATATTATTGGTCCTAGATTTGTCCTTAGGTAAGTTTACATTCTTTGCACATAAACAAAAGTATTTATTCTTACTAGCATGCTTTTAATTAATAATAGCAATGCATTAAAGTAATTTCTAGCATGCTTCTTAGTCCTAGAGCTAGAAGGTGCATTGAGATATACCTTAGGGTTTGCTTTAGAAGCTCCCCCTACTTGTGTATCTCCTTCTTGCCCTTTCTTCCTCCCCCTAGGGCATTGGCTTCGGTAATGTCCTCTTTGGTTGCATTTGAAGCACACAATGTGCTCTTTTCTTTTCTTGACGAGGACTCTGGCATCCTTTGACTTTTAGTTGACTTTTGATGCTGGTACCTTCTTCTTAGCCAATTTTAGGAATTTGCTCTTGTAATGCCCTTTCTCCCTACACTCAAAGAAAATGATGTGATCTTTATTATTAATTATTGCATTTGAGTTACCTAGGGTAGTGGAAGGCTCCAGAGTTGATTCTTCATCTCTTTCGGAGGTTGAAGCTTCTTCTTTCTCTTCCTCTAGCTCCGGAGATCCAACCTCCACTTCGGATGTTGAACATCTCTCAACTTCCGAATCCTCGAGCTCTTGGGATGATGATGTGCTTTCCTTGTCTTGAGCTTGGGAGGTTGAACACTCTTCCTCGACATCCTTCTCTATTTGTGCCAGTTTGGGAATTTCATCAAATTTTACCACCTTATGCCACAACTCCTTTGCATCCCTATAATTACCTAATCTAGACCAAATATGGTTAGGAATCAAATCACTTAGCAATTTGATTACATTGAGATTTATCTTGAAATCCTTAATTTGGTCCTTGTTCCATTTTATCTTTTCAATTTGCCTATTGTCTTCATCCCTAGGCATTTCGAAACCATTTTCTAAAATTAACATTATATCAAAATTGATTTCGAGATATACCTCCATCCTTGTCTTCCACAAGAAAAGTCTCCTTCGAATTTCGGTGGACAGATGTTGGAGACGACCATCTTATCGTGCTTGTATTGGAGATTAGTCCTCGACAAGCTCCTCGCTCTGATACCACTTGTTGGAGGATCGATGGTCGGCTAGAGGGGGTGAATAGCCCTTATTGTGTAGATGAAGGAAGTCGTTCATTCTTGTGTGTCTACAATCTCGTTAGCACAGTAGAATGATAATAAAATGAATACAAGAATACAACACACGCACAAACACAATGATATACGTGGTTCGGAACCTTAGGGTTCCTACTCTACGGGGTGAGCTCAACGAGCTCGTGTTATGTGCATGACACTAACAAAACTCCTTCTCGACCACAAGTCAGAGGTGGAGAAACCTCGTACAATTAATTACAAAGTAATAGAAAATGTACAAGCAAATACAAAGACAAAAATGAAATACACATAAAGAACACTTTACAACGCTTGCTTTGAATCCTTTGCTTGTTGCTTGCTTTCGTTTGCTCTTGAAGGACTGGAATGCAGCAGCAATTCCCCTCCAAAATCTCCCCAAGAAGACTTGTAAAATCCTCCATCTCGAGCTCCACATATAACCTGCATCAAGCTGATTTTGTGCCGATCAGTCGACTGGTCCTGTAGCCGTTGTTTCACAATGACTCGATCCACGCTGGACAAGTTCTAACAGATCCATCATCAGTTGACTAATCATGCCCATCAGTCGACTGATCATGCCCATTAGTCGACTGATGATCCCATCATTCGAGTGCTCATCGCGATCACTCGACTAGAAAACATTCTGTACTCGAATTCACCCTGATCAGTTGATTGATGGTGTCGGTAGTCGACTGTTCGGCTAGAACCAGATCAGTCGAACACCAGTCGAACTTATTCAACTTGGAGCAATCGACTAATGTCGGATAAACCTCAAACACCAAGTTGTTTGAGTATCCAACAATCAGTCTTGGCCACTTGGCCAAGTCCACCTCATCCTCTCATGGAGTTCCCCATTGAAGCTCTCTTCCCTTGGCCTACGTCCCTCGGATGCACCAAGCGCACGACTTCACAATGCCATCCTTCGCATCTCTTTCCCTCGAAGTATGCTTCCCTTAGGCCTCACTCCATTTGCTCACCGTCTGGTGATCCCTTGGATGCACCAAGCGCACGACTTCACAATGCCATCCTTCACTGACTCAAGGACCCCGAGCCTACGAGACTAGTGAACTTGCTAAGTCTTCAAGACTTCCCACACCAACCTCATGCTTGGATTTTCCATGCCAATCCCCATGCTTGGACTTTCACCGCCAAGGCTACACACTTGGACTTACGTGACCAACTCATGTTGGACTTTCCCAACACCAAGCCCTATGCTTGGATTTTCCCAACACCAAGCCCCATGCTTGGACTTTTCACAACCAAGGCTACACACTTGAATTTACATGGCCAACCCATGTTGGACTTCTCATGACAATCCCATGTCATATGTTTTGTCTAACATCAAAATACAGTTCGAGTCAAACTCGAGTCCGGTCAATCGTGACCTAGGCCGATTGCACCAATAATTTTCACGTAGCAATCAACTGTCCGTACCTAGAAGTCGACTGCTCATGTAGTCGTTGTGTCACAAAAACTTAATCAATGCTAGAAAAACTCTAATGGATAGTCGATTATAAACCCTAGCAGTTGAGTGCCCAATCGACTATGGAACTTTCTATGCTCGTGGTTGCAAACAATAGTCGACTGCCCTCTGTGGCAGTTGACTGATCAAGGCCAGTCTACTACCTAAAGATGACAGTCTACTGCTCAGAGTCGACTAGGATGCCAAGTGTCAAAACACTTGACCAATTGACTGGTCCATAACCTCAGTAGACTGATAAACCTTTAAAATGACCTTTAACCCAAGTATGATCCCTTCATACTTGCTAGACCACCCTTAGCCTACACATAAGCCTTCTAGCCACCTCCATCAACATCACCCCTATCGGAACCCTCCAAGTCATCCATCCCTAGCTTTCAGGTGATTTCATTGGTTATTGTCATGCTAATCGGGTCTACATTGCCAAGGTACATTTGGACATACGCTGCCAAGACACACACTTGGACTTTACGTCACCAAACATTGGACTTATGCTGCAATGACTAGAACTTGAACTTTATGCCGCTAATATCACACCCTAGGACTTCTCAAATGCTAAGACCCATGCTTGGACTTTTCAAATGCCAATACCCATGCTTGGACTTTCTAATTGCCAAGACCCATGCTTGGACTTTTCAATTGTCAAGACCCATGCTTAGACTTCCCATGCCAAGTACACAAGGTTAGGTTTCCCACGCCAAGTACACATGACTTAGACTTTCCATGACAATCACATTGTTATATATTTTGTCGAATATCAAAATACTGCTCGAGTCTAGTCAATCATGACTCAGTCAGATTACACCAACAATCTTCCCCTTTTTGATGGTTGACAAAACCTTTGAGTATGCCACCTAACTCAAGCCATCAAGTTTCACAATTCTCCCCCTTTTTGACATACATCAAAAAAGTTCACCCCAAGGGTATCAATGTCTCATATCCCAATTGTCGGAGATTCCGAGATCATGCGCAGTAGAATAAAGCGAATAAAAATAATTTTTATTACATCACACACATCCCCTAGGGGCCAAGAAAACTTGTTTTGGCATAATCACATGAAAACACGGAAGGAAAAGGAGAAGTTATACCTTCGGGATTCTTTTGAATCCGTCGAAACCACAAGCAAGTCCAACGAGCCTTGCCTCTATCATTATCCACGCCGGGATCACCTGAGACAACTCCTAGAGCAGCAAGTCTTTGTCTCCAATTGGTGCTAGCCAACCGGCAGAGACAAGGGAAGAGGATAGAGAAGAGAGCAACGATGGCTACCAAGGAAGAAACCTAAAACTAAAACCTTAGCCAAAGATTATCAAGGGATCCTTCTATAGATCTCTTGATTAGGTCATCTTATGAGGCTTAAATGGAACATATCTTACCATAATTATCCCATAATTAAGGTAAGAACAACTCAGGAAATTTCCATAAGAGAAAATCTCCAAAATCAGCGAAGATGCGACACAACTGTGTGGATTCACATGGCTTGGCCATGTGGATTCACATGGCCATGTGGATTCACATGGCCTAGCCATGTGTCTCTCTGGGCGCAGCCTAGACTTTGCCAATTTGAGGCCAGATCTAGGCGTGCCAAGTTAGGAACGACCGTGAGAGGCTCTGTATGGTCTATTTGACTTCGTTTAAGTGTGATATAGTCGTGTTAAGTCCAACAAGGTCATAAGAGGTTCCATAGTCTCCGTTTCGTACCCCCTTGGTCTGGTCTAACCAGACATATCCTCTCTCAATGAGAATCTCATTCTTAGACTTATTTTACATCTCAAGATCACCCGTAGTGCATGTGACCCAATAGGTTCCTAGTTATGTTGGTAATTCATAATTAATACCTTAATTATGAATAGACCATGAGTGACACCTAGAAGTACATCATGACCCCCAATTGACCGGAAAGTCTAAATCGACTTCAGAACATTTTCTGAACCCTTCAATAGTTTCAGTTGTTTGTGCCTTGTTCCTTTCACTCATCCGATACCCACTTGGTTTAGGACATGGTCTCTGTGTTCGTCCCCACTAGGCTGACTACGCCACACCTATCCCTCCTTGTCTTGTGGATTCAAGTTACTCCTACTTGTTCCCAAGAAGACCATCTTCTTAACATGCTTACTTTGGCCAGAGACCTCCGAGTAACAATCTTGACAAGAGGCCTAGGGTATACATCTCCTTTATTAGGAGTGGTGAATCCTCTGTAGGCTATTCAAACACCTTTGATGACTTTCGCTTATAACCAATCATCCCGGAGTTACACCTACTATGTAGATGGCTATGAAGAAGTCAAAGTATAAGGCGCCATGACCAAGGTGACTTGAATACCTCAAGTCTAAGGAAGCTCGCACTCAAGCCGCAATGAGATCTTCAAAGATATATAGAACCATATGAAGTATCATAGTAGGTCACTCCAATGAACTAGTTACCATAACTAGCATCCACATGTTCACTCTCAACATCCCTATGCTTCCATTCAGTGAGTACCGAATGCTTGAATAAACCAAGGAGCATAACATTTGCTAGTCTCACAGAATTGATGATGTCCAATCTCATCTATTCATCGACTAGAGAAAGTTTCAATACTTGCATATTTACACATGATGAGATAGCCACTAATTGTGATCTAATTACAATTTCTCTCATGCTATGCGTCGTATTGTGGACTTCAGTACATGAGTTTAAGATCCAATCAAATACGTAGATAATGTACACTCAAATAATGAATTTTATTAATAACTTCTAAGGCGATTGCCTTAAGACACCTCTCAATTACATCAAACTCTCACTTGGCCTACAAACAATTGCCTTGGTATCTAATACCATAGGCCTTTATATGCCTCTCAAACTTTTCTTGGGAAAAAGGCTTTGTCAAGGGATCTGCTAGATTCCTATAAGTGGAAACTCTCTCTATTTGTATGTCTCTTCTACCTATGATCTCTCTGATCAGATGGTAACGACGTAGTACGTGTTTGGATCACTAATAAGACCGTAGTTCCTTCATCTATGAAAAGGCATCATTATTGTCGTAGTAAACTGGTAATGCTTAAACAATGCTTGGAACTACTCCAAGTTCACTAGTGAACTTCTTGATCCAGACCGCCTCCTTTGCTGCTTCAGAAGCAATAATGTACTCTGCCTTCATAGTAGAATCAACAACGGTATCTTGTTTGGATCTTTTCCAACTCACCGCATCTCCATTCAAGATGAATATGTATCCAGACTGAGATTTGGAATCATCCTTATCTGTCTGGAAGCTGGCATCAGTATACCAACTTACTACCATATCACCTCCTCCATATACTAAGAACAAATCCTTAGTCCTTCTCAAGTACTTAAGGATTGTATTGACAACCACCCAATAGTCCATACCAGGATTCGACTGATATCTACTCGTAACGCTCAAATTGTACGATACATCAGGCCTCGTACATAACATAGCATACATGATCGATCCTATAGTTGATGCATATGAGATCTGACTCATTTGAATCCTCTCGTCTTCAGTGCGCAGGCACATAGACTTTGAAAGGTGAATCCCATGCCTCATGGGAATAAAACTTTTCTTGAATTCTTCCATGCTAAACCGTTTTAGCACTTTGTCTGTGTATTTAGACTGTGAAAGACCAAGCAACCAATTCGATCTATCTTTATAGATCTTAATCCCCAAAATATAGGTTGTTTTTCCCATGTCTTTTATGGAGAACATTTTAGACAATCAAACCTTGACTATTTGTAAAATAGGAATATCATTTCCTATAATTAATATATCATCGACATATAATACTAGGAACACAAACACACTCTCACTAACCTTCTTATACACACAGGGCTTCTCAAGATTTTATGAGAAATCAAACTGTTTGATTGCCTCATCGAAATGAATATTCCAACTCCTGGATGCTTGCTTCAATCCATAAATGGAACGTTAAAGCTTGCATACTTTGTTTTTGTCAATGAATGTGAAACCCTCAGGTTGTATCATATATACATCCTCAGACTGGTTTCCATTAAGGAAAGTTGTTTTTGTTAGTAATATATGAGAGATGTCCTAAGGCAATCGCCTTATGTATGAACCATTTATATGATAAATGAAGATTCACTATTTGAGTATACATGTTTTATGTATTTGATTGGATCTTAAACTCATTTACTGAATGTCCACGATATCGATTCACATGAGAGAATTTGTGATTGGATCACAACTAGTGAGTATCTCTACATGTGTAATTGTGATGTATCGGAATTATCCTAGTCGATGAATTGATGGATTTGGACACCATCAATTCTCGAGACTAGCACGCAGGTATACTCCTTGGTGTATCTAAGCGGTGATTCTCACCGGGCCGAGACATAGTGATGTCCGGTTAATCGTGGATGCTAGTTATGGTAACTAGTTCATTGGAGTGACCATGTAAGACTTCATATGGTTCTCTCTGCATATATAGATATGTCAATGAAGTTCTTCTGTGGCTTAAGTGCGATGTTCCTTTGACTTCCATCTTGATCATGAGACTTATGCTTTGACATCTTAAGCAAACATCTCGAGGAGATGTGGACCCGGGATGATTGGGTATAAGTCGAGTGATCGAAGGTGTTTGAATAGCCTATAAAGGATTCACCACTCCTTGCGAGGAGATGTATACCCATGGCCTCTCGTCGGATTGTTACTAAAGTCTTTGGCCAAAGCATTACATGTTTAGAGTAAAGTACTCTTCGATACATGTGGAGTAACTAGAATCCGTAGGACGAGGAAATGATACTTGGGCTAGGTGTGACGTAGTCAGCCTAGTGGGGACTGACACAATAGACCATGTCCTGAACCAAGTGGGTATAAGATGAGTGAAGGGAATGGGGCACGATTCACTCGAGCTACTGAAGGGTTTCAGAAATAGTTCTGGATCAACCGTTGATCTTTTCGGTTAATTGGGGATCATGATGTACTACTAGGTGCCACTCATGATCGTTCTATAATTAATGGTTAATTATAGACGGCCAACATAAACCGAGAACCTATTTGGTCACACGCACAACGAGTGTAATCCAAAGGATTTAAAACGAGCTTGAGAATGGGATTCTCAGACCGAGAGAAACTATGTTTGGTTGGACCAAACATAAAGCGAGCATGAAATTGTTTCAGTCGCAATGGAAGCATGGATGGGCCGTGTCTTATGAAGACATAATGGATCGACCAAAATGGTTTGGTTCTAATCCAATGGATGAGAATAAACCAAAGGGTTTGGTTTATATTAAACGAATGAACTAAAGGTTGGTTCGGTTCGTTTTAACTTAAAATAAACCATCATGGTTTGGTTTATTTTAACTAATCTTAATGGAGCGGGTTAACGGGCTTTATGGATATGATCCATTAACCATTAAGAGAATTAGTTCTCTATAAAATAGGGCTTAAACCCTAATCCAAAACCCTAATCTATTTTGGCCGCCCAACCTAGTTGCCGCCCACCCCTTGTTGGTGATTTCGGCGCCCAACTACAAGCTGCCGCCGGCCAGCTTTGTGCCGCTGTCCAAGACCCTTGCCGGCATCCAAGCTCCAGCCGGTGAACCTCCGGCGACCCTCCGGTGATCTCCTATAGGTTCGGCATCAAGGTGAGCTTTTTCTCTCCTTGTTTTGGCCGGCGCCTACTCCTCCACCAAGCTGTCCAGTTTTCTGGACAGCTTCTCCTCCTCTCGTCGGAGCGTCGTTTGGACAACGGTTAGTGCTCCGACAGCGGCTAACTTACCGGGGATTTGATCTCCGATAATCCTCTGAGGTGGAGGACGAAGGATTCGTCAAATGGTTGACGAATACCTCTCCGGAGAAGCGAGTTTTGAGAACTCATTTTAGGATCCGAATTTGGATTCGGATCGTGATCATCTCTCGATCACGTCGTCTTCAACACGAGACTAGTAACCCGTACGAAGACGAAGCTCGTGACTTAGCGAAGTCATCCCGAGGAGCTCGGCGTGGATACGGATAGAGACGATTCTTACGAGGATCGTTCCGGTTGATGCCGTTCCCGCTACACGTCATACGAAAGGTATAACGTAGTTTAATTTCCTTTTATTGCAAATTTTAATTTACGGTTATGTCTACACTTGTTGTAATAGCATGCGTGTGTTGTGTGTGTTGTAATAAATATAGATTTATTAATTTTAATTGCTTCCGCTGTGCTCATGTTTACGAAACATGATCGAACACACACACGCCGCGGTGTCGGAAACCCAACAGTGGTATCAGAGCCCAGGTTGTGTTTCGACATAATCGTAAAATGGTTTTGCGATAGTCATAATGTATTTCTGGAAATTTTCTAATTTTGGAAATTTAGAAGTATTTATGGAAATTTTTCAATTTTGGAAAGTCTAGAAGTATTTATGGAAATCTTCCACTTTTGGAAAGTTGGAAGTGTTTATGGAACTTGATATTTTCCATAAATAAAATATTTGATTAGATTCTGGAAATTTGTTTCCTAATTTAATCATGATTTGATTTGGGAAATCAAATCTTAAAATATTTTATTTCCATAAGTAGTTTTAATGATTTAGGAAATTGGTTTCCTAAATAGATTTTCCTTAATCAAATAATTCCATGAATAAAATATGTGATTAGATTTGGAAATTTGTTTCCTAATTGAATTATGATTTGATTTGGAGAATCAAATCTTAAACATATTTTATTTCCATAAATAGTTATGACATATAAGGAAATATATACATGACATAATTGTATGCCATGTAATTGCATTAGATGCATAAAATTATGCCATGCGTGTCGTGACATGTAGATGTATGCCATGTATGCCATGCCATGTAGATAATAGTTATTTGCATGCAAAGAGGATGAGACATAAAAACCCTAACTCAATATTAAAGCCTACACCTTCCATTAATATGGTTAGAACCAGAGTTCTGTTTCCTGTTTGGGTTGTTGGACTCACTCCAAGCCCGGCTCGAACCTGAACATGTTCAAATCATTGGAATAGTTTAACTCTAATATGGTAAGAGTCAGAGGTCAATCGTTAGTTTGGGTTGTTGGACTCACTCCAAGCCTGGCTAATTGGTTGAATGCGCTCTAACCATATTAAAACTATTTTGCGATTAATGGGTCGGCTTTAACTTGGAGCATCGATTTGTTGGACTCACTCCAAGGTCGATGTGAAGAGAGGTGAAGTTGGGTGCTATGCATATGATGCATACTTGTTAATGTGCTAACAACCCAATGTATGTGTAAACATTCAATTAGTTGATAGCACATTGTGATAGTTACATATACATGATATGTAATCGGTATACTTGATACCCACCATCATGTTAGGGCAATCTCTTGCCGTGATATGGTTTTGATGGTGTGGCAAAGGGTTTAAGTTAGTGTGTTATGTTTATTTGATATGTGCGTTGAAGTCGTACAGGACTTAGTAATTCGCACATGGAGCCATGGCGAGTTTCACATCTCATGACTCGTGCCTTGAGTCGGTGAAGGATAGCTTTGCGGAAGCTGTGCGCTTGGAGCATCCGAGGGACCGCCGGACGAGAAGCTTGGAGTGAAGCCGGAGGAAGTAGACTTCGAGGCAAGAGACGCGAAGGAGCATTGCGGCCGTCGCGATCTTCGAGGGCGTGGCGAAACGAAGAGAACCGGCGAAGGACTCCAGAAATGAGAGTGAGCGATTGTACCCCGGGACGGGTAGCTCTTAGGTGAAACTTGGCCATTTGGCCAAGTGTCGGATGGGTTTCGACACGATCATTGCCATGGAATGGCGATCGGCCTCATCGAGTGTAGCTCGGCCGGTATCTATTGGCCGTTTGTGGCGGCGATCGCCATCGTTAGCGGTCGATCGCCGATAACGATCGGCTGCAGCGGATCGGTCGTCAATAGGGTTTTAGCCCGCAAGACCGCTCGTAGCCGATCGGGCGGTCGACTACGGGTCGTGACGATCGGTGGTGAGGTCCAAGATCATTGCCAAGAGTTCCGTTGGACAACAACGGTCGGCATCCGACGTGTTCGGAGGGCAGTAATGACGGCGGCGCCATGGCGTGATCGATCGTGATGGCGGACGGAAAGAAGTTAGCCCTCTCTATAAAAAGAGAGGGTGTGAGCCTTTGAGAGGCTAATGCTTAAGTTCCAAACAATCTTCCTAGTGCCCCACAAGCTCTAAACTCTTCTTACTCGCTTTTAATCCATTCTATTTGTAAGAAGAGTGATCTTGATTGTAAAGGTTACCTCCACCTAGCTTGGTGCAAAGGAGAGACCATTTAGTGGATTGGTTTAGCGGAGTGATTCACCGAGGACGAATCGGGGACCGTGGATTAGCGGCGTAGCCGTGAACCACGTTACATCTTGTGTTAGCATTGTCTATTTCCTTTGCTTTGTTTTTATTTGTTTAATTTGCTTGTATTGTTGTTTCCGCTTGCGCTAATCTAATTGTAGACGAGCAAATTCCGATAACCAACGAACGAGGGCTATTCACCCCCCTCTAGCCGGCCATCCGATCTCCTACAAGTGGTATCAGAGCCGAGGTTGCTTGTCACCGGACTAACCGCCGCAACAAGCCCTACATCAAAAATGGCCGGCTCCAACATCCATCCTCCGAAGTTTGAAGGAGAATTCGCTTGGTGGAAGAAGCGAATGGAGGTATTTTGAAGCAGTTTTGATATAATGATTACAATGGAATCCGGTTTCGTTTTGCCTAGGGATGAAGAGGGAAGCCAATAGAGAAATCTAGGTGGACCAAGAGGCAAAGAGAGGAGCACCTTGCAAACTCCAAAGCCAAGCACCATCTCTACAATGTGCTCCCTCAACAAGAGATCAACCGGATCGGAGAATGTGCTAGCGCCAAAGAGATGTGGGAGAAGCTTATAGAACTCCATGAAGGCACATCCGAGGCCAAGCTAGCAAGGAGAGACCTCCTCCGCTCCCAATTATCCAATATAAAACTAGAAAAGGGAGAAAAGGTAACCTCACTACACTCTAGGTTTAAAGAAATTTTAATTGGGCTAACAAGTGTAGGTGAGAAGCTATCAAACCGGGATATGGTAATGAAGGCCATAGATGCCTTTCCCCGGTCCTCAAAGTGGAGCTCCATGGTGGACTCATTCTATATCTCAAAGAATTTAGAAGTGAGCACCTTGGAGGAGTTCTTCTCAACAATGGAGCTCCACGAAACGAGGCTTGAAGGAATTCAAGAAGAGCCAAGAATTCAACCCTCAAGAGGAGTAGCATTGTTGGCAAACAAGGGGAAGAAAAAGATGGAAGTCCCCTCCTCCTCCGATGATGAAGCCTCCTCCTCCTCCATGGATAGCACCGAGGAAGCCTACATTGTAAGGAAGGTGAGGCGTGTATTTAAATTTTAGATTTGATAAATCAAATGATAGGAATAGAAGACCAAGGGGAAGGTGATATGCTACAATTGCCAAGGAGAGGGACACATAAGGGACAATTGTCCTCTCTAAACAAAAGCAAGGAAGAGAGGAAAAAGAAAGAAGAAAAGAAGAAGAAAAAGGGAGCAAGAAAAAGAAGGAAGAGGAGAAGAAGGCAAAAAAAGAAAAGGGAAGGCCAAAGCATTCAAGGCCAAGACATGGGATGATCCTTCCTCATCCTCCTCCTCATCATCGGATGAGGAGAATGCCTTTATGCCAATTTGGCCTTGATGGCCTTTGACGATTTGGATTGCTCCTCCTCCGAAAATGAAGGATCAAGCACAAGAGGAGAGAGCTCAAGTGAAGGGGGAGCCTCCTCCACATCATCATCCTCCTCATCATCCGAAGAAGAAGAAGAGGACATGGAAACTATGGTAACGAAAGCCTCTAATAGTAAAATAGTTTCTATGATTTCTAGTTTAACTAGGGATTTGTTTAGAGCAAAGAAGAAAAATAAATGCATGCTAGATCAAATTAAGGCATTAGAAAATAAGCTAGAAAATGCATGCTTAAATAATAATGATACTTCTTCTTGCCATGATGATGCATGCTCACATGATAATTATGTGCCTTTAGATGTTAGTGATGCATGCATAGAAGAAAATAGGGCATTAAGGGAAAAGGTAGATTATTTAACCAAAGCCCTAGGAAAATTCACAATTGGCTCCAACACCTTGAATATGATCATAGGGAGCCAAAGGGCAAGTTTTAACAAGAAAGGCCTAGGATATAAAGAGAAGAAAAATGAGAAGGCCTATAGATGCCTAATAGCTAGGGGACAAGACAAAAACAAAGTAATAGCTAAGAAATGGATCCCCAAGGAATTTCTAGTGAAACCCATAGGTAAAAATCTATTTTGGGTTCCAAAATCCATCCTTAAGGGTTAGAAAACCCCTAGGGTAGTCAACCATATGAACTTGACCTATATCATATTTTGGTTGACTTAGGATGACGGGACAACATTTTTAGATAGTGTTGGGTGATGATAACGTGCCCATAAAAAGGTAATAATGCTTAAATCATGATGATTAATGTAATTTCTATGCATATGTGCAATCATGGTTTATGATTTTGATATTGGGCACATCATCATGAGAAATAGGTTTAAATCATGCTTTAGGTGATACTTTATTTATTATCATCATATAATGCCTAATGCATGGTTATAATTTGATGAAAACATGTATTTCATGATCATAATGTGAAATTAATTGATATATGTCATTATGATCATGTAGGTTGTTAGGTTGATACTTAACCATGATAGAATTGCTTGAATATATTGGTTAAGTATATATATACAAATACCCCCTAGGATGCATCTCACACTCACTATAGGCTAACTTGATTGCAAACTTAGCATGGGTGAGATGTTAGGATGATACAAATGTCCACTAATGCCTATGGCATTTAGATGGTCATTTAAAGTATCAAAATATCAATAATAGACCAATCATGGGGAAGGCTTATGTTTAATTAATAGATATATTGCCCAAAGATCATGGTTGGATATTTCTAATGTTTTCAAAACAATTTCTTACCTTAAAATACATGTATTCATGTTTTGAAACAATTGGATGCAAAACTAGGTAGCTAACTTGACACTAGAATGATCAAAAACCTAGTGGTTTTTAGAACTTTTGGATTTTTGGCAAAAACAAGAAAATATAATGAGTTTTCATGAAAAACTATTTTTCATTGATAAATATACTTAAAAGAAATATGTTTCCAAAATTTCATGATTTTTCATATTTTCTGGAATTTATAATGCATTTCTGAAATTCGTCCAGAAAATCAGAAATATGGATTCATTTGTGCCGATCACATTGCCATCTTGATGCGTCGTCAGATAAATCAGAATATTGAAGGCCGATTTCAGTTTATAAACCTCCTACAAGTGGTAGAAATATACTTGATGCCATCAACAAGTGGTACCCAATTTTAAATCAACTTGACATATTTTTTCCTCCATTATACTTGATGTCATGAGCTTATAACTTAGTGTTAATCTTTTTGATGGTGTCAAAGGGGGAGAAATAAGTATGTTTAAGTTAATCACTTTAGGGGGAGAAATATATTGTAGGGGGAGAAATATATGATAGGGGGAGAAAAATTGCATAGAGAATTTCATGGATTAAGGGGGAATTGCATGTTGTTATATCATGTTTATCTTTACATGCTTTCTTACCTTAGAATTTATATCAAATGTTTTTACCTAACTTAAACGGATTGCCACACATCAAAAAGGGGGAGATTGTTAGGGCAATCTCTTGCCGTGATATGGTTTTGATGGTGTGGCAAAGGGTTTAAGTTAGTGTGTTATGTTTATTTGATATGTGCGTTGAAGTCATACAGGACTTAGTAATTCGCACATGGAGCCATGGCGAGTTTCACATCTCATGACTCGTGCCTTGAGTCGGTGAAGGATAGTTTTGCGGAAGCCGTGCGCTTGGAGCATCCGAGGGACCGCCGGACGAGAAGCTTGGAGTGAAGCCGGAGGAAGTAGACTTCGAGGCAAGAGACGCGAAGGAGCATTGCAGAGCCGTCTGATCTTCTGGAGGCGTGGCGAGAACGAGAGAACTTCGGCGAAGGACTCAGAAATGAGAGTGGCGATTGTAACCCGGGAGGGGTAGCTCTTAGGTGAAACTTGGCCATTTGGCCAAGTGTCGGATGGGTTTTCGACACCGGATCACCATGGAATGGCGATCGCTTCCTAATCGAGTGTAGCTCGGCCGGTATCTGATCGATCGTTTGTGGCGGCGTGATCGGCCCATCGTTAGCGATCGGCGCCAAGAACTGCGATCAGGCTGGCGGCGGCGATCGGTATCGTCAATAGGGTTTTTGGCCAAGACCGCTCGTAGCCGTAGCGATCGGGTACGATACGGTCGGATGATCGGCCCGTGGAGGTCCGCCGATCGCTAAGAGTTCCGTTGGACAACATGCTTAAGTTCCAAACAATCTTCCTAGTGCCCCACAAGCTCTAAACTCTTCTTACTCGCTTTTAATTCATTCTATTTGTAAGAAGAGTGATCTTGATTGTAAAGGTTACCTCCACCTAGCTTGGTGCAAAGGAGAGACCATTTAGTGGATTGGTTGAGCGGAGTGATTCACCGAGGACGAATCGGGGACCGTGGATTAGCGGCGTAGCCGTGAACCACGTTACATCTTGTGTTAGCATTGTCTATTTCCTTTGCTTTGTTTTTATTTGTTTAATTTGCTTGTATTGTTGTTTCCGCTTGCGCTAATCTAATTGTAGACGAGCAAATTCCGATAACCAACGAACGAGGGCTATTCACCCCCCTCTAGCCGGCCATCCGATCTCCTACACATCATAGCTAAGAATGGCTTGTTGGACTCACTCCAAGGTTGTTCTTATCTATGATGGATATCAGCCCATTCGGAGAAGGACCTACGATCTCCCGAAGTGATTTTAAGGGTTTTTGAAATTCGAAAAATGAATGGGATTTATAAATGAATATTGATGCATTTTAAAATCATTTTCTCATATATGCTCGTTTTGTATTTCTAGGTCAATAAATTGATCATGACGTCTTTGAATTTGCGCACTATTTTGGATTCGAACAAACTGACTGGGCCTAACTTCCTGGACTGGCTTAGAAACCTGAGAATTGTTCTCAAGGCGGAAAAGCTTGCATATGTCCTTGAAGAGCCTCTTCCTGACCGTCCTAAGGACGATGCAACCTGCATCAAATGTTGGTCTATCGAAACATGTGGCGATTCCGAGGCGAGTTGCATCATGCTAGCGGCGATGGTACCGAGTAAAGCGCATGAGCATATGGATGCTAATACTATGGTCTTCCATCTTCATGAGTTGTTCGATGAGCAAGCGAGATCCAAAGGTTCGAGGTCTCTAGGCTCCTCTTCACTACGAAGATGCAAGAAGGTTCGCTCTCAGAGTGCGATTTGTGCTAAAGATGAATGGTACATCGAGCGCTAGCTACCCTCGGTTTTGTGATGGATCATGAGTTAAGTATTGACTTAATTCGCATTGTTTGCCCAAGAGTTTCACAATTTGTGATGAACTATCGGATGAACAAATTGGAATCCACCATTCCCGAGCTCCTTAATATCTGAAGACTGTGGAGCCTTCGTAAAGCATGAGGAGAAGGCGGTTCATAGTTGATTCTCAAAGAAAGGTTCTAAGAGGAAGGCAAAAGAATGTAAGAAAGGAAAGAAAAGGCAAAGAAGGCGAAAGAACCAAAGTAAGAAAAGGGCACTTGCCATCACTGTGGCAAGGAAGGCCATCCGAAGAAACTGCAAGATTTATCTTGAGTCCATGAAGAAGAAGAAGGCATCCGATGCCCCATCCTCTTCAGGTATCTTCGTTATTGATTGTCATTCTATTTCCTTAGAAACTTGGGTATTGGATACTGGGTGTAGCTCACATATATGTAATGACATACAGGGGCTAAGGAATAGAAGAAGACTTGTCAGAGGGGAGTCAAATTTGCGAGTTGGCAATGGAGCAAAGGTTGCTGCGGTCGCCATCGGAACTTATTTGTCAAGCTCCTAGTGGACTAGTCTTGAATCGGACAATTGCTATTATGTTCCTTCTCTAATAAAGAACATTGTTTCTATTTTCTGCTTAAATAGAAATGGTTTCCATTTAACGTTTAGTAACAATTGTTGTTATATAACTTTGAATGGCGTACTTTATGGAATTGGAACTTTGAGTAATGGCATTTATACGTTGGACGTATCCAGTGACATTTTCAATATCGAAGCGAGCAACACGCGTGCTCGAAAGGATAATCACATAGACTCCTATATGTGACATTGTCGTCTTGGCCATATAAGCAAGAAACGCATGTCCGAATTACACCGATGTGGAATTCTGGAATCGTTTGAATTGGATTCATACGATACATGCGAATCATGCTTAAAAGGCAAGATGACTAAGTTACCTTTTACTGGAAAAGGTGAACGAGTGGGAGAGTTACTAGGTCTAATACATACTGATGTATGTGGACCTATGTCAACTCAAGCATTAGGAGGCTATCGCTACTTCATTACCTTCACCGATGATCACTCACGGTTTGGGTATGTGTTCTTGATGAAACACAAGTCTGAAGCCTTTGAAAGGTTCAAAGAATTCAGAAATGAAGTAGAGAAACAACATGACAAAAGTATTAAAATACTTGATCGGATCGAGGTGGTGAATACTTAAGTCAAGAGTTTCTTGATTATCTAAGAGACAATGGCATATTGTCTCAATGGACTCCCCCTATACACCACAAGATAATGGTGTATCCGAGAGGCGAATCGGACCTTGTTGGACATGGTCAGTCAATGATGAATCATGTGACTCTTCCCAAGTCCTTTTGGGGTTATGCACTTCGCATAAATTGCTTACTTGTTAAATAGAATGCCTACCAAGGTAGTCTCAACTACTCCATATGAGATATGGGCTAGTAAGAAACCTCATGTATCTTACTTGAAGATATGGGGTTGTCTCGCTTATGTGAAGCGGATCAGATCGCATAAACTGGATGCTAAGTCTGATAAATATCTTTTTATTGGATACCCTAAGGAAACAAGGGGTTACCAATTCTATCATCCTGTGGAACAAAAGGTGTTTGTTTCAAGGCATGCTGTGTTTCTAGAGAAAGAGTTTCTCTTGCAAGAAAACAGTGGGAGTGTCGTCGAGCTTGAGGAGGCTCGAGAGACTCAAATAGACATTGATGAGATACCTGGTGAAGCACAACAGCCGACAACTCATAGTGATGAGAAATCGGCTGGACCTATTGTAACACCACATCTTCGTAGATCTGGTAGAACACGCAATATTCCTGAGAGATATGGATTTCTCGTAAGTGAATCGAATGACGTGTTACTCATTGATGATGAGGAGCCTACCAGTTATGAAGAAGTGCTGACAAGTTCAGAAAGGGATAAGTGGCTTGGTGCCATGAAGTCGGAAATGGATTCCATGTACGAAAACCAAGTTTGGAACTTGGTTGACCCACCTGAAGGCATAAAGCCTATAGGGTGTAAGTGGGTTTTCAAGAAGAAAACCGACATGGATGGTAATGTGATTACCTATAAGGCTAGATTGGTGGCGAAAGGATATCGTCAAAAACAAGGTATTGATTATGACGAAACCTATTCGCCTGTAGCTATGCTTAAATCCATTCGGATGCTCCTGGCCATAGCGGCTCATTATGATTATGAGATATGGCAGATGGATGTGAAAACAGCTTTCCTTAATGGAAACCTGCTCGAGGACGTGTATATGATACAGCCTGAGGGTTTCACATCGGTTGATAAAACCAAGGTATGCAAATTGCGACGATCCATTTATGGATTGAAGCAAGCATCCAGGAGCTGGAATATCCGTTTTGATGAGACAATCAAAAAGTTTGATTTCTCACAAAATCCAGACGAACCTTGTGTGTACAAGAAGGTTAGTGGGAGTGCAGTCGTGTTCCTAGTATTGTATGTCGATGACATATTACTTATAGGAAACGATGTGTCAATATTACATCGATTAAGGTTTGGTTATCCAAGACATTCTCCATGAAAGACTGGGAGAAGCAACCTACATTGGGATTAAGATCTATAGAGATAGATCGAAACGGTTGCTTGGTCTTTCGCAACCTACATCCTTGGGACCGAGTGCTAAAGAGGTTTAGCATGTCGGAATCCAAGAAAGGTTATCTACCCA
This sequence comes from Wurfbainia villosa, assembly GCA_025175895.1. Lineage (NCBI taxonomy): Eukaryota > Viridiplantae > Streptophyta > Magnoliopsida > Zingiberales > Zingiberaceae > Wurfbainia > Wurfbainia villosa. Next base: position 46,665,957 of record CM045988.1, on the reverse strand, counting down.
TCAGGCATGGGGAACACCTTTCGAAGTCTATGTGTCCGCGCACAGAAGATGAGAGGATTTGCATGAGTAAGATTCCCTATGCATCCGCAATAGGATCTATCATGTATGCTATGATATGTACGAGGCCCGATGTATCGTATGCTCTGAGTGTCACGAGCAGATACCAGTCTGATCCAGGAATGGATCATTGGGGTATTAAAGACGATCCTTAAGTACTTGAGAAGAACTAAGGATGTGTTCCTAATATATGGAGAAGGGGACATGGTGATACGCGGGTATACTGATGCCAGCTTCCAGACAAACAAGGATGATTCCAGGTCTCAGTCTGGATACGTGTTCACCTTGAATGGGGGCGCAGTGAGTTGGAAAAGTTCCAAACAAGAGACTGTAGCGGATTCTACCACTGAGGCAGAATATATTGCAGCTTCGGAAGCAGCAAAGGAAGCGGTTTGGATCAAGAAGTTCGTTCATGAACTTGGTGTGATTCCGGCCATTGTTGAAGCAATACCGGTCTACTGCGACAACAATGGAGCAATTGCACAGGCGAAAGAGCCAAGGTCTAATCAACGATCCAAACATGTGCTTCGCCGCTATCATCTTATCAGAGAGATCATCAGTAGGAACGAAATACAAATCGAGAAAATTCCCACTGAAAGGAACTTAGCGGATCCTTTGACTAAAGCATTACCTCAAAGTAAGTTTGAGGGTCATGTTAGAGCTTATGGTATTGGATACCGTAGCGATTGGCATTATGCCAAGTGGGAGTCTGTTAGTAATATATGAGAGATGTCCTAAGGCAATCGCCTTATGTATGAACCATTTATATGATAAATGAAGATTCACTATTTGAGTATACATGTTTTATGTATTTGATTGGATCTTAAACTCATTTATCGAATGTCCACGATACGATTCACAAAGATGAGAGAATTTGTGATTGGATCACAACTAGTGAGTATCTCTACATGTGTAATTGTGATGTATCGAATTATCCTAGTCGATGAATTGATGGATTTGGACACCATCAATTCGCCGAGACTAGCACGAGGTATACTCCTTGGTGTATCCAAGCTGATTCTCACCGGGCCGGGAGACATAGTGATGTCCGAGTTAATCGTGGATGCTAGTTATGGTAACTAGTTCATTGGAGTGACCAGCCGTAAGACTTCATATGGTTCTCTGCATATATAGATATGTCAATGAAGTTCTTACTGTGGCTTAAGTGCGATGTTCCTTTGACTTGTGGTATTCAAGTCATCTTGATCATGGAGACTTATGCTTTGACATCTTAAGCAAACATCTCTAAGGAGATGTGGACCCGGGATGATTGGGTATAAGTCAAGTGATCAAGGTGTTTGAATAGCCTATAAAGGATTCACCACTCCTTGCGAGGAGATGTATACCCATGGCCTCTCGTCGGATTGTTACTAAAGTCTTTGGGCAGCATTACATGTTAGAGTAAAGTACTCTTGATACATGTGGAGTAACTAGAATCCGTGGGCGAGGAAATGATACTTGGGCTAGGTGTGACGTAGTCAGCCTAGTGGGGACTGACACAATAGACCATGTCCTGAACCAAGTGGGTATAAGATGAGTGAAGGGAATGGGGCGCGATTCATTCGAGCTACTGAAGGGTTTCAGAAATAGTTCTGGATCAACCGTTGATCTTTTCGGTTAATTGGGGATCATGATGTACTACTAGGTGCCACTCATGATCGTTCTATAATTAATGGTTAATTATAGGCGGCCAACATAAGCAGAACCTATTTGGTCACCACGCTGCGAGTGTAATCAAAGGATTTAAAACGAGCTTGAGAATGGGATTCTCAGACCGAGAGAAACTATGTTTGGTTGGACCAAACATAAAGCGAGCATGAAATTGTTTCAGTCGCAATGGAAGCGTGGATGGGCCGTGTCTTATGAAGACATAATGGATGGACCAAAATGGTTTGGTTCTAATCAATGGATGAGAATAAACCAAAGGGTTTGGTTTATATTAAGCGAATGAACCAAAGGTTGGTTGGTTCGTTTTAACTTAAAATAAACCATCATGGTTTATTTTAACTTATCTTAATGGAGCGGGTTAACGGGCTTTATGGATATGATCCATTAACCATTAAGAGAATTAGTTCTCTATAAAATAGGGCTTAAACCCTAATCCAAAACCCTAATCTATTTTGGCCGCCCAACCTAGTTGCCGCCCACCCCTTGTTGGTGATTTCGGCGCCCAACTACAAGCTGCCGCCGCCCAGCTTTGTGCCGCCGTCCAAGACCCTTGCCGGCGTCCAAGCTCCAGCCGGTGAACCTCCGGCGACCCTCCGGTGATCTCCTATAGGTTCGGCATCAAGGTGAGCTTTTCTCTCCTTGTTTTGGCCGGCGCCTACTCCTCCACCAAGCTGTCCAGTTTTCTGGACAGCTTCTCCTCCTCTCGTCGGAGCGTCGTTTGGACGACGGTTAGTGCTCGGACAGTGGCTAACTTACCGGGGATTTGATCTCCGGTAATCCTCTGAGGTGGAGGACGAAGGATTCGTCAAACGGTTGATGAATACCTCTCCGGAGAAGCGAGTTTTGAGAACTCGTTTTAGGATCCGAATTTGGATTCGGATCGTGATCATCTCTCGATCACGTCGTCTTCAACACGAGACTAGTAACCCGTACGAAGACGAAGCTCGTGACTTAGCGAAGTCATCCCGAGGAGCTCGGCGTGGATACGGATAGAGACGATTCTTACGAGGATCGTTCCGGTTGATGCCGTTCCCGCTACACGTCATACGAAAGGTATAACGTAGTTTAATTTCCTTTTATTGCAAATTTTAATTTACGGTTATGTCTACACTTGTTGTAATAGCATGCGTGTGTTGTGTGTGTTGTAATAAATATAGATTTATTAATTTTAATTGCTTCCGCTGTGCTCATGTTTACGAAACATGATCGAACACACACACGCCGCGGTGCCGGAAATCCAACAGTTTTCACATCCATCTACCATATCTCATAATCAAAATGAGCCTCCATGGCTAGGAGTATTCGAATGGATTTAAGCATAGCTACTGGCTAAAAGGTTTCTTCATAGTTAACACCTTGCCTTTGATGATAGCCTTTTGCCACTAATATAGCTTATAAGTAATAATATTACCATCCATGTCGATTTTCTTCTTGAAAACCCACTTGCACCCTATAGGCGTTATGTCTTCGAGTGGGTCTACCAAGTTCTAAACCTAGTTTTTGTTGGTGCAATCGACCCAGGTCACGATTGACCAGACTCGAGTTTGACTCGAGTGATGTTTTGATGTTTGACAAAGTGGTTTGACATAGTATGTTTGACATTGATGTTTGACATTGATGTCGATTAATGTTTTGGGGAGATTGTTTATACAATCGACCTAGATTATAATTGACCAGACTCGAGTTTGACTCGAGGGAGACTTTGATGGTTGACTAGGGTTGACCATGTGATTATGGGAAAGTCCAAGCATGGGTCTTGGCAAGGTAAAAGTCCAAGTCATGGGTACTTGGCATGGAAAGTCCAAGTGGGACACTTGGCATTTGGGAAAGTCCAAGTCTTGAGTACTTGGCACAAGGGAAGTCCAAGCATGGGTCTTGGCATGGAAATTCCAACATGGGTTAGCAAGGGAAAGTCCAAGATTGAGTCTTGGCATTTGAGAAGTCCAAGGGGTTTGATATTGGCGGCGTAAAGTCCAAGGGTGGAGTCTTGGCAGCATAAGTCTAATGGTTGGCGGCGTAAAGTCCAAGAGGAGTCTTGGCGGTGTAAGTCCAATGTGCCTTGGCGGTGTAAACACCGTTAGCATGATATAGCCGATGGAAGCACCTGAAGGCTAGCACGATGGATGAACAAGTCATGGATGACTTGGAGGAATCCGAGAGGCGTAAGGCTGATGGAGGTGGCTAGAAGGCTTAGATCTAGGCTAAGAGTGGTCTAGCAAGTATGGGGACACCATACTTGGATTAAAACCTCATCTTTGAGGTTGGCAGTCGACTGACATTATGGTTGGTTCGACTGTCGTGAGTCGACTTGAGTTCGACCGCCACTAGAATGTGCAAATGATCGCTCATTAGTAGTCGATCGGTTGGTCGATCGGGCCGATCGCCATGGACGGCGGCGATCGTGATGGTTCGATCACAAGCACGTAACGCTCTATAGCCAAGCGATCGGCCACCATGCGCCGCGCGACTTCAATGTTGGCAGTTGACTGCCAAGAGATCCGTTGGAACTTGTCCAACGTGGATTGAGCCGTTATCTCACTGATGTTGGCGTTGGCAGACCGGGCCTTATGGTAGTCGATCGGCCGGTAAATCCAGATGGAGGATAAAAGCAGCTGTTCGTAGAAGGCTCGAAAGAAGGGTTTTCTTGGGCGATTTGAAGGGGAATAGTTGGTGCTCTTCCAGTCCTTCAAGGCTAGTCCAAGATAACCAAAGATCAAGCAACCAAAGTGCTATTGTAAAGTGTTTTTCTTTACTTGCATTGTATTTCTTACTTGTATTAGCTTGTATATTTTGTATTACTTAGTGTAATCCTTGTACGAGGTTTCTCCACCTCCGACTTGTGTCGAGAAGGAGTTATTTGTGATTAGTGAGTGCGTGTGCATCACTAGAGCTCTTTAGAGCGATCCGTGGAGTAGGAACCATTCGGTTCCGAACCACGTTATATCTCGTGTTGTGAGTTGTGTTTGTTTTGTTTCATTATTGTATTATTTCTATTTCCGCTGTGCTAACGAAATTGTAGAGACAAACGCAACGAATTCCATCATCAAACGAGCACATCGCTATTCACCCCCCTCTAGCGGCCTCAAATCCCTCACAGTTTTCATACATGGAATCCATTTTCGATTTCATGGCTATTAGCCATCTATCCCTGTCTGAACTATTCAATGCCTCTTCGTAATTAGTAGGTTCCTCATCATCTATAAGCAACATGTCATTAGATTCACTTATGAAAAATCCATATCTCTTAGGAATTCTATGTGTCCTACTAGATCTACAAGGAGGTGGTGTATTATTAGGTCAAGCTATTACCTCATCCGAATGAGTAATCAACTGTGGTTCTTGACTAGGCATCTCTTCTGTGTCTACCGAAGCCTCTTGAACTACACTTAGTTCAACCTCACTCCCATTGTTTTCTTGTAAGATAAACTCCTTTTCTAGGAATATAGCATGCCTTGAAACAAACACCTTTTGTTCCAAGGGATGATAGAATTGGTAACCCCTTGTTTCCTTAGGGTAACCAATAAATAGACACTTATCAGACTTAGCCTCTAGCTTGTCTGATACTATCCTCTTCACATAAGTAGGACAATCCCATATCTTGAAATGAGATAAATGAGGTTTTCTACTTTTCCACATCTTATATGGAGTAGTAGAGATTGCCTTAGTCAGGACTCTATTTAACAAGTAAATATCAGTCTCGAGTGTGTAACTCCAAAAGGTTTTTGTAAGACTTGCATACTGCATCATTGACTTACCCATGTCTAACAAGGTTCGATTTTGCCTTTCAACTGCACCATTATGTTGTGGCGTGTAAGGTGGAGTCCTTTGGGACAAGATTCCATTGTCCCTTAGATAATCTTGAAACTCTTGGCTTAAGTATTCACCACCTCGATCCGATCAACGTACTTTAATACTTTTCCCAAATTGTTTCTCTACATCCTTTCTAAAATCTTTAAACCTTTCAAAGACTTCAGACTTGTATCTTAACAAATACAAATACCCATATCGTGAATAATTATCAATAAAGGTAATGAAGTAGCTATAACCTCCTATGACATGAGTTGACATTGGTCCGCATACATCGGTATGTATAAGGCCCAATACCTCAACTGCTCGTTCACCCTTTCCTCTGAAAGGTAGTTTAGTCATCTTTCCTTTTAAGCATGAAACACATGTGTCTAATGAATATGATTCATAAAACTCCAAAATGCTAAGCCTCTGCAGTTTGGAGATGCATTCATTGCTTATGTAGCCAAGACGACAATGTCATAGTTGCGAGGTTAATTGATTATCTAACTTAACGCATTTGCTATTTGATTCAATATTGAATATCTCGTTGGATGTATCTAACGTGTAGATTCCATTATTTAATATCCCAGTAGCATAAAGAACACCATTTAACGCAATGTAAAAACAATTATTACTAAATGTCAAATGATAACCTTTCTTATTCAAACATGAAATAGAAACAATGTTCTTTATTAATGCAGGAATATAAAAACAATCATCCAACTCTAAGACCAGTCCTATAGTAGTCAAGTACCCTTGACTACTACAACAACTTTTGCTCCATTGTCAACCCTTAGATTTGCTTCTCCCTTAACCAGTTTTCTTCTGTTCCTAAGCCTATGTATGTCATTACATATATGTGAGTCACACTCGATATCCAATACCCAAGTGCTAGAAGAAACAATGACATTCAATAACAAATATACCTGAAATAGATTGGGCATCAAATGTCTTTTTCTGCTTTAGTGACTCCAGATACTACTTGCAGTTTCTCTTCCAATGCCTATCCATATGCTCATGTTGCTTCTGTAACTCAGGAGACATCGACGCTAGCATAATGCAACTCGCCATCTCAGAGTCCACAATATGTTTCTGGTAAGCCAACTTTTGGTCACCAGATGCATTATCTGCAGGAGGTTTGGGAAGAACGTCTTTAAGGACATAAGCTAGCTTTTCAGCCTTGAGAATAATTCTCAAGTTGCGAAGCCAGTCCAAGAAGTTTAGACCAGTCAATTTGTTGTTATTCAAAATCGAACGTAAATTAATGGAGGTTGGCATGTTCTAATTAGTACCTAGACATACAAATAGAGGTGTATAAGAGAGATGAATTTATAGTAATGTAAACAATTTACTTTAACATGAAACTCCCACTATTTTATCAAATTCAATAGCCATTACTTTGAATTTGAGAGATGGTAGGTGATCTCTTAGCGAGTTGATATCCATTATGACTAAGAACAACCTTGGAGAGAGTCCAACAAGTCATTCATAGTCATAATGTTAGGTATTAACAGTACCCATTATATATTAAATATATAAATATCACTTTATGGTATCAACTAATTGAATATTCACATATATATTAGGTTGTTAACTCATTGACATATATACATCCATTGCATATCACTTAATTGCACCTCTGTCCAGATTGACCTTGGAGAGAGTCCAACAAATCAATGCTTTTAGTTAAGGCCAGCCCATTAATTGTGAGATCGAATTTAAATGATTTGAACACATCCAATTTACAAGTCAGGCTTGGAGAGAGTCCAACAACTCAAACTTGAAATTGACCTCTGGTCCATACCATTTAAATAAACATCGAATCTCATATGAATTGAACATGCTCGATGTCATGCCAAGCTTGGTGAGAGTCTAACAACCCAAACACGAAAAAGAACTCTGGTTCAACCATATTAATGGAAGGTGTTAGCCCTAATATTTGCATGAGGGATTTCAAATAATTATGGGTCTCATCTAAAAGGGAAATAAACCAAATTATTGAAAAACCAAGGTCACATTAAGAAACAAATTTCCCGATGTGAACGTGAGTCTATGCTTAGACTCTAATGATGCGGCCAACACATTTGGTGTTTCCAGGCTTTCTCGGTGTTTCCTTTTTAGGTTACAAACATATCCTATATGCAAAACAAGCATACTCTAATCTATCATATAGATAAACATGGCAGAGGTATATTAAAACATCAAACATGCTTTAAATATTCTCCTACAACATGCAATCTATGCCAAACGAATAAGGTGGCTCCGATACCACTTATTGGAGATTTCGGGATCATGCGCAGCAGAATAAAGCGAATAAAAATAATTTTTATTACATCCCAAACATCCCCTGGGGGCCAGGAAAACTTGTTTTGGCATAATCACATGAAAACACGCATGGAGAAGGAGAAGTTATACGTTCTTGATTCTTTTGAATCCGTCGAAACCACAAGCAAGACCAATGGGTCTTGCCTCTATTAGTATCCACGCCGGGATCACCTGAGCCAACTCCTAGAGCAGCAAGTCTTTGTCTCTGATTGGTGCTATCCAACCGGCAGAGGCAAGGGAAGAGGAGAGAGGAGAGAGCAACGACGACTACCAAGGGAGAAACCTAAAACCAAAACCTTAGCCAAAGATTATCAAGGGATCCTTTTATAGATCTCTTGATTATGTCATCTTATGAGGCTTAAATAGAATATATCGTACCATAATTATCCCATAATTAAGGTAAGAACAACCCAGGAAATTTCCATAGGAGAAAATCTCCAAAATCGACAGAGACGTGACACGACCATGTGGATTCACATGGCCTGGCCATGTGGATTCACATGGTCATGTGGATTCACATGGCCTGACCGTGTGTCTCTCTGGGCGCAACCTAGACTTTGCCAATTTGTGGCCAGAGCCAGGCACGACCTGTGCCAAGTTAGGTATGACCGTGTGAGGCTCTGTATGGTCTGTTTAACTTCGTTTCAGTGTGATATAGTCATGCTAAGTCCAACAAGGACATAGAAGGTTCCATAGCCTCCGTTTCACACCCTCTTGATCTGGTCCAACCAGACATATCCTCTCTCAACAAGAATCTCATTCTTAGACTTGTTTTACATCTCAAGATCACCCGTAGTGTGTGTGACCCAATAGGTTCCTGGTTATATTGGTCATTCATAATTAACGCCTTGATTATGAATAGATCATGAGTGACACCTAGCAGTACATCATGACCTCCAATTGACCGAAAAGTCTAAATCGACATCAGAATATTTTCTAAACCCTTCAGCAATTTTAGTTGTTCGTGCCTTGTTCCTTTCACTCATCCTATATCCACTTGGTTCAGGACATGGTCTCTGTGCTCGTCCCCACTAGCCTAATTCACACCTAGCCTAAGTCAATATTCTTGTCCTGTGGATTCAAGTTACTCCTACTTGTTCCCAAGAAGACCATATTCTTAACATGCTTGCATTGGCTAGAGACTTCCGAGTAACAATCCTAACAAGAGACCTAGGGTATACATCTCCTTTATCAGGAGTGGTGAATCCTCTGTAGACTATTCAAATACTTACACCTACTATGTAGATGACTACGAAGAAATCAAAGTATAAGGCACCATAATCAAGATGACTTGAATACCTCAAGTCTAAGGAAGCTCGCACTCAAGCCGCAATGATATCTTCAATGACATATAGAACCATATGAAGTCTCATATTAAGTCACTCCAATGAACTAGTTACCATAACTAGCATCCATATGTTCACTGTCAGCATCCCTATGCTTTAATTCAGTGAGTACTTAATTCTTGGATATACCAAGGAGCATAACATATGCTAGTCTCACAGGATTGATGATATCTAATCTCATCAATTCATCGACTAGGGAAAGTTTTAATACTTGTATATTTACACATGATGAGATACCCACTAATTGTGATCCAATCACAATTTCTCTCATGCTATGTATCGTATTGTGGACTTCAGTACATGAGTTTAAGATCCAATCAAATACATAGATAATGTACACTCAAATAGTGAATTTTATTAATAACTTCTAAGACGATTGCCTTAGGACATTTCTCAATTATATCACCAATGAGATCTTATATTCTCTCCCTTGGTCTAAAAATATCTAGGATGTCTTTACTCTTCCTAGTGATAAGTCCCATATCACTAAATGAGAGGCAATCCTCACTTCAATTCTCCCTCTATGAGGAAAAACACATCCATCATCCTATTATGTATAACCTCCCCCTAAAGACCTGCTCCCTTTTGACCATTGCACCAATAATGTCCTTGGAGAGTCCCTAAGCCTATAGGAACACTAAACCATCAAAATTAAGGGTAAAAGTTCAACATTGAACTTTCACACAACTTAAAATTTGATTTCCACCCAAAACAACTCTTGTAATCCATTTCCAATGGATTTTCACCCTTTCAATGCTTTCTGAAGCATATCCTAGGGTTAAAAACAGTTAGGGTACATAGTAATAGCTGAAAATGGGCTAAACAAACCTTGTTTATCCGAAATCATCCTTGGCAATTGACTCAGTCAGCAACTAGTTGACTGCCCAAAGCGGCAATCGACTGGTTTCTGCACTATGAAGAAATCAAGTTCAGAATTTGAATTTTGAAAATGCATAAGTAAATATACATAATTTGAAAAATAATGAAACTTTATACGTATAATACTTATGTCAGATACAATAGGTGAAAAATATTTGAAAAATAAAATATCCATTAGTGAGATTGATACAAAATTCAAAGGCAAAGAAAACTTCAATGTTTTGAGCCTACTTTGTATCAACTTTACCAATGATGATTGCTATCAAAAGATAGACTTCAACAAGGTTTTTCAAAATGATTTTGAAATATTTTTAAAACCTTATCTTAAACCATGATCTTTGGGCTCAATGCACATGACTTGCTCATTAGCTTTCCCCATGATCCCTCATTATCATTTAATGAGTTCTAAGTTCATTATGGTGTACTAAATAAGCACATAAACTTAACACATTTTCTAGCATCTCACATATGTCTTGGGTGTATGAAAACACATACAAGTCCATTTAATGTGAGATGTGTGTTTTTGTTCTTCCTAATCTAAGATCTCACGCATTTTTTTAGGCAATTCTATTTGATTCCCTTATAAATGGGACTTTAAATCATGCCATTTTCCTTAAATCAATTTTAAGTAACCTAAATGCATGAATGATTATTATGGCATATATGATAACATAAATAAGATATGTGTCAATAATCATGATGTCATGACATAAAAATAAAATTTAAACACTAACATGACATAAAAATTAAACCTAAACATTATCATGACATTTTATATGATTAAATGAAATATGATGTCATGATATGGCAAGGCAAACAAGGCATGACAAGTATAAAATATAAAGGTATATAATACCTAAGTGTTAAGCTCAAATTGTCATTTCTAGGATTAAGACCACATTTGCCATAATAGATCAATCTCCAAAGTGTGCCAAAAATCCAAAATGACATACCATGACCTCTAAACCTAATTGTGCCAATTTTGATCAATTTTCAATACTTCTCAAATTCTATTGGCACATCCTAAAAATGTTTAGGATATAAATCCAAACCTTATTTCCAAAGTATCCCATAATCTTGGAAATGACCTAAAGTCTAAACTTTGCTATGGTTAGGTTAACTATCCATCCATTTAAAGGTTGCCACAACCAAACCCATTTAGTGTGATGGAATCACGCCCCTAGGAACCCAATACCTATTGGAGCTCCTTAGGTTTACTAGGTACTCACTAAGGATATCCTCCCTTAGTACCTTCCTAATTACCCTTTTTGGCTCGATAACCTTGGTCAATTGGGCCTTGTCTAGGTTAATCTTAGAGGTAACTCCCCTTGTAACCCTTTTATTGACCTTCCTAGATTTCTTTGAAACCTTAGTCACTAGACACACATCATGGTCAACTCTAGGGATGACCTCCCTTGTGACCTTGACTTTCCTAGACTTATGAATGGTTCCATAATCGAATGGAACACTATGATAGGTCTCCTTGAGCTTAGATTTGTGACCCAAACCTTTCTTTCCCCTAGATGGTTCTTGCCTATTAACCCCTAATTTTTGACCATTTGACCCTAGATTCATATTTTCCATCTTCCTTAGGGGTTTCTTCATTTTCTCAAGCTTTGACCTTAAAGCTTGGTTCTCTAACTCTAATTGCCCAATTTTTAAATTTTCATTTAGTCTTTGGACATTGTTCTTTCTTTTAGGAATATGCCTACCCTTCTTAGGGTTAATGCCTAAATGGTTCTCTACCTTCCCAATGGCTTCCTTAGGTAGAATTGTTTTAGGGTTAATTGCTCTAGACTTGTCCTTAACCCTAATATTGTAATATTTAGCACCTAAGCAATAGGGTATATTCCTATCACGCTTTTCATGATCATGAGCAATAGCAAGAGTATTAAAATTACTCCTAGCATGTTTTTTGAACTTATATAAAGAATGAGCATTATTTAAATTTACCTTAGGATTTGCCTTAGTCTAGGAACATTGGTGACCGCTAGAGGGGAGTGAATAGCGGGTTTGTTGACGAAGATGGAAATCGATCGCATGCTTGATACAAGTGTTAGTGTAAGCAGTAGAAATAATAAAAATAAAATAAGTACACAACAACAAGCACACAATAACACCAAGATATAATGTGGTTCAGAACCTTAGGATTCCTACTCCACAGATTGAGCTCGAATGAGCTCTAGCGATGCAAATATCACCACTAATCATAAACACTCCTTCTCGACAATAAGTTATAGGCGGAGAGACCTCTTAAAATGATTCTTACAACAATAAGAAAAAAATACAAGCAAATACAAATGAAATACACAAAAACACGTAAAGAAAAATTTACAAATACACTTTTGGATGCTTGTTTGTTTGGTTGCTTGAGCTGCACTTGGAGACCCTGAATTGCACCATCAAATCGACTCAAATCACTCTAAAAATCACTGCAAAAAATCCTCCCTTCATGCTCCTTTTAAACCTGTAACTCGGGATAATTTTCCCCTAGTAATCGACTGCTTGAGACCATCAGTCGACTTCTCCTGTAGTCATTATCTCATAACGGCTCGAGCCATGTTGGATAAGTTCCAACGGATAGACCATCAGTCGACTGATCATATCTATCAGTCGACTAATCATGCCTCCACTCAACTGTCAAATCCTAATAGTCGACTCGGAAACATTTTGTGTTCGCGACATCGACCATCAATTGACTACCAGCCATACCATTCGACTGTGCAGGCCATCAGTCGACTATCCAATGTTGGCAGTCGACTGTCAGGGCCATTTGTCATAGTCGAATGCAAATCAACTCCCATCAGTTGATTGGTCATAATCCCAGTCGACTGCTACAAGTCGACTCAGCTGCCAAGTGGTAAAACACTTGACCAGTTGACTGATCAATAACCCAGTCGACTGACAAACCTCAAACATGAGATTTAACCCCAAGTATGATGCCCTCATACTTGCTAGACTACCCTTAGCCTAGACCTAAGCCTTCTAGCCACCTCCATCAGCCTCAAACCTATTGAATCCCTCCAAGTCATCCATGACTTGTTTATCCATACACTAGCCTTCAGGTGCTTCCATAGGCTATTGTCCTGCTAAGATGGTCTATACTGTCAAGACACATTTGGGCTTACATTGCCAAGACTACCGATTAGACTTTACACCGTCAACCATTGGACTTATGCTGCCAAGACTCTCGCTTGGACTTTACGCCTCCAATATCAACCCTTAGACTTTCCTTGCCTACCCATGTTGGACTTTCCAATTGCCAAGACTCAAGCTTGGACTTTCCCTTGGCAAGACCCATGCTTGGACTTTCCATGCCAAGTATCAGACTTTTCCATTGCCAAGTGTCCCACTTAGACTTTCCATGCCAAGTACCTATGACTTGGACTTTCCATTGCCAAGACCCATGCTTGGACTTTCCATTGCCAAGACCATTGCTTATACTTTCCAAGCCAAGTACTCATGACTTGAACTTTTCCATGACAATTACATTGTCATAAATTTTGTCGAACATCAAAGTACCGCTCAAGTCAAACTCGAGTTTGTTCAATCATGACTTGGATCGATTGCACCAACACTTAGGCACCCCTACATGTGATGCTCCTCCTTTTTCCTTGCTAGGTTGTCTTCCCTTAGAGCATTGGCTTCTATAGTGCCCCTTTTGATGACATTTGAAGCAAATAATGTTCTCCTTGTCTTGATTGTTGGGGCTCTAGCTTTCTTAGGTTTTTCATGAACTTTTGGCGTCAGTTGAGTCTTCTTGACTCACTATGGACACTTGCTCTTGCAGTGTCCAACTTCCCGACACTCAAAACATATTACATGATTTTTATCTTTAATTATAATGCTTGAGTTACCTAGGTCAGTGGTAGGAGCTGGAGTTGGTTCTTCATCCCTCTTGGAGGTAGAAGCTTCCTCTTGATTTTGTTCTGAGTGGACGGTCTCTCCTCCTCCTCAATCCTAGAGGTGGAGATTGTTAGTGGCTATAAAAATCATATATCTCCAAATGGAATGATATTGTCCACTTTGGGCCTAAGCCGTCATGGTTTTATTTTTGGGCTTTACCCAAAAGGCCTCATATCAATGGATATATTTTTTTCATCTTCTAAGCATATGATTTTTTCTATGTCTTATCAATGTGGGACTTTGATTGTATTTCCAATACTCTCAACAATCCCCCCCCCCTCAAACGAAGGACCACATTAACCTCCCCTCAAGCCTATCCATCCTTGAAGGACTTTCTCTGCTTGATGTCCAATCCTTAACCCACCAGGACTTCGTGCCAACTATCTGGTTCTCCTAACCCAGTTGGACTTCTAGCCAGTTGTCCAACCCTTCTGGCTCAACTGGGCTTCTTGCCAGTTGTTTGGTCATTCCGACCCAACTGGACTTCCTGCCTGGTGTCTGGTTCTCTTAATCTGGACATGGGAGCTCCACTTCCCTCGTTCGAGGTTCATGGCTTGACATGCACCATGGCTATGATACTACTTGTTGGGGATTGTACGACTGCTAGAGGGAGGGTGAATGGCGCGTTCATTTGTTCAACAAAATTCTATCGTGCTTGTCTCTACAACTTGTTCATTTGCATAGAGGAATATAGAAATACAAAAGACAAATACACAATCACACATAAAACACAAGATATAACGTGGTTCGAAACCTTAGGGTTCCAACTCCACAGGTTGAGCTCGAATGAGGCCTAGCGATGCAAACACCACCACTAATACAACCACTCCTTCTTCGAACAATCCGAAGGTGGAGAAACCTCGTACAAGTGATTACAAAAGTAATACAATGAAATACAACAAGAAAACTAAGCAATACACAAATACAAGTAAAGAAGACTTTACAGTAAGAGCTTTGGATTGGTTGCTTGTTGATTGCTTTGGTTTACTCTTGAAGGTCTGGAATGTAGTAGCAATTCCCCTCTAAATCGCCCTAAGAACCATGGACAAAAACCTCCCCTTCGAGCTCTTTATAAAGCTGTGTCTCGGGTTGATTTTCGCTTAGCAGTCGACTACTCTTACCCATCAGTCGACTGCTCCTGTAGTTGCTGTCTCACAACAACCACTACAAAAATACATGAATTTATCAATGAAATTTAGCAATGAAAATAATTTGTTGCAAATCTGCAACAAATTTTGCGACAAAAATTTTTTATTGCAAACTTATTACATTTCCAATAAATTTATTTTGGTCGCAAATATCATCGCAAATTTGCGATGAAAATGATATTTCGTGGCAAATTTGCGACGAAATGTCAAATTCGTTGCAAAATTTTGCAACGAATCTCAAATTCGTTGCAATTTTTGTGATAAATTTAGGAACGAAAGTTTTTCACCGGACAATTTCAATTATTTGGAAAAAATAACGGCGGGATAACTTTGCGACGAATTTTATATTCATCGCTAATTTGGCAACGATTTTTATTTTCGTCGCTAATTTTCCGACAAAAAATTAAATTCGTTGCAAAATATTGCGACGAAATATGAATTTGTCGCTGAATCTGCAACGATTTAATAATTCGTTGTAAATTTTGCAACGAATATTAAATTAGTCACAAAATTAGCGACGAATATTTGATTTGTTGGCAAATTTCAAATTATCAATATCTCCTCACTTTCCCTTTCCCGTTCTCGTTTCATTTTCGTTGATCCAATCGCTTCGAAATCCCGGTACGTATCTCTTCCCTTTCTCCGGTCTTTTGGCTATAGAAGATCCGGCGTCCTCGCTCCTGCCTATCACCGTGAGCTCGCGATGTCCTACAGCATGAGGAGACGGCCGCGAGCACGCGTTCGTGTCGTGCTCACGACAGGTGGTCACGAGCTCGTGCGTGCTCGCAGGAGAGCTCGCGCGTGCTTGCGCGTGCTCGTGGGAGAGCTCGCGGCCGCGAGCTTGCGCATGCTTGTGGGAGAGCTCGCCATCGCGAGCACGCATCGTGCTCGCTGCCGGCCGCCGCGAGAACGCGGAGCACTCGTCGTGCTCGCGGTCGGCCACCACGAGCACGCACGAGCTCGGCTGTGAGCTTGCGCGTGCTAGCGGGAGAGCTCGCGGTCGCGAGCTCACGCATGCTCGTGGGAGAGCTCGCGGTCGCGAGCTCACGCGTGCTCGCGGGTGAGTTCGCAGGCGCAAGCATGCATCATGCTCGTAGCCGGTCGCCGCGAGCATGCACGAGCTCAGATGCCGCGAGCATGTACGAGCTCGGCCGCGAGCTTGCGCGTGCTCGCGGGAGAGCTCGGCGCGCCGCGAGCATGCGTCGTGCTTTCGCGTCGACGGCCGCGAGCTCACGGTGGGCCGCGTCGTGCTCTGCAGCAGCGGCGCGCGTCTTTGCGGCCGGCAGCGGCGCGTCTTTGCCGGCAGCGCGCGTGCACGCGAGCCCGCGTCGCAGCGCAGCACGCGTCGCTGGCCAGCGCGTGCTGCCGCGAGCACGCGATGTGTGCTCGCAGCTGACAGTCGGCCCTATCGCGCGTTGGTGGTGCGATAGTCACGCGCGCGGCAGGGACGTCGTAAATTTGGCGCGTAGGTGCCACACCAATCACACACGTGGTGACACGACATCGGTGGCATGACGTCGGTGGCATGCGCGGTGGCACGCGGCGTCGGTGTACGATGGCGTGTCCGCGGTAATGATAACGCGCGGCGATGTACGGTGGCGGTAACCGCAATGGTAACGCGATGCGGTTGAGCGCGCGGTAGCTGCAGCGGTGGCATGGCGACGGTGGCACGGCGACGGTGGCACGACACGGTGGCGGTGGCACGGCGCGGTTGAACGGCGCGGTGGCACGACGGCGGTGGCACGATGCGGTTCTAGCCACGTGGGTATTTCATCATCGTCCCTGGATCGGCACGGCTATTGTGTTGACTTTAGATCACGTACAAAATATTAACATGTTATTTCAATTAAATTATGTAATATAAATAAAAAATTAATGTTTTATTTTCCATCGGTTTATCGTATTTCCATTTTTCAGGTGATCCGCGAGTTTGTAAAGTCTTCTGCTAGGAGCTCATCCGTTCCTTCCATAGAGCAGGTATATTATATATTCTAAAATTTATAACATTATTATTTTATACTATATATAATTAATGTTTAATTTTTTATATTTCATCTCCGAAGATTTTATTATTATTATTATTTTTTTACGTTACTTTTTGTAGGTTTCAAATTTTATGATAAGTATCTATATTCATCCATATATTTACAGGATATCATCAGTCTTTGAGAAGATGACCAGCAATTTCTTATAACTTACATATTTTTTCTTTGTTTGATTTGTATCGCTATCTATATGTGGTATCTTAATTTCTCCGATCGAATTCTCGACTTCAACTTGTTTTTGACTTAGGCTTGGAATCATATCTAGTAACATGGCAGGAAGAGGATCTGTCAAAATTGTTCTAACTTCTTATGTCGTCCAGGAAATTAGAGTCACTTTAGGACTACACAAGAAGTTAGAACAATTTTGGTAGATTCTTTTCGTGTCATGTTACTAGATATGATTCTGAGTCTAAGCTAGAGGAAAGTTGAAGCTGAAATTTCGACCAAAGAAGTTAAGATATCACATATAGATAGGTAGGGATGCAAATCGAGCGAAGAAAAAAATTTTAAGTTATAAGAGGTCAGAGAATTTTTTTGATATATTGGTAGATTATTTCGGCATCTAGTATTGCAGATAAAATATGGTAAGTTTTTTCATATTATTCATTATACATTCGATGAATATGTGAATCTTTTTTACTTTATTATTCTAATAATTATGATTGATAGTTTTGGCGTGACAGTTATAGATGGAATAGTGATGGACATGTGTCTTCGGGCTCTTCCCCAGCTGTAGGATCTCTCCAATTGTTGAATTTTCTGATTCTAGCTCCAACTATAAGATCTCCTTCTCCAGTTACAGCAGAATATTCGGTTCTCTAGCTACAAGATCTCTTTCTCCAGTAAAAATCAATTGTTGAGAGGAAATATACGCGAGAGTTGAGCGTAGTTATGTTTCAATTTTATACCTAAATATTTCTTGACTAGTATAGTTACATTCGATATTTTTGTATTATAAATTTCATACGATTAATAGTTTATTATTTGTATTGATGAATTATTTTGAATGATTAGATGTGTTTATCAAATTTGATATGTGAATTTTTATATATTGTTATATGTGTTTGGAATAAAAATTGTAAAAACAGATAAAAATAATAAATTATATAATAGTATTTTTTTCATATTTTTTTAAATTAATTTGGCGACAAAAATATATTTTTTTTGAAAAATCTGCAATGCCAGTCGATTGGAAAATCCACCAGTCGACCGATGGAACATTATTAGTAGACTGTTCATGAGTATCAGTTGACTGATTTACTGTAACACCTTACAGAATCTTCGATAGCCAACCGACTACCAATCACATACGCCGTCGATCCGATGGTATTTTTCAATGATCGGGAATGAATATTTTGCAATGAATTTTTTGTTTTCGTCGCAGATTTGGCGACGAAAAAAATTTCGTCGCTAAATTTATTTTTATTCATGAAAATTTGTTTATTAGACTTTTACGATGAACAGTATTTTCGTCGCAGATTTGGTGACGAATATAAATATTTATCGCTAAATTTGGCGACGAATAATTATTTTTGTCGCCAAAATTGGCGACGAATAGTTATTTTCATCGCCAAATTTTTGCGACGAATTATTTTTTCATCATAGATTTGGCGACGAATTATTTTTTCGTCGCAAATTTGTCGACGAACTATTTTTTTGATGCAAATTTGGCAACGAACTTTGTTTTGTCGCCAAATTTGGGGACGAATAATTATTTTCGTTGCCAAATTTAGCGACGAATTTTGCAACGAAAATTTTATTTGTTGCAATTTTTGCGACGAATTTATTGTTTTCGTTGCCAAATTTAGCGGCGAATTATTTCCAACGAAAAAAAAATTGTTGCAAATTTTGTTGCAAACAAATTTTTCAACGAATTTTTATTCAAAATTCATTGCAAAATTTGTCGCCAAATACTGAAATTTTTGTAGTGAACTTGATCCACGATGGAAAAACTTCAATGGATACCTCAGCAGTCGACTGCCCTTCCCAACAGTCGACTAATGCTTCGGTAGCCGACTGACTAGTCATCTACCAAAGCTTCTACGCTCATAGCTAAAACCAGCAGTCGACTTCCCTCCATGGCAGTTGACTACCCTCCATGGTAGTCGACTGCTCAAGGTCAGTCGAGGCGCCACCTCGACTGGGACTCTAGTCGAGGCACCTTGTGTCTGTGGTCGTAACTCGATGGCAGTCGATCGCCAATTGACTCACGACAGTCGACTGGTCATAATCCCAATCGACTGCTTTATGTCGACTCGGCTGCCAAGTGTCAAAACACTTGACCAATCGACTGGTACAAAATCTCAATCAACTAATAACCTCAAATATGAGGTTTAACCCTAAGTATGATGCCCTCATACTTGCTAGACCACCCTTAGCCTAGACCTAAGTCTTCTAGCCACCTCCATCAGTCTCACACCTATTGGATCCCTCTAATTTATCCATGATTTATTCATCTATACGCTAGCCTTCAGATGCTTCCATTGGCTATTGTCATGCTAATCGGGTCTACATCGCCAAGGCACATTGGGATTACGCTACCAAGAGCAATGCTTGGACTTTACGCTGCCAAACATTGGACTTATGCAACCAAGACTCCACCCTTGGACTTTATTCCGCTAATATCATACCCTTGGACTTCCCAAATGTCAAGTACCCATGACCTGAACTTTCACTACCAAGACTACACACTTGGACTTACATCGCCAAAACTATATTAGGAATATTGGAACGGCTAGAGGGGGGGGGGTGAATAGCATTTTTCGGTTTCTACAAGAAGATTAGCAGAAGCAAACACAATAATATATGTAAAAACAAAATCAAACGCAAACAAGGCCTTTTACGTGGTTCGGAGATAACGCTCCTACTCCACGGCGATCCTTGAGGTGGATCAATCCAAGCAAATCCACTAATGAGCTTTCTTTACACCACAACTCCTCTTCTTTACAAAAGATGAAGATCTAAGCTTAGAGAGAAGAGGAGGAGATTTAAATCACTTAGAAAGCTAGAGAATTCGTGGAGGCTTTTGAGAAAGATTGGAGAATAAGCATTAACCCCAAAAACCTCCACCAGCCCTCTTTTTATAGAGAAGAGGCTGATTTTCCCGTTGGAGCCCGATCAGTCGACTGATGTACAGCATCAGTCGACTGCTGGCGTGGTTAACGGCTTCTGAATAGCCGGATTCACGGGATTCAGAGTCGTTTCATCCAACGACACTTTCATCACGATCGATCCTCCATCACCGACCGATGGAGTGATCGATCAGTGATCATGGCCGCAATGAGCGCGACTCCATTCTGCGGCTCGCTTTTACGCCTATCACCGATCGTCATGGCGGTCGATCGATTGCAACATCGCCGATTGCCGTCACAGAATGATCGGGTCGTGAGTTTCATTCTCGACTTAGTCGAGCGACGGTCGCCGATCGACATTGTATCGTCGATCGATACTCATCAAGTGTGAATTTTTCACACTTGATTTTTCCCCCCAGACCTAGACTTAACCTCCTAGCTCTTCCTTAAGCCTTCGGGATCCTCCGAGTCCGCGACTTGTTCATCCTTTGCGCCTTGCTTCCAAGAGCTTTCTTTGGTTTTGTCATGTCTAGAGTTTTCCTATGCCAAAGCGTGCTTGGACTTTACGCCGCCAAGTCTACATGCTTGGACTTACGCTGCCAAGACTTGCTTTTGGACTCCCTTTGCCAAGGTCCGTTTGGACTTAATGCTGCCAAGACAACATGCTTGGTCTTATACCGCCAAACCTTTACCTTGGACTCTTCTTTCACCAAGTCTTCATACTTGGATTTTCCTGTTACTTAAACATCATCACAATTTTGATCACAAATTGTTGCCTAACTTAGATGATTATCCAAACATCAAAACATAAAATGCTTGGGGCATTGTTGCACCAACAATCTCCCCCTTTTTGATGTTTGGCAATCATTTAAGTTAGGTCTTTTAAAGATACGAATATTATCATCTCATATATTCAATTCCAATTCTAACTTAAACATTTCTTCTCCCCCTTTGACATACATCAAAAAGAGAAGAAAGATAAAAACATATATATCATGAAAGAGTGTGTAACAATCTTGAACTAAGGCATAGATTTAAAGATTGAACTCCCCCTTAATCCAAGATATATATTATGATGAATAAAATACATGTGGAGCTAAAGTCATCAAACACTTTGAAAGTTTAAAACCTAACTTTGCACCAACAATGTAAATTTTTAGAGGAGAAGGATATATTTTGCGAAACTCCCTCTAAAACATGACATTAAACAGTCATACACGTTGTTTAGACTCAATACTATCATGCTATTGCTTTAGGATATCAATAATACCCTAAACCTCAGAAAATGAGACTGATTTTCCGAAACCACAGTGTATCGATCATTGGTTTACGAACGGTCATTGCTACACACTGTAACAAAAGTCGACCTTTTAGACCAAATTCAAAAATGCGTCAGAAATTCTAGAAACCTCGAAAAATCATGAAAATTTGTGTACACATTTCTGAAATCATACTTTATCAAGTAAAAATATTTTGAAAAATATATGTTTTCCAGATTTCAATATTGATACAAATTTGGAAACTAACAAAAAGTTCTGAAATTTTGCAAACTTTGTATCACTTTTGTCTTTCTCTTGAAAATAGTTTTTCAAAGTATGACAAACATAGTTTAAAATATGTTTTATTTGACATTTCCAATCATGTTCTTGGAGCTCTATGCACATTAATTGTGTATAAGCCTTCCCAATGATTGGTCCAATTAAGGATTAATGTCTCTAGATGACACTTTGGTCCATAGTAATGCATCATAACAAGCATGATGAACCAAGTGCATCTTCCTATCATCTCACATGTTGTCTAGGTGGCTCAATACAAAAATCATGGTTTCTTAGGTATTTTGTGAGATGGTTAAAGGTATAAAACCTAGTATTTCTATAGAATCATGCAAACCTACACCTTCACTCAACCAAGCACATTCCAAGTTCTCTCCTAAGTGATGAAAATTCTACTTCGGGGAGAGCTTTGGTAAATATATCGGCTAAGTTGGACTTGGATTCAATATAATTGAGCTCAATATCCCCCTTAGCCACATGGTCTCTAATGAAGTGATGCTTCACTTCAATGTGCTTGGTCCTAGAGTGATGCACCGGGTTTTTGGTCAAATTAATGGTGCTTACATTATCACAAAATACCTTTATGTTGGAGTAAGATAGCTCATAATCTTCTAGGGTATGTTTCATCCATAAGAGTTGAGCTACACAACCACCCATAGCCATATATTCGGCCTCGGTGGTGGATAAAGCAACACAAGATTGCTTCCTACTACTCCAACTTACTAGGGAGGACCCAAGGAATTGGCATCCACCACTAGTACTCTTCCGATCCAATTTGCAACCGGCATAATCGGAATCGGTGTACCCAATTAAATCAAAAGACCTAGTCCTAGGGTACCATAGACCTACATTTAGTGTGCCCTTGACATATCTTAAAATTCTTTTAACGGCAACTAAATAAGATTCCTTAGCACATGATTGATACCTAGAACACATACCAACCGCAAATAATATGTCGGGTCTACTAGCGGTTAAATACAAGAGGCTACCAATCATGCTTCTATAAAGGGTAAGATCTATTTGTTTTCCTTCACTATCACTATCTATTTTGGTATTGGTTGCCATTGGAGTTGACACTACCTTAGCATTTTCTAAACCAAATTTCTTAATCATTTCCTTAGCATATTTGGTTTGATAAATGTAAATTCCTTCACTAGTTTGTTTAACTTGCAAACCTAGGAAGAAATTTAATTCTCCAACTAGACTCATCTCAAACTCTTTTTCCATATTTTGAATAAAGTCTTGAAGAAGCTCATCATTTGTTGACCCAAAGATAATGTCATCAACATACACTTGGGCTACAAAGATGTCCTTAGATATTGACTTTATAAAGAGAGTTTGATCTATACTACCCCTTTTGAAATCCTTAGAGATTAGGAAAGTTGACAATCTTTCATACCAAGCCCGGGGAGCTTGTTTCAAACCATATAAGGCTTTCCTAAGCTTGTATACATGGTTTGGGTAGTCCATATTTTCAAACCCGGGAGGTTGTTCTACATACACCTCTTCCTTAATAAACCCATTTAGGAATGCCGATTTGACATCCATTTGATGGAGTTTGAAACCCATATAGGAGGCATATGCTAAAAGTATTCTAATGGACTCTAATCTAGCAACCGGGGCATATGTTTCATCATAATCAAGTCCTTCAACTTGATTAAAACCCCTTGCAACTAATTGTGCTTTATTTCTAGTGATATTCCCTTGGTCATCTAGTTTGTTCCTAAAGACCCATCTTGTAGTAATAATAGTGTTTTCACTTGGTCTAGGAACTAACACCCACACTTGACTCCTATCAAATTGAGCCAATTCATCTTGCATTGCTAAGATCCAATCTGGATCAAGTAATGCATCTTTAATGTTTTTGGGCTCAATTTGAGAAATTAGAGCTATATGACTAGTGGGGTCCCTATGGAATGACCTAGTTCTAACTCCTTGAGATAATTCTCCCACAATTTGATCTAATGGGTGACTTTGATGAACTCTTATGGTTCTAGGAGGTGTATCAAGTTGAGTTTGATCATGATTAACTTCAATCCTAAGTTCATTATCGGAGTCATCCCTTACTCCCCCTTGATCCAATCCTCCTCCTTGATTAATACCTCCTAAGTTTAAATCTTGAAATTGTTTGGTAATTTCTTGATTTTCATTATTTATGTCATCATCAATAGGGGATTTTCTAGGGTATGTACTTGAAGTTTCATCAAATTGAACATTTGAAGATTCTTCAATCTTTTGAGTCCTTTTATTGTAAACTCTATATCCTACACTAGTGGATGAGTAACCAACTAGGATTCCCTCATCCGCTTTGGACTCAAACTTACTTAGGTTATCTTTGGTATTTAAGATATAGACTTTACATCCAAAGACCTTAAAATAATGAATTGTTGGAATTGTACCATTCCACAATTCAAATGGAGTTTTTCCTAAAAACCTATGAATTAATACCCTATTTTGGATATAGCAAGCGGTATTAACCGCTTCCGCCCACAAGTAGCTAGGTAAGGAATATGCATTAAGCATTGTCCTAGCCGCTTCTTGTAGGACACGATTTTTTCTTTCCACAACCCCATTTTGTTGGGGTGTTCTAGGACAATAAAATTCATGCTTGTACCCTTGTTCTAAGCAAAAAGTTGAAAAGTTAGAATTCTCAAACTCTCCACCATGATCACTATGGATCCGGTTGATTTTGAGTTTTCTTTCATTTTCTACTCTTTTGCTAAATCCTATGATTATTTCTAAGGTTTCATCCTTATTTTTCAAGAAAAACACCCAAGTAAACCTAGAAAAATCATCTACTATTACCAAACAATATTTACTACCAATTATAGATGGGGTACTATGGCAATCAAATAAATCCATATGTAGTAATTCTAATGGTAAAGTGGTACTAAGTAAATTTTTACCTTTGTGTGATGTTTTTGATTGTTTCCCTTCTTGACAAGCATCACACATCTTGTCCTTGAGATATTTGACTCTAGGCAATCCTTTGACTAGCTTCAATTTTGCTATTTTAGCTATATTCTTCATGTTTATATGACCTAGTCTCCTATGCCAAAGCCAACTTTCTTCCTCTTTTGCAATAAGACACTTAGTGGAAGGGTTAGTAGCATAAGATAAATCAACATAATATATATTTGATTTTCTAAAGCCTACTAACATGCAATCATTTATAGTTTTGTGTCTTATAAAGCATTTTGAGGAATCAAATTTAACATCAAAATTTGCATCACATAATTGGCTTACACTAAGTAAGTTAAATTTCATATTTTTAACTAATAGAACTTTATGAATAGCAAGATTGAAAGATACCTCAATGGTGCCCTTTCCTAGAATTTTATGTTTACCGCTATTACCAAATGACACTTTTCCTTTGCTAGTATGGTTGATAGTGGAGAATTTTCTCTCATCCCCGGTCATATGCTTTGAGCACCTACTATCAACTATCCATAAGCTTGGTTCTTCTACCTATATCACATGAAAAACACAATCCTTAGGTACCCAAATATTAGGACCATTAGCATCAATTATAAATTTTTTAGGTACCCATGCTTTTTTCCCTTTGCTTTTAATCATGGATTTTCTACTAACTAGGGATGCAAATGCTACCTCTTTCTCCTTAGGTCTATATCCTAAACCGGCCTTATTGTAAATTGCCCTTTGGTCCTTAATAATCATATCTAGATATTTAGAGCCATTAGTGAACTTTTCTAGGCATGTTCTTAATTTACTTATTTCTTTTCTTAACTCATCATTTTCATCCCTAAGAGTACAATCATCATCACTAGATGGTTTATCACATGATGTATCTATATTCTTAAATGATTTGATCTCTAATTTTAGATCCTTAATCCTAGTTTTTGATCTATTTAAAGCATTTTGTAAGCATGCAATAGTCTTATATAGTAAATCTACTTTGGGTGAGTCATTTACCTCATCATCATCTTGATGATGATTCATCACTGAAGAGGAAGAAGACTCCTCGCTTGAGCTTCCGGTTTCTTCCAATGCCATGAGGGCTAAGTTCCGGGTTGTATGGCAAACTTCTTCATCGTCGGAAGACTCCTCCATACTTAGAGTATCCCATGTTTGTGCCATCATCGCCTCCTTCTTCTTCTTTTCCTTCTTTTCCTTCTTCTTATCCTTCTCCTCCTTTTTCTTTAGTTCCGGGCAATTTGGCTTTATGTGCCCTTTCTTGTTGCAACCAAAACACGTCACGTTAGAAATAGAATTTGAATTGTTAGAAGATTTACCTCTTGAGGATTGAAACATCCTCTTCACATCTTTCTTGGTGAGCCTCCTTGACTTCCCACCAAATTTCTTGACGTAGTGTGCTACCTCACTTGCCGATAACTCATCCTCACTAATTGATGAGTCCTCCTCGGATTCAGATGAGGAAGACATCTCCTTCTTTTCCTTTTTCTTCTTCTCCTTCTTTCTTACAAAAAGAGCTATACCCTTCTCTTTGGATGAAGTGTTAGCTTGTTCATGCAAATGAAATTCACAAAATAACTCATCTAATTTAACTAATGAAAGATCCCTAGAGACCTTATAGGCATCTACCATTGAGGCCCATAAGGTGGTCCTAGGGAAGGCTTGTAGTACATACCTCACAAGGTCTCGGTTGTCGACCTTTTCACCTATAACGTGTAGTCCGTTGACTACTTCCTTGAAGCGCCTGTGCATTTGGCTCACAGTTTCGTTTGTCTTCATAGTGAAGCTTTAGAGTTGGCCAATCAAAAGGTCCCTCTTGGCCCTTCTTGTCTCTTTGGATCCTTCATTGAGTTCGATGAGCTTCTCCCAAAGCTCTTTTGCGGAATTGAATGGCCCGACCTTAGAAAGTTGCTCCTTGGATAGACCACATTGAAGTGTGGTCGTTGCTTTTGCATTTGCTTGTGCTTTCTTGGCCATCTCTCTTGTCCAATCCTTTGTCGGTAGTGGTGCTCCGAATTCGTCGACCGGCTTCTCAAAACCATCTACAACACTAAACCAATTTTCAATATCGTTCAATAAATAATACTCCATCCTACCTTTCCAATATCCAAAATCGTTGCCGTCGAAGAACGGAGGCCTCGCCGTGCTATACCCCTCTTGAAATGCCATCTTTGCTCCGGTTGATTGCTAGATCTTCCGATGCGATCCGGGCTCTGATACCACTTGTTAGGAATATTGGAACGGCTAGAGGGGGGGTGAATAGTGTTTTTCGGTTTCTACAAGAAGATTAGCAGAAGCAAACATAATAATATATGTAAAAACAAAATCAAACGCAAACAAGGCATTTTACGTGGTTCGGAGATAACGCTCCTACTCCACAGCGATCCTTGAGGTGGATCAATCCAAGCAAATCCACTAATGAGCTTTCTTTACACCACAACTCCTCTTCTTTACAAAAGATGAAGATCTAAGCTTAGAGAGAAGAGGAGGAGATTTAAATCACTTAGAAAGCTAGAGAATTCATGGAGGCTGTTGAGAAAGATTGGAGAATAAGCATTAACCCCAAAAACCTCCACCAACCCTCTTTTTATAGAGAAGAGGCTGATTTTCCGAGTTCCCGATCGATCGGTGATGTACGATCATCGATCACGGGCGTGGTTAGACCCGAATAGCCGGATTCACGGGATTCAGAGTCGTTTCATCCAACGACACTTTCATCAGTCGACTGATCCCTCCATCAGTCAACTGATGGAGTGATCAGTCGAGTGATCATGGCCGCAGTCGAGTGCGACTCCATTCTGTGCTCGTTTTTATGTCTATCGATCGTTATCGCGTTGGCGATCGACTAATTGCAACATCGATCAGCCTTGGTCACGCAGCCGATCGGCTGGTCGAGTTTCATTCTGACTTAGTCGAGCACCTGACCAGTCGACTGATACTTATCAAGTGTGAATTTTTCACACTTGATTTTACCCCTAGACATAGACTTAACCTCCTAGCTCTTCCTTAAGCCTTGCGCCTTCAGGATCCCTCCGAGTCCGCGACTTGTTCATCCTTTGCGCCTTGCTTCCAAGAGCTTTCTTTGGTTTTGTCATGTCTAGAGTTTTCCTTTGCCAAAGCGTGCTTGGACTTTACGCCGCCAAGTCTACATGCTTGGACTTACGTTGCCAAGACTTGCTTTTGGACTCCCTTTGCCAAGGTCCGTTTGGACTTAATGCTGCCAAGACAACATGCTTGGTCTTATACCGCCAAACCTTTACCTTGGACTCTTCTTTCACCAAGTCTTCATACTTGGATTTTCCTGTTACTTAAACATCATCACAATTTAGATCACAAATTGTTGCCTAACTTAGATGATTATCCAAACATCAAAACATAAAATGCTTGGGGCATTGTTGCACCAACAAACTACACCCTTGGACTTTCCTGAAGGGAGAAAACTTCGCTTCCCACTTCAACTCGGTTGCTTGTTTATGGCGATCCCGTCTTCGTCCACGGATTAAAAAAATTAATCCATGACAATTAGGGATTACCCAAGCTAGCATTTCATAGTCGTGCTATCCGATTAGAGTGGCCACTTGAACAAACTTGTTGTTCAAGCAACCTACCTCTATTCTTCGAATAGCCGTGGAATAGACGATGTACGAATCGCCAGTTTTTGTGTTCGTATTCGGGGTCCAAGTAAATTTAGCCACATAACAAAACATACAACATACAAAGAAACAAAAACAAAGCAAAACAAGATTTATACCTCTTATTTACCTCAAGGTCTTCTATTGTATGTCCTATCCTCCTCTTGGACGTTGTGTGGGCAACGATTCTCCAAGAGATGAAGCCTCCTAGATCACGATCTTCCTTTCCTTGCTCACTCCGAACAAGAGGAAGAATAGATCAAAGCTCTTCTTCCTATCTAGGACTAGCCACCAAGTCAATGGACTTGATGTTGCCGCTGGCCAAGGAGGAGAACAAGGTGTATGGGCGCTGGCCAAAAGCTCCAAGGGAAGAGACCCTAGCTCTTGCCACTGGCCAAGGAGGAGAGAAAGAGAGTTGGATCACCGGCCAAGGATGAGAACAAGAAGGGAGGCACCGACCAAAACACTAGGAAGAAGAGAGAGCCTTGCCGCCCAAGGAGGAGAGAAAACCCTAGCCGCCCAATGCCTCTCCAAGCCTTAGCCGCCCAAAACCCTAATCTCCCTTATGTGTTCTTGTCGCCCACCCTATAAGCCTTATTTATAGAGTTGGACTTAAGCCTCCTTTCAATCTCCACCGTCGGATCTAGGGATTTAATCTCAACCATCGGATATAGAGATTTAATCTCAACCGTTGGATCTAGAGATTTAATCTGCACCGTCGGATCTAAAGATTTAATCTCCACCGTTGGATCTAGAGATTTAATCTCCACCGTCGGATCTAGAGTTCCATTCTCCACCATCGGATCTAGAGTTCCATTCTCCACCATCGGATCTAGGCTTCATGAGGGTTTTAATAGGCTACAACAGGGACCATGTGGAGGAGTTGGATCTTTGCCACCCAATGGATCAAGCCCACATAAAGTCTGATCCATTAATGATAATCCATTCCACTAGAGGATTATCATTGATCAACCTCACCAACCCCCATAAGTTAATATGGGCTCCATATATTATTTGTACATTTATCTCCTCGTGTTTAAGATCTCTAATGTACGTCGATTAATTAATTTACTGACAATTAATTAATAAACATCTAACTCCATGAGTAGTACCACTCAACCTTATCATCATGCCGGACCAAGTCCACCTGTAGGGTTTACATGATGAACCTTATGAGCTCCTCAAGGGGACATCATCATCCTAATATATAGGACATGGTTTCCTCCTATACTCAACGACACACCATATAAATAATATCATTTCCTAACTTACCGAGCCTATCGATTTACTCTATAAATCTCGCCCATTGGAAAATCAAAGAAATGAATACTAAGTATATGTGCCCGTTAATATATCGGGATTAAGAGCATGTACAATATAATATCTGAGGTCCGATTCGATTATGTGGTCAACAATAAATCAAATCACCTCTAAATCGGTCCTGCTCAATAGACACAAAGTGTACTAGTATAATTCTATGGTCAAGACAAACCAATACCAAATTACACTACAACCATACCAATGGTTTGTCTATAACCATCTCGGTTGTGAGCCTTTACTTATACTTTACAAGGAACTGATAACATGATCTCCTGTGTGACACTACACACTATGTTATCTACAATGTAATGTATTAGACAATATACATAACCATAAATATGCAAATAATGATCATGTGATTCTTATTTCAAACATAAAGATGTTCATACAAAAGATAGACTTTTCAGTATACATCCCAACAATCTCCCACTTATACTAAAAGACTATGCTATCCTCATACTGCCATACATCTGATTCCCATTCCCTCCACATGCCTATCAAAAGCTCTCGCTGGAAGGGCCTTAGTGAAAGGATCTGCCAGGTTATCCTCTGATGCAATCTTGGCCACAACAACTTCTCCTCGCTTTACGATTTCTCATATCAGGTGGTACTTGTGCTCTATGTGTTTACTTGCTTTATGGGCTCATGGTTCATTCGAGTTTGCAACTGCACCACTATTATCACAATAAATTGTGATAGTTCTGGGGAAACCAGGAATCACATCTAAGTCCATCAAGAAGTTCCTGAGCCATACAGCTTCCTTGGCCGCCTTAGAGGCTCCCACATACTCAGCTTCCAAGGTAGAGTCCGCCACGCATTTCTGCTTGACACTCTTCCATACAATGGCTCCACCTCCCAAAGTAAACACAAAACCTGAGGTAGACTTACTGTTATCCCTATCTGATTGGAAGTCAGAATCTATGTAACCCACAGGGAGTAATTGGTCTGCCTGGTATACTAGCATATAATCCCTAGTTCTTCTCAGGTACTTCAATATATGCTTTACCGTAGTCCAATGTCCCTGTCCTGGATTACTCTGATATCTACTAACCATGCCCACGACAAAGTAGATATCCGGTCTCGTACATAGCATAGCATACATGAGGCTTCCTACTGCCGAAGCATAAGGAACCACCTTCATCTCCTCTATCTCCTTAGATGTTCTAGGACACATCCCTTAGATAAAGGAACTCCATGCCTGAAAGGTAGAAAACCTTTCTTAGAGTTCTGCATGCTAAAACGATCCTTAATGGTGTCTATGTATGAAGCTTAAGATAAGCACAACATTTTTTTCTTGCGATCTCTTATAACCTTGATCCCAAGGATGTGTCCCACTTCTCCCAAGTCCTTCATATCAAATTGTTTGGACAACCATACCCTTACGTCCGATAACACCTTGACATTGTTGCCAATTAACAAAATGTAATCTATGTATAGTACAAGAAATACCACAATGTTTCCGTCACATCTCTTGTATACACAAGACTCATCCGGACTTTGAATAAATCAATAAGACTGGATTATCTCATCAAAGCGGATGTTCCAAGACCTCGAATCTTGCTTCAATCCATAAATGAACTGATTAAGCTTGCACACAAGATGATCTTTGCCCTTTGCATTGAATCCCTTTGGTTGCTTCATATAGATGTTTTGCTCAAGACTTCCATTAAGGAAAGCTATCTTGACATCCATCTTCCACACCTCATAATCCATATGAGAAGCAATACATAAGAGAATTCCGATAGACTTAAGCATGGCTACCGGTGAAAAGGTCTCCTCATAATCGATGCCCTCTTTCTGAGTATA
Organism: Wurfbainia villosa; assembly: GCA_025175895.1. Lineage (NCBI taxonomy): Eukaryota > Viridiplantae > Streptophyta > Magnoliopsida > Zingiberales > Zingiberaceae > Wurfbainia > Wurfbainia villosa. Next base: position 46,634,478 of record CM045988.1, on the reverse strand, counting down.
CCCTTTCGTAACAAGCCTCGCTTTGAAGGTCTCAACCTTCCCATCTATTCCTCTCTTTCTTTTGTAGATCCACTTGTATCCAATGGCTTTTACACCATTGGGTGGTTCTACTAGCTCCCAGACTTGATTTGAATCCATAGATTCTATCTCAGAATTCATCGCACTTTGCCAAGATACCGCATCTTTATCTTGGATCGCCTCGTCATATGTCCAGTTATCAAATCGGATGATTCTCCCAAGAACATGAATCTCTCAGGCTGTCTAACAACCCTCCCACTATGATGAGGTATTACCTGTGTATCCTCTGTGACACGCGGTGTAGTGACATGTGGTATATCCTCTTGTACCAATGGTACTGAAGAAGTGACTTCCCCTCTCAATTCCTCCAGAACAGTCTTACTCATGGGCTTGTGGTTCATCACATAGTCTTCCTCTAGAAATCTGGCGTTCGTGCTAACGATCACCCTCTGATCTCTAGGACTATAAAACAAACCACCTTTCATTCCTCTAAGATAGCTAACAAGCATGCACACTTCTGTATGAGGTTCCAACTTACGATCCGCCTTCACATATGTCTTTGAACTCCCAAATCGAATATATGCGAGACTAGGCTTTGATCCACAATTTTGTGGGAGTAAAAGGCACTGATTTAGATGGTACCAAGTTTAGAATGTACAATGCCGTATCTAGAGCATATCCCCAGAATGAATCTGGCAACTCAGAATAACTCATCATTGATCTAACCATCTCCATAAGAGTCCTATTCCTTCGCTCTGCTACACCATTCTGCTGGGGTGTGCTAGGTGCAGACAATTGGGATTGAATCCTAGCCTCTGATAAGTAATTCCTAAACTCTCCCAAGAGGTAATCACCACCACGATCAGATCGTAGTGTCTTGATACTCTTACCTTGACGTTTCTTCACATCAGCCTTGAATCCTTTGAACTTGTCAAAGCATTCAGACTTGTGGCGCATCAAGTAAATGTATCCATATCTCGAATAATCGTCTATAAAGGAGATGAAATATTCAAAACCACCTCTAGCCTGGATAGACATAGGACCACACAAATCAGAATGAACCAATTCCAACACATCTTTGGCTATATACCCCTTAGCCTTAAAAGGCCTCATGGTCATTTTACCATCCAAGCAAGATTCACAGGTTGGGAAATCTTCCACCACTAATGAACCCAGAGGTCCATCAGCTATCAACCATTGAATTCTGCTTAGGTTAATATGACCTAGCCTTAGATGCCAAAGATATGTTTGGTTCATCTTCGAAGGTTCTTTTCTCATATTGGAATTAGAAGATGAGTTATTTACTTCTATTTGCATCGTGGGAGCTTTTGGTTCAAGTGTATATAAAAAGAAATAGAATATCCATCCATAAATAATTTAGAAACCGAAATCAAATTCTTTCTAAATAAAGGTACATAAAGGTAATTCTTAAGAACCAAAACTTTATTTCTCTCAAAAGATAAATAAACATCTCCCACTGCAACAACCGCTACCTTCGTAGCATCACCCAAGTAGATGGTAATTTCCCCTTTAGTCAGTCGTCTGGTTTTCTAGAACCCCTGCAAAGTATTGCAGACATGATCAGTGGCTCCCGTATCTACACACCAGGTGCCGGTAGATAATACCGCTAAATATTTTTCAACGACTAGACTAAAAGATATACCTTTGTTCTGCTTTCGATTGGGTCAGTCCTTCTTCCAGTGTCCAGTCTGCTTGCAAGTGAAGCACTTGCCTTTCGGCTTCTTCACTCCTCCTTGACATCCTTCCACCACCTTTGCCTCAGCTTGTTTCTTCTTCTTCTTGTCTTTCGACTTAGAAGTAGAAACCTTTTGGGCAACCATGGTCTATGCCTGAGCACTCTGCCGAAATATCCCCTCTACCACTTGGAGTTCTGTCAGAAGCTAGCAACGAATACAACCTCTTATTCATGTTGTAGTTCAGGCGAACTGCTCAAAACTCCTAGGAAGAGACTGGAGAATGATATTGACCTGGGTTTCCCCATCGATCTTAGCTCCGAGGACTTCCAGCTCATTCAAATGAGCCATCATCTTGAGGACATGATCCCTCACGGGTGTTCCCTCGATCATGGTGGTCGTCATCAAGTTCCTCATGGCTTCCTACCTAGCAGCTCAATTTTGGTGTCCGAAAAGCTCTTTGAGATTGAGCATCATGTCATAAGTTGTGGGCATGGCTTGATGCTGATGTTGCAGTACATTTGACATAGATGCCAAAATGTAACATTGCACCATCTCATCAGCCTTAATCCACTTCTTATAACTCTCCTTCTCCTTTTCCCTAGAATCATCCACAGGCTTAGGAGGGCACTCTTCGAGGAGTACATATTTGTATTCCTCAACAGTCAAGACAATGTCAAGATTCCTCTTCCAATCAACATAATTGGGTCCAGTAAGTTTATTTTCTTTCAGTATCACAGCAAGCGGGTTGAAAGTCATTTTTGAAAAACCTAAGAATCACATAGATCAAAACATTAGATTTAAAAAATTATTGATTCCTCAAACAATAAAATTTTAAAATCAACCAACACCTCAAAACACCGAGAATATCGTATGCCACGATAGTGTGGACGTATACGAATTCTACATTTATAAGAGGAGGTTTTACCCATTAATTTTACTATCTTGTCAACCTATATTTTTGACAAATAAAATTAATAGTTGATTCCTCTTTGGCCCTACAAATAAAAGCAGTGACTCCGATGGGGAGGATACTCCTATTTGCATCTAAGTGTTCACCATTACTTGGTACCAAGGTAATTATCTCAGGTTATGTGCCTTCCGATGGGGAAGTACACACGCTCCTTAATAATTTCCTATAACCATATTCGACCCTGTGATCCGCAAACAAACTCATCCGATGGGGAGGAAGCCACTCATAGCCGACGTGCAAGTTTGTTTGCATTACATGTCAAATCGTAATGGAGGCCGTGGGAATTTATAAAAATATCCCTCTCCCACTTAGTAATTTAAAATTGAGGAATTTTCTTAGCCTACGATATTCATATCAAACAAAAAGCAATAAATATGAAAAAAAATATTTTTCAACTATTATGGCTTTTGTCTCCAATATGCCTCCCGTAGTATTGCCATCTCGTCCGCTCCTCCCTATGCCATGTACAAGCCATCCGGAGATCCGAGCCGAGAAAAACTATTTTAATTTACATGCATTGATCCTACACTCCACGAAGGAGTGTACATGAAATCTAGATCAAAAGTAAACTAAAATAAATAGAGTAGCTAAACAATGTCGTACTTAATTACAAAATTAAATACTAGCCTCGTCAACCCCGAGGATTAAAATAATATACAATTACACACATACAATCACATACACACATATGGCCATAATAGTTGGATCCTATGCCTGCAACCAAAAAGTTAACCTACGCACATCCTACTATTATCCGACACATATAATATATGAAAAATGCATAAAAGTAACCGAATCCTAAACACATAAAATCGAAAACCGTGGCTCTGATACCACTTGAAGGGAGGAAACTTTGCTTCCCACTTCAACTCGGTTGCTTGTTCATGGCGATCCCGTCTTCGTCCCCGGATTAAAAAAATTAATCCATGACAAATAGGGATTACCCAAGCTACCTTTTCATCGTCGTGCTATCCGATTAGAGTGGTCACTTGAACAAACTTGTTGTTCAAGCAACCTACCTCTATTCTTCGAATAACCGCAGAATAGACGATGTACAGATCGCCAGTTTTTGTGTTCGTATTCGGGGTCCAAGTAAATTTAGCCACATAACAAAACATACAAAGAAACAAAAGGAAAGCAAAACAAGATTTATACCTCTTGTTTACCTCAAGATCTTCTATCGTATGTCCTATCCTCCTCTTGGACGTTGTGTGGGCAACGATCCTCCAAGAGATGAAGCCTCCTAGATCATGATTTTCCTTTCCTTGCTCGCTCCGAACAAGAGGAAGTATAGAACAAAGCTCTTCTTCCTATCTAGGACCGACCACCAAGTCAATGGACTTGATGTTGCTGCCGGCCAAGGAGGAGAACAAGGTGTATGGGCGCCAACCAAAAGCTCTAAGGGAAGAGACCGTAGCTCTTGCCGCCGACCAAGGAGGAGAGAAAGAGAGTTGGATCGCCGGCCAACGATGAGAACAAGAATGGAGGCACCGGCCAAAACCCTAGGACGAAGAGAGAGCCTTGCTGCCCAAGGAGGAGAGAAAACCCTAGCCGCCCAATGCCTCTCCAAGCCTTAGCCGCCCAAAACCCTAATCTCCCTTATGTGTTCTTACCGCCCACCCTATAAGCCTTATTTATAAAGTTGGGCTTAAGCCTCCTTTCAATCTCCACCATCAGATCTAGGGATTTAATCTCAACCATCAGATCTAGAGATTTAATCTCCACCGTCAGATCTAGAGATTTAATCTTCACCGTCGGATCTAAAGATTTAATCTCCACCGTCAGATCTAGAGATTTAATCTCCACCGTCGGATCTAGAGTTCCATTCTCCACCATCGGATCTAGAGTTCCATTCTCCACCATCGGATCTAGGCTTCATGAGGGTTTTAATAGGCTATAATAGGGACCATGAGGAGGAGTTGGATTTTGGCCACTCAATGGATCAAGCCCACATAAAGTCCGATCCATTAATGATAATCCATTCCACTAGAGGATTATCATTGATCTACCTAACCAACCCCCATAAGTTAATATGGGCTCCATATATTATTTGTACATTTATCTTTCCGTGTTTTAGATCTCGAATGTCCGTCGATTAATTAATTTACGTACAATTAATTAATCAACATCTAACTCCATGAGTAGTACCACTCAACCTTATCATCATGCCGGACCAAGTCCACCTGTAGGGTTTACATGATGAACCTTATGAGCTCCTCAAGGGGACATCATCATCCTAATATATAGGACACGGTTTCTTCCTATAATCAACGACACACCATATATATAATATCATTTCCCAACTTACCGAGCCTATCGATTTACTCTCTAAATCTCGCCCATTGGTAAATCAAAGAAATGAATACTAAGTATATGTGTCCATTATTATATTGGGATTAAGATCATGTACAACATAATATCTGAGCTTCGATTCGATTATGTAGTCAGCAATAAATCGAATAATCTCTAAATCGGTCCTGCTCAATAGACACAAAGTGTACTAGTGTAATTCTATGGTCAAGACAAACCAATACCAAATTACACTACAACCATACCAATGGTTTGTCCATAACCATCTCGGTTGTGAGCATTTACTTATACTTTACAAGGAACTGATAATATGATCTTTCGTGTGACACTACACACCATGTTATCTACAATGTAATGTATTAGATAATATGCATAACCATAAATATGCAAACAATGATCATGTGATTCTTATTTCAAACATAAAGATGTTCATACAAAATATAGACTTTTCAGCATACATCCCAACATTTCCATGCCAACTCCATGTTGGACTTCCAAATGCCAAGACTCAAGCTTAGACTTTCCCTTTTCAAGACCCATGCTTAGACTTTCCATGCCAAGTACACAAAACTCGGACTTTACCATTGCCAAGACCCATGCTTGGACTTTCCATGCCAAGTACTCAAGACTTTGACTTCCCATGACAATCACATTGTCATACGTTTTGTCGAACATTAAAATACCGCTCGAGTCAAACTCGAGTATGCTCAATTATGACTTGGGCATATTGCACCAATAGAGATTTCTCCAACCTCTTCAACTTCTTCTACTTCGAGCTCATTCTCTACTTGAGTCGGTGAAGAATCATCATGATATTGTGCCAATTTGCTCCAAAGCTCCTTGGCATCCTCATAATCACCTAATTTACACAAAATGTAATTAGGGATTACATTAACTAAAATATTTGTTACCTCTCATTTATTTTGAAGGATTGGGCTTGCTCTTCAGTCCATTTCTTCTTCTTGAGGGGTCTTCCCTTCTTGTCTATTGGAGCTTGAAATCCCTTCATCAAGATCATCCACTCTTCGAATTTCATCATGAAGAAGGTTTTCATCCTTGTCTTCCATTGATCGAAACCTTTTCATCCATAGTATTGAGAGTATTAGGAATACAATTAAAGTCCCAAATTGGTAAGACATAAAAAATATCATGTGCTTATAAGTTGAAAACAATATATCCATTGATATGAGCCATTTTGGGTAAAGCCCAAAAATAAAACCATGAGGGCTTAAGCCCAAAGTGGACAATATCATGCCATTGTGGAGATATGTGATTCTTATAGGCACTAACAAGTGGTATCAGAGAGAGGTCGCTCTTCAAGGTTTGACAGCTAAGGGAGCACCGCTAGAGGAAAGAAGATGGAGTTTGAAGAAAAATTTGGATGGGACATCAACACGCCAATTTCATACACCCTTTATGGATGAGAAGGCTTCAATCAATGGAAGTGAAGAATTCATAATGATGAGGGACTTCAAAGATTGGACTATCTTGATGGAAGGATTCAAATACCCAAGATGGCCGAAGGGAGGATTCCTCATGATGAAGAAGTGGACGGAGGAACAACTCCAAGAATTTGAGAAAAATAAAAAGGTAATAAAATTCTTGGTTTATTTTATTCCTAATGATATTTTGTGTAGTTTAGGTGATTACATGGATGCCAAGGAGCTATTGAGCAAGTTGGCAAAATTCCACGAAGAGCCTCACTCGGTCCAAGATGATAAGGTAGAAGAGGAGTGCTCATCCTCTCAAACTCAAGAAGAATGTGGATCATCATCCCAAGATCTTGAGGATTCAGAGGTTGAAAGAAGTAGAAGAAGTCTCCACCTCTAGGATTGAAGGGGAGGAAAGGCAATCTTCTATCCCGGAGAAAAATCAAGAAGAAGCCTCTACTTCCGGAAGAGAAGAAGAATCCAACCAAGAAGCTTCCACCACCGACCTAGGTAACTCAAGAATTTCAATAAAAATAAAAAACATATTGTATGCTTTGTGTAGGGAATATGGGAAATAAAGATCAAGTATCCTAAGAAGGTCAAGAAGGCTCAACTAGTGCCAAAGATCAAGGATGTCAGTGTCCCCACTAGGAAGAGTAAGGAGCACGTGGTGTGCTTCAAATACCATCAAAAGGGACATTATAGGAGAAAATGCCCTAAGGGAAGACAAGCCTCCAAGGTCCAAGAAGGAGTAGCACATGTAGGGGGAGCTTCTAATGCAAACCCTAAGGTATATTCTATTAATGCACCTTCAAGTTTTAAGGTTAAAAATCATGTTAGGGATATTTTTAATTCACTTGCTATTCATCATGATACAAAGCATGCTCAAAACAAATATTTTTGTTTAGGTGCTAAAAGTTATAATTTTTGGCCTAAGGACAAATCTAGAACCAATAACTCTAGACCTATTATATCTAGGGAAAGTATTAGAAAGGTAGAGGATCATCTAGGCATTAATCCTAAGAACCATAGACATATGCCAAAGAAGAAGAACCAATCTCAAAAGATCAATGAACAATCAAAATTGGGAAAATTAGAAATAGAAAATCAAGCCTTGAGGTCAAGGGTTGAGAAATTAGAGAAAACCCTTAGGAAGATACAAAATCAATTTCAAGGGTCAAATGATCAAAAATTAGGATCTAAAAGATAAGAACCATCAAGGGGCAAGAAAGGTTTGGGTCACAAACCTAAGCCCAAGAAGACCTATCACAATGTTCCATTTGATTATGGAACTCAATCTAGGTCTAGGAAAACCAAGGTTACTAGGGAAGTTATCCCTAAGGATAACCAAGGTAGGTGCCTAGTAGCCAAGGTTTCCATGAAACCTAGGGAGGCCACTAAACTCCCCCTAGAGTTAACCTTGGTAAGACTCAAATGACCAAGGCTTCGAAGCCTAGGAGGGTCATTAGGAGGATATTTAGGGAAGTTATCCCTAGTGAATACCTAGTAAACTCAAGGAGCTCCAATAGGTATTGGGTTCCTATGAGAGTGATTCCTTCACGCTAGATGGGTTAGGTTGTGTCAACTTGAATTGGTAGGGTAGTTAACCTAACCATAGCAAAGTTGGAATTTAGGGCATTTTCAAGGTTATGTGATACCTTAGAAATGAGGATGAATTTATATCCTAAAAGATTTTAGGATGTGCCAATGTATTTTGAGAACTATGAAAAATTGATCAAATTAACACAATTAGGTTTAGAGGTCTTGGTGTGCCATTTTTGGGTATTGGCACACTTGGGAGAAAGCTAGTGTTATGACAAATTGGGTATAACTATAACAAATGACAATTAATACTAAAACTTATGTATTATTATACCTTCATATTTTATTTTCCATGATTTGTTTTCCATATGTCATGTCATGACATCATATTTCTTTTTAATCTTATAAAATGTCATGATCATGCTTAGGTTAGTTTTTATGCCATGTGTTACTTAGATTGTATTCATATGCCATGACATCATGATTATTGACACATGTTTATTTATGTTATCATTATATGTCATGATCATCATTCATGCATTTAGGGCAAATTAAAATTGATGTAAGGACTGTGACATGATTTGAAGTCCCATGTATAAGGCAATCAAATAAAGTTGCCTAGGAAAATGAATGAAATCCTAATAACACCAAAACCCACATCTCACAAGAACATTTGACTTGTGTGTGTTTTTGATACACCCTAGACATATGTGAGATGCTAGGAAATGAGTTTAGTTCAAGGTGCATAGATATTGCATTTAGATGAACTCAAACTCATCATATACCATGGATGAATCATGAGGAAAACATATATACAAGTCATGTACATTATGCCCACAGACCATGGTTCAATATAAGGTTTTAAAATCATTTCAAAAAACCTTGGTGAAGTCTATCTTTTGATTGCAATCACCATTGAGGAAGTTGATACAAAATAGGTCAAAAACATTGAAGTTATCAATGGTTTTGAATTTTATATCAATCTCACTATTTTATGAGTATTTTATTTTTCAAATATTTTTTTCCCATAATAATTGACTTAAGTATTATACGTATGAAGTTTCGTGATTTTTAAAATTAGGTATAATTACTTATGTATTTCTGAATTTCAGTTTCTGATTTTTTTTTTCTAGAGTTAAGGTGTAGTCGACTGGTAGCTGACAAAGTCGACTGCTAAATGATGATTTAGGGTAAACAATATTATTTAGCCCATGTTTCAGCTACGGTAGGATACTCTAACTGCTCCTAACCCTAGGATATATTTTGGAAAGCATTGGAAGGGTGAAAATCCATTAGATATGGATTAGGAGAGTTGTTTAGGGTATATATCAATTTTAAGGTGGGTGGAAGTTCAAGATTGAACTTTTACCCTTAATTTTGATGGTTTAGTGTTCCTATAGGCTTAGAGACTCTCCAATAACATTGTTGGTGCAATAGTCAAGGGGGAGCGAGCTTTTAAGGAAAGGTTATCCATCATGGGATGATGGATGTCTTCTTCCTCATAAGGGGGAGAATTTAGAGAATTGGGAGAAATTGAAGGATTTCCTATCTTTAGTGATATGATACTTATTACTAGGAAGAGTGAAGGCATCCTAGATGTTTTTGGACCAAGGGAGAGATTGTAAGATCTGATTGGGAAATGAGACATTGATACCCTTGGGGAGAGCCTTTT